>BPTQ01000008.1:361335335-361345816 GCA_019973895.1 Chrysanthemum seticuspe | reverse complement strand
GGATTCTTTTAGCCTCAGAGAGGTGGGTTTCAGTTGGTCGCGACTGATAACGGGAGCATAGATAAACGGCAAAGACAATATCAGGTCTGCTAGCTGTTAGATACATGAGAGACCCAATAATACTTCGGTATTTGGTAGGGTCTACTAATTTTCCATGTAAATCAGCGTCTAGCTTCTTGGTATGAGTCATTGGTGTGGCATAAGTATCACAGGTTTTCATTCCAAATTTGTTTAACAATTCAAGGGCATATTTGGACTGACTCAAGAAAATACCACGGGGTGATTGATGAACTTGTAATCCTAGAAAGAACGTAAGTTCACCCATCATGGACATTTCAAAATTTTTCTTCATTAGTTTTGCAAAAACGATTGAAAACTTTTTATGTGTAGACCCAAAAATGATGTCATCCACGTAAATTTGAACAATTAAGATATGTGCCCCGTGATATTGTATAAAAAGAGTTGGGTCAACCGAACCTTTGGTGAAATTATTAGCAATGAGGAAAGATGATAGTTTATCGTACCATGCCCGAGGGGCTTGTTTGAGACCATAAAGAGCTTTGTTCAGTTTGTAGACATGGTTCGGGAACTCAGGATCAACGAATCCTTCGGGTTGGCTGACATAAACCATATCTTTCAGTTGTCCGTTGAGAAACGCAGTTTTGACATCCATCTGAAAGACCGTCATATTCATATGAGCCGCGAACGCGAGAAATATCCGAACAGCCTCAAGACGAGCAACCGAAGCAAAAGATTCTTCAAAGTCTATTCCCTCTTCCTGACGATAACCCTTAGCAACTAGACGTGACTTGTTTCGGATTACATTCCCTTCAGCATCCAATTTGTTTTTCCAAATCCATTTGAGACCAATGACGTAGACCCCTGTTGGTCTTTCAACCAGTTCCCATACTTCAAGACGTTTGAATTGGTTGAGTTCATCTTGCATGGATTCAATCTAGTTGTCTTTTGTCATTGCGTCTTTAATGTTTTTAGGCTCAGATTGGCAGACAGTGAGTGCATAAATGCAATGTTCACCATCTGTGTGAAGACGTTGTCTCGTAACGACTGGTTGATTTGGGTTGCCAATAATATTTGCCAGAGGATGGTCTTTAGTCCATCGATGTGTAGAGGGTTGATGTTGGTATACATTGTGCAGATTCTGAGGATTCAAATGGTTTGTTGATGATTCCGCGATATCAGGTGCAGCAGTGTCATTAGCAAACGGGTTAAAGAACGCATTTGGATCAAAATCTGCATGTGGTGGTACTTCATTCAGAATATCATCAGTCGGTTCATCATTGTTGGAAGCGGTTTGTTCAACTGTTGTGGTGGAGTCAACTGGTGGTGCTTCTTCAACAGTAGTTGTTGTGGCAGGTGTATCAGGTATAAGAGTATTATCAGGTTGAGCAGCGGAAACAGCGGATACACCTGGAGCACGATCATCAATATCGTCGCTGAACAGCGGAGCAAATAACCTTTCCATTTGTTGACGAGTGAGCTGGGGGCTTTGTTCAGCTGATGATGGGGTTTGAGGGAAGTTTAAACGGTTGTGACCGGGTTCTAAGCTGTTATACTCAGAAGCCATTTACGTAAGTTCATCAAAATGAGCATGAATCGTTTCCATCACCTGTTTTGTACGACGATTCCAGATCCGGTAACCTTTAGAATTCTCACAATATCCAATAAAGACTCCAATGTCAGCTTTGGCTTTGAGCTTTCCAAAATCATCACGATCATTATTCGGATAGCAAAGAGATCCAAATACATGAAAGTGTTTGAGATTCGGTTTATGGTTGTGGACAAGCTCGAAAGGTGTTTTGTTGTGGCGTTTTGTGATCATAGAACGGTTTTGAGTATAGCATGCAGTAGATACAGCTTCTGCCCATAAGTAATCTGGAAGTTTAGCATTGATTAACATTGTTCTTGCAGCTTCCACTAACGTTCGGTTTCGTCTTTCAACAACTCCGTTTTGTTCGGGTGTACGTGCAATAGATGTTTGATGCTGAATTCCCACTTTCTCATAGAATTCACGAAGGGTTTGGTTAACAAATTCAGTTCCTTTGTCTGTTCTGATTAGCCTGACGGTGTTGCGGAGCTGAACCTGTATTTTCGTGAGAAAGGTGATGATCATTTGTGGAGCTTGGTCTTTGCTTCGAAGAAAGTATACCCAAGTCCATCGTGAGTAGTCATCAACAATTACTAAGATGTAGCGTTTGCCATTGATCGTTTGCACGCGCATCGGGCCACACAAATCCATGTGAAGAAGATGAAGCACATGCTGAGAGCTGTGTTCCACCTTTGAAGGAAAATGAGCACGAGTGCTTTTTCCTTGTTCACATGCTGAGCAAAGGTGATCTTTTGAATACCGGAATCGTGGGAGACCTTCAACTAGTTTGTGTCGAGCAAGGTTGGTGATGGTTTGAAAGTTTAGATGTGAGAGATGACGGTGCCATAGCCAGTATTTTGTTGATGTTGCCTTTGAAAGTAAACAGATGGGAGATGAAGCAACCATGTCTTTCATAGAGATAGTGTAGAGACTAGAATTACGCGAGCCAGACATAAGGTCATTTCCTTGTAGATCACGAATGAAACAAGTTTTCTCCCAGAAAGCAACCTCCAAATCTCCATCACAAAACTGACCTACTGAAAACAGATTATGACCGAGGCCTTCCACATAGTAAACCCTGCTGATTTCGATGTTCCCATTGACATAGTCTCCGTAGCCCATGATAGCTGCGAAGTGATCATTCCCGAACCTGACAGTGCCAATGAACTTTGCAACAAAGTTTGATAACAGTTTAAGGTTGCTTGTCATGTGCCGGGAACATCCGCTATCAACAATCCAGAGAATGATCTGTATCACCTGCATTACACACAGACGACACAGATGGAATAGAAGTAGATGTGGAACCCAAAATGTTATAGGGTTCCGAAAATGTATCACCTGCATTGTAAAGTTCGTTAATTAATCGTTTATTTTCAGATTTTAAAGACTCGATCTGAAGCACATTATCAGTATTCTCAACGGGTACCACAGAGTCAACATGATCAGCAGAGATATAATCAGATGCATGTGGCAACGAATAGAATAACACAACATTATGGATATCAGCACAGATAACATCTTTCAAGAGTCGATCAACATCTTTTCTCAACATTTTCTTTTTACGTTTAGTATTAGAAATAGATGTTTCAGTTTTCTCGAAAACGACCTTCATCACTCCAAGTTCCTTATGAAAATCCTTTTCCCAAGCTAATGCACAGCTTTTCAAATTTTTAAAGTTAGGTAAAAGATTTTTCTGAAAAATGTCTCTTTGTTCTCGCGCCAGAGGCGATTGAAAATGATCAATTTTGATTTCAGAACGATATTCTATCTCATGTTGTAAAATTTTGAGGTCAGCCATGAAAATGTCAAAATATCTAAGAATTTTTTGATTTGCAGGTTTTGACTTTACTTCACTGATGGAAGGTAAAGGACCATAAATTTGTGCATAACCTGGTTGGGGATTAACATTAGAAGACTCAGGTGTTTTGATGATAACCCTTGGTGTGTTAGAAGAATCCGTTGGTGTGACGAAAGTGACCGGTTTTGAATAATTAAAAGGTTTGCTGTAAACAACAGTTTTTAATTTTGATCGACTCTCGTCTTCTGCATCTAATTCCTCTTGAAGATGATATTCAACAACACTCATAATAGTATCATTAATTTTATATTCTACACTGGAAACTTCAGGATTTGGTTTGAATGTTTTTAGTGAGAGCTTTGGTTTGTAATCAGCTAGATTTGGTCCATATCCTTTTGGATTGGGTTTTAAAGTAAACTTTTCAATAGCTGTTACTGATTCACCATGTTTGTAAACAACAATTTTAAACTCTTTAATTTTGTTTTGCAAGCCGATAATTTCTTCAAGAAGGTCATCTACTCGATTTGTTGAATGCTTTTTGTATGCGGAGAACTATTTTTGACAAGTTAACAACTCAGCCTTAGCTTTTTGATTTTCCAAGGTGAGAGCGTTAATTTGCTTTTTATGTTCATGTTTCAGTTGTTCTATTTCAGACAACAAAGCATTCTTCGAAGCGGCTAGATCACGCATCTGTCTCTCTAAATATTTTTCGTTTTGATGAGATTTAGCAAAAGCGACTTCAAAACCTTTTTTACGGTTTTCTTGAGTTTTGAAAAAGTTGAGTTGCATTTGTAAGCATTCAAAATCCTTGGTTAACTGTGCATTTTTGCTTTTTAATTCCTTATTTAATGCATAACATTCCTCCATTTTGATTTGATGGTCTTGAATTAAACGAGCAAAATCTGGATGAGGCAACAGTTCGGCTTGTTCAACGTGAGTCACCACATGATCATTATTTAGATCCTCAAGTACAGCCACAGAGTCAATTTGATTATCAAAGGAAACCATAAGGTCATCTTGATCGTCAAATGTAACTACAGGGTTTATTTGAAAATCGTCAGAATGAGATGTAGATGACTCATTTTGAACAGTATGAGCCGTGCCGGATTCAGATATTGGCGGAGATATTAGTTCAGATATGATGATGGTTTGTTCGGGTACCTGAGACAAGCCATCAGTGTCATACACTGGGTATGTTTCACTCATGTGTAACTCATGCATATTAGCCATCAACATAACAGCTGCATTGGCCTGCAAGTCCTCCATATCATCATCTGAGTCTGCATCTGCCATAAAGCTCTGTTCTTTGTTTGTGAGAGATCCACCAGCTTCATCCTTAAGAGCCAAAAGAAGAGCCTCTTTGAAATAAGCACTGCCCCTAGTCCTTGGCTTTGGGCATGCATTAGCCAGGTGTCCCTTCTCATTGCAGTTGTAGCATCGAAGACCATTCAACCCATTCTGAGCATTTCCCTGTTCCACTACTTGAGCTCTGTTGTTATTCCTACCCATAGCATTAAACCCTTGACCACCTCCCATTTGACGACCATAACCACGATTCTGAACTTCAACTCGTCCATTGTTTACAACAGCCTGATTCCGTGTATTGGATGAGGAACGAATACAATTGTTGGATTTATTGGTATAACGGCTAAAAGCATTAGCAATCATAACAAATCCCTGTTGCAATGCTTCGAACGGATCGGATTCCTCATTAGTTTGACTATGAAGTGCTTGATCATTGTTGTTGTTGTAAGGAACCAATTGATTTTGTTGAGGTTGCTGTGATTGATCGTTTGGTGTGACTGAGGCAGTTGGTTGAGTTGCTTGTTGAGGAGGATAACTTTGTTGAGCATATAAGGCAAGTTGTTGATTTTCCGGATGTGTAGGTGGAGCAATTTGAGCACGGAGAATCCTTTCCCGATCAACTTCCTTTTCATGAGGCTTCAAGTAATCGTACAACAATCCATATGTAGAATGATGCATATTCTTCGCTTGATGGAGAAAAATGACATACTTCTCCCATTCAGGACCAAGACTACTCAGGAACTTAGTATTCACTGCAATTCTTGGCATGATGATGTTGTGTTTATCCAAATCATTGATGATGTCTGAAAATCGATGATGATAGGACTCTAGTGTCTCTCCAGGTTCAATCATGAAGTGTTCATAAGCCAAGTAAATTTTGGATTCCAAATCCTCCTGATTGAGTACAGATCCTTCCATAAGAAGATAAATATGGTCCCACATTTCCTTTGCAGTATTTTGAGCATCAAAACTTCGAAGAATTGGGTTAGGTAATCCTAAAAGGATATATTGCATTGCAAGCTCATCAGCTTCATAGTGTAGAAGTTCTGTTTGATTTAAATCTGCAACAATAGCAATGTTTTTTTGTTCATCTCTTGGTGGAATGGCATTAGGATCTCCGGGTACAATGACAGTAGGCATCTCAAATGGACCTTCCAAGATAACCTTCTTTAAGAACTTTCCATGTGGCTTCTTCAGATCACAAAACCTAAAGAACCTTATCACCCATTGATCGTAGTTTCCTGGAGTGAGCATTGGAGGTCTATCAAGTGATCCAGCCTCATGAATTGATTGTTGGCTGCTTAAAGCTTCACACATCTTTGCAAACCAAGTTGGTTCCTTCATAGTGTTCCTTGATGGATGTTGATTGAAGTCATTTGTGTAGGGTTGAACTTGAAGACTTAGCGGTGTTTGAACCATTTGTGGTGGAGGAATTGCTCCAAGTTGTGGAGTATGTTGTTGATTAAATTGTTGTTGATAAATTGCTTGTTGTTGATTCTATTGTTGATGTTGTGGACTTAGTTGTTGTTGTCGTTGAGGATAAGTGTAAGGGAAATAGTTAGAGTATGGTGGTTGTGACATGTTGAAAACTTGTGTTGGTAAAAATGGATCTTTGTAGTCAAATGAACCTTTGTTGATGAAGTGTCCTTAGGCGTAGAAATCACAATAATCCAAGTAGCACTTATGCGTAAAAACACCAAAGTTACGCGTAGGATTTAGCTTACGCGTAAGTATGGAAAAGACGCTAAATTTATGCGTAGACACAAAGTTAGGCGTAGAAACTTATGCGTAGGATTACCTTATGCGTAAGACGTGGCTTAGGCGTAAGATGAATCTTAAGCGTAGGATTTCTACCCGTAAGCTTTATGCTTATGCGTAAGTTTAGGGTTTTATCCCAAGTGATCTTTTACACTTCACAGTGCAAAAGATATTCAAAGTCGACGTATTTTCAGGCTTATCCAAGCAAGAAAACACGGAGTAAACCACGAAACTGAAGATTAAACCAAGGATAAAGTTACGCGTAAAAATAGGGTTTTAGTTACGCGTAGCTTTACTCGTAAAAGTGATTTTGCTCAAAGATGTTTCTAAACCAGATTTTTGTGATGAGATAGCTTCAATATCACCAAAATAACATAAAAGTATGAAACTTGATGAACCAAAACGTCTAAAACAGTTACGAGTAGGATGAAACCCTCGAACAAAAATAAGCTTAAAAACGTAAATCCACGCGTAAAGTTTGAAACTTTTTGCCAAAAACAGTTATTTTAACACCTTAAAACATTGAAAGTACAAGAATCTTGGATTGAAAAGTGTAAAAAACGTGTTTTTAAGCGAACCAAAGTATCATTCGTTAGCCTTACGCGTAGGACCAAAACCCACTTCAAAAGCAATAACGATTCACCCAACTATTAGGCTCTGATACCACTGTTAGGTCACTAGTTTTACAACACAAGCTTACAAGAAAGAGATAAAGGCGATTGAACAATAAACAAACACACACACACGTTTAGACTAAGACGGTTTACGCGTAGAGTGTATGTGAAAGGATAAATTGAACAACCAACCTTCAAATGAAGGTTTACAAGAGTATTTATAGGAGGGAAGCTAGGGCAACACTCCTAGTTCCCTTCCTTTCCTTTATGGTCTTGGGCCTAAGCTCATGGGCCTTCTACATAAGCTTAAGGCTAATAACAAACATAAAGGCCATAATTAAGCTAACTATTACATGTAAATTACTAACACTTGATTTAGGTCTAGGAGTGATTCCAACAGCAAGTTTTTATGTCAGCTTAAATTCTCTTCAAATTTCTATTACTTTCATTGTTAAATTTCAGCTTATTAATATTACTTTACTTGAGCTTATTCCAAATCATTTTTACAACTTACTCAGAATCTACTCTCACTACTCAGTCCTCATTCTCAAATTTTTCACTAGTCAACAAAAAGTCAAATCACATATTCAAATGGTGAAGCTGATCTGAATTGCTGATATGAGAATAAATGGGTTGAGATCAGATATTGGGGTTGATAATAGTTTAAAGTACTGTTTCATTGATTTCAGTTAGCAAGTCATTGTGACAGGACCATTGTAAGTCCAAGTTTTATTTCAAATAATTGCATTAGTAGTTAGTAGTAATGGTTATTGCTTAATTTAGTTTAATTCATCTCTGTTTAAGCTTGTTTAGTTGTAGTATTTTGTTTGATTCATTGCTGTTATTAGTTTCTGCATTAGCTTCTGTCTTTATTTGCATTATTAGATCAGATAGGTTTAGTATAGAATTGCTATTAAGTTAGATACATATAGGTTTAATTTGGATAATAGAATCTTTTTGGGAGTTTGCATAAGCTTGAATTTATGATTTGATTAGGAAAATTGCATTTCTGTTCATTAAGGGGTGTTTGGATCTGCTTTATATACTGTGCTTAAGGTTAGTTATAGTGATAATATCAGTAGATTTAGTCTTATTTAGATATAGTGCACTTATTTTAGTCTTCATTTTGCATTTTAGAGCATCCAAAGTCAAAGTTTTATGTTTCCTGCCTTCATGATCATACCAGATGGATATATGAGTTCATATTTTGCAAATAGGATAGGATATAGGTATTATAGCTTAATATAGTTTCATTTATTCATATATCATCATAATCAATCTGTTTCAGTAGATTAAAGTTCATGTAAGTCAAACTAAAAGGTTTCTACAAAAAAGTCAAAATCTCATTTAAACTCTCTAACTGCAGTTACTTTTGCATTTTTAATTTCTTCATTTTTAATCCTAATCTTCTGAAATTTTGGACATCTGATATTTGGTTGGTTGTCTTCTTCATGGTATTTTTAGTTTATTTTTGAGATTTTTCTATACCTGCTGAATCAGTGCTTAAAGTTGCCCCTATAGGGCCGTTTGGAATAAGTTTTAGAAACCTGATTTAGTACTAAATAGCCTTTAGCTTGTGCTTATTAGGGTCTATTCAGTTGCAGTAGCTTAAACTTGGATAGTTTAGATTAGTTTTAGGCTGTGGTAGCTTATGGTAGCTTATTGAGGCTTTTAGCTTAATTTCATGTGCTTATTCATTTAAGTAGTGTGCCCAAATCATAGTTCCTGTGATCATTAGTTGTTTATTTTATTTTTCATTGATTCTAAGCATTATTTTATAATATTCTGGAAGTTTTCATATTTTTCCATGTTCTTTTGATATTTTTCTGCATTTAAATTGAGTTTTAAGCATTTTTTAATTAGCATTTAATACAAATAAATCATAAAAAGTTCCAAAAAATAAATTTTCATTTTTATTAGATTAAGATAAATATAAAAAGTCAAAAAATATTTTCCCCTATTTTTCTTAGTTCAAATAGTATTTTTTTTAGCAATTAAATTCGTTAAAAATAGTTTTTAAATCCTAGAAATTAGAAATTAATTCAGAAAAATGTGATTCCAGTTTTGAAAACTCTTTTTAGTTAAATTTGATTTTTGAAAAGTAGTTTTGTAATTTTCTTGCATGTTTTCCTAATTTTTAGTATTTTAAGTCTCTTTTAAATGTCTTAAATTAGTTTTTAATTCAAACAAATTCAAGAAAAATCATAAAATTTAGTTTTAATTCTTAGTTAATTTTCAAATTGCATTTTTAGTTTAAAAATAATTTTAGATCATATTTAGGATTTAGATTAGACGTAGTTACATTTTATTTACGTTTCATTTATTGCATTTTTAGTTTTATTCGCGTATTTAGGATTCCCCGTAGTGTAATTTCCCTTTTATGCTTCCCTTGCCCCGTAGTTTAGAAAACATCAAATTATTCCCTTTTCCCATTCAAATCCCGATAATCGCGACGTGAGTTTGAAATCTCCATTCATCCCTCGTTGGGAAAACGACCCGGGGAAAATACATACCTTTGTATTTCTTCGGAAAATATCTTGTGTACGAAAACGACTAATCAAAATGGCGCCGCTGCCGGTCAGGGCGTGTAGTGAGTTTCTGATTCCGTCTCGATTCGCGTGTATTTGAAGATCCTTGATAACGCTACACGCGTCGTTCGGGGTCAAAGGAACTTTCTTTTCTTCGAGCAAGTTTTATAACACCCTAGGCAGTGAACCTAATCGTTGTAGTGTAGTAATTAGGGTAAGCCACGGGTATTGATATCGTTCTCTAGGGGAATAGGAATGCTAGTAAGGAGTTACTACGCTAAGGTTAAGGTTGAGGAAGATTATTTTTTATCTTTTTATGTTTTATGAAAATGGAAAGGTACGAATCTCGGGTATTGGATTTGGGGGGTTGGTATTTCTACCGATTACTCTACTATTATCTAATTATCTAAACTAAGGTTGTGGGAGTCTATGTCTAATTAATGTGTGCTCGTATGATAGTTTAAAGATGTGTTTACTTAGTTTGTATTACTCCTTAATTATCTCCTATTGATGGTTGAGTGTCACGTCTTATTCCTAGTTGCGTTGTGTTTCTAAAGTTGTAGGGTATGCGTTTCTCCCTAACTCTTCGAACTTACCAAAGGGTCTTGTCTACAAACCCACTAGAGATTATAGACTCCTACTCTAAGGCGCTCTTTGGATGGTTTAGCCTACAATTACTCAGGTAATTATACTCTAAGGTTCACAAAGATGAATCAAGCATTAAGTACACAACGAATGACCTATCGCATTACTAGATCATTAATCAACTAAGATAAGAAACAACCAATCAATATTCAATAATTAAGTTTCATACTTCCTAAGCAAACACACAAATAAATTAGCCGGACATGGAGAACATGCAAGCATACACA
>BPTQ01000008.1:361285499-361320492 GCA_019973895.1 Chrysanthemum seticuspe | reverse complement strand
TTTTTTTGGAACATGTGGGCAACCCCCCCACACTAGGGTGGTAGAAGGAGGTAAGAAGACAGAAATATAGGTGAGAACCCATATTGCATGCTACTGTTTTTGATTACCGAGTCGCTAGCTTGACTCGACCCCGAATTCATTTGTTCATGGGGAAAGTAACGTGGAAAACCAATCTCAATCGGACTTTCGTTCACAATGTTAATAAACATATGAACATCAGAAAGTTCCACACCGATGAGATATAACCGCGGTATTGTTAATAGTAGAAACTATAAAGGATGATATCGGGGTCAAAGATGGTGTCCTCATTCCCGAAAGAGAAAAGGGAAAGAGCAACCACACCATCTGTGAAGAATGGAATAAAGACGTACATGAGAATGCAAGTCCATTCCTCAGCAGAGAGAAGCAAATCACCAGTTTTGACATCTTTAAGCTTAAACTTGAAGCTTAGATGGTGATTGTCAAGAAGATGTCCGGGAGGGAGGGTGGGAAATGGTTCTTCAATCAACAAACTTTCCAGAAAAAGGATGTCTCCCTCCGGATCAAAGTAAGTGTTATCAATTCCCGTAGGAATTGACTCATCACTAAGAAATGCATCGACTTCATTCCAAAAGTTGTCATCTTCCTCATCATGAGTGAGAGAAGGTATGGAAGAGTCGGGAATAGGACTAGAAGATGATGGATCAATTTTGAGTGATTCATCAATGGGAAGAATGTCTCCCATTGGATCACAAACATCATCATCCAACTCAGATGAAACTGAAGAGAATTTAGTTTCATCCACAGACTTAACAATCTCGATGCGACAAACTGATGCCGGAGGTGGGACAAGTGGTGTGCTCTTAGAGCTAGCAGTTTCCACCACTTCCGATGAAGTCTCCGATTCTAGATCATCATCATCATCATCAAGAACACTCTTGACTTCCCTGGTACAGCTTTCAAACCATTTGTTTGAACCAGGGGTGATTTTCAAAGCTTTGAGCTCAGCACGTTTTTGAAAACTCCTCTTAACCGTGAAGTTTGAGAGTGTTGCATTGAATCTTTCAGATCTTTGATCAATTGTGGCAACACTCTGTTTGTACAGAGGTTTAGAGTTCTGATTGATATTTAACGTGAGCTCTTCGTTGTCAACCCGTATGGTCAACTCTTCAGCAAACACATCAATCAGAGCACGACTCGTTCTTAAGAAAGCTCTCCCTAAGATAAGGGGAACTCTAGGATCTGCATCGAAGTCTACTACAACAAAGTCAGCATGAAAGTGAAACTTTCCCACTTTCATCACGACATCCTCGGCTATCCCAAGTGGACGAGTTACGGTACGATCCGCTAGCTCGAGTGTCATACGAGTGGATGAAAGTTCAGGAAGAGACAGTTTTTTCCACACTGAGAGTGGCATGAGGTTAATGCTAGCGCCAAGATCGGCCAAGGCGGAGCATTGAAACATCCCCAAGAAATCACACGGGATTAGAAACCGGCCAGGGTCTTCAAGCTTTTCGGGAAGCTTATTAAGAATGGCTACTGAGCATTGCTCATTGAGAGGAGTTTTAGCCATCTCTGATAGCTTATCTTTGTTGGTGAGTAAGCCTTTAAGCGTGGATGCAAATTTAGGCATTAGAACGAGAGCATCAACGAAGCTTATATCAAAGTGAAGCTCATTGAAGATTTGGAAAAATTTTTCCATTTGCTCTTTGTTTTTGTCTTTGAGCTTCTCATCATTCATTCTTGATGGGTATGGAAGCTGACTAGACTTTTGAGCCGGGACGGAAGTGTTTTCTGGCTCAAGATTTTTCCTCGGAACATCGGGTTCCGGACTTAAAGCTTGGACTACCGAAGGTGGGACGTGTGCGGTACTTCGTGGGCTTGAATAATGCACCTTGTCCGTTGTCTCCTTGGTAACTTGACTAAATGCCACAGGAGGAGGGGGCATTGGAGTCTTAGGTCCATTGTGCGTCTTACCACTACGAGTGGTGACGGCTTTCAACTCGGCATTTGGATTGGGAATAGTATTGCTTGGGAGTCCTCCAGAAGATGATGAGGCTTTGTTCATATTCATGTTCATAAAACTGCTCATCATATTCTTTAACTCATTTGTCTGCCGAGATAATGTGGTATCAATTTCCCTTTTTAGCTCACCTCTCATGTTATTGATCTGAGTTTGCATTGATCGCATGTTTGCCTCAGTCATTTTCATGAAGTCATTTGGCATGGGAGCTTGAGGAGGTGGTTGATAACTTTGATGATTAGGAGCTTGATAAGGTTGGTTGAAATTGTTCCGGTTTTGATTGAAATTTGGAGAGTTATTGAAATTTTGTCCTTGATTCGGAACAAAGCGATTCTGATTGCCATGGTTTTGCACCGGAGGAAAACCAGGTGGTGTCATACCGCTAGGTGCACGGTAGTGAGGATCAGCCTGTGGTCGGTATTGATTGTGGTTTACCGAAACTACGGGAGCTTGGTAAAAGGAAGCATCGGTTGCTTGACAATCATAATACGCGTGTGGACCACTACAAGTTTCACACACCTTGTTTACGGCTTTGACTGGTTCGGGCTTATGAATTTCGCTTTTAATTTCCTTTACCTCTTTTATCATACAATGGATGATGTCCGTTAGAGCGGCTAACGGAGCGGCTAACTCGGAAGAGTTATCGGATGAAGAAGCAGGAGTGTTCGGAACATTGACTTTGTTGCGAGAAATAGGAACTTTTGATTTTTGCTCGCAAATCTCAATCACATCTTTAGGTTTACGATTCAAGATATTTCCGCCTGCGGCTGCATTCAAGGAATCTTGATCATTACCGTTCAACCCATTGTAAAAGATATTGACTTGTTGAAGCTCCGTGAATTCATGATGGGGGCATTTCCTGAGGAGATCTTTGAATCTCTCCCATGCCTCTCCAAAATTTTCATTGAAATTTTGACGAAATCCAGAAATTTCATTTTTCAGATTAGTCGTCTTTGATGGAGGAAAGAAATAGTTAACAAACTTTTGAACAAGATCCTCCCAAGTTTCGATGGATCGAGGGGGTTCTTTTTCCAGCCAAATTCGGGCTGCCCCCTCAAGTGAGAATGGAAATAGCATCAACTTGATCACTTTTTGTGGCACATCCTTGAAATTGATAGTTGAAGTCAACTTGTTAAACCAACGGATGTGTGCATACGGGTCGTCTCGATCAGACCCGCGGAATTGATTTGTAGACACAAGTTGGATCAAATGTGTCTTCAATTCGAAGTGATCAGAATTGATAACTGGTAAAACGATGGCATCTCCATAACCCTCGGTGGGTGCCTGGAGCATTTCCGCCATAGTACGTTCGTCTGCCATGGTGTTGTTTGAAATAGTACGAATCTCGGGTTCGACTATTTGGGCAGCACGCCTACGAGAACGTCTTCTAGGAATTTCTGCTAGATCACGCAAAGGACTCAATGATCTAGAAGAACGAGTGCGCATGCACTAGAGATAACTCTAAGGGATCTCAGAGTTAAGAAGAGAAATGGAATTATGAAGATATTTCAGATGAGAATGAGAATTATGAAGACGTTTTATAAAAACTGGGTGAGAAGAATCTTTATGGGTTTTCTGGTTCTGAAACGTCGATATCACAACAAAATCAATTAACACAAAATCGAGGCAAAACAACAGTGAACTTAACCAATAATCCAAGATGAATGGCTTCTTTGAAAAAGGTACACCAATCACAAGGACACAAAGGCAAGTTTTAAATCTTTAGTTCGGGAACTTATTATGGTCGCACCCCCAGTTAGGTAGTGCACTGCCTTGGTTTTCGGTGGTAATCTTTTAAGTTGTTATTATTAAAGAAAACGACGAATCTTTTTGTATTTTTATTATTTGATACATATATAGAAACAAAAGGAAAAATATTTTTGTGTTTTATACGTTTTTGGATGTTTTTGGGTTTTTGGATTTTTTATAAGAAAATATGGATATATATAGATAGATATGGATGATATAAACAAATGAGTGAGTATTCAAACAACTAATCTGCTAGACGTAAGACAATAGCACAGCTCCCCGGCAGCGGCGCCAAAAATTTGATCTGCGCAAAACCGTCAAGTTTTCTCACGCAAGCAAGAAATTTAAAACAGCTTAAGCACAGATGCAATGAAGATCTGAGGAGTACAATGTTTCCCCGGGTCGTTATGTCCCAGCGAGCTATGCAATGATTTATCAAACGTACAGTGATCGAGGAGTTTGAACGGAAAAGGATTTGGTGATTATTAAAACTACAGAAAAAGCCAACATATAATAACGGCTTAAATGCAAATTAAAGAAAGTTAAAAAGATAAAATCTATTAAATAAACGCTATCACTATTTTTACAATGATGTTTTTGTTTTTATGTTTTAATAAAACTGAAATTAAAATCTACGCGACGTACAAATTAAAAAGTGAAACTAAAGCAGTATTAACCCTAAAAATATGAAAATGATATTTTTACACACCTAATGATAAAAGAAACTTTTTAGAAAAAGAAAACTATTTTTATGACTATTTAATTAATTATTATTAATTAAAAACTAATTTTAACTATTTAATAATTACCTAAAATACAAAAATTTAGTAAACAAAGCTAGAAAAATGAAATTATGAAATGGAAAAGTCTAAAATATCAAACTAGAATTTTCAAAACTATTTTTGTATTTTTCTGATTATTTTTCTATTTTTTATGAATTTTAAACTATTAAAAACTAATTAAATTACTAAAAATTACCAAATAAACTATGAAAAATCTGGAAAATTAATTTTTTCACTTTTTATATTTATCTTAACTTAATAAATTGAAAAATTAATTTTTTGAACCTTTTCTGAATTTTTTATATTAAAGGCTAATTAAAAAATGATTAAAAACTAATTTAAATTAAGAAAAATAGCTAAATTACTTAGAAAAATCTGAAAATTTCAGGAAAAGTCTAAAATGATATTAGGAATATGAGAAAATTGGAAAAACAGGCACTTGTTTGGAGAATTATGAAACTGCTTAAACAAGTGCTTATCAATAAGCACTAAAATAAGCCAAATGAGTACCAAAGTGAACCAACTGCTAACAGAAGCTCTAAATCACCAAAAATGACCAAATGTAACTCAAATCAACAAGCATAAGCCACAGAAACAACAAGCTCAACAGATTTGATGGTGTGAGCTTTTTGCTAAAACAGGTGTGGGGAGGCAACTTTGGGTACAAGCACAAGTTTCAAATTAAGCTCAAACTGAAAATCACCAATTGGGATTCAAAGAAGACCTGGGTGAGATCAATTGTTCCAAAAATCAGCTTACGACAAGCTCTTATGAGCACTGTGTACAAGTTACAATATCTGTGAAAATCTCAGCATTCACTGAGTTAGTGGTGCAGGGCAGATTGGGCTTAAAAGGAAAGCTTATTTAAAGCTTTTAAATAAATCACAAAATTCTACAAAAATGCTTATAAGTACAAAGACCAGCTGAACTTTATGAAGGTACAAATTTCACTGAAAATGGCTCAAAGATGAAGCCATGAAAATTCTTTGCATTTGGCTGAAAAACAGATTGTGGCAACTTTGACTTTTGAAGATATTTAAGATTTTGACTTAAGTGAACTTTGAATCCAAATTTTGTGACTGAGATTAATGTTATATGTTGTTGTAAACCTAATGCAAGCAAAGTTATAAACTTCTAAACTCAAAATGATGAATTGCTATCCTAAAACTACAACAGTAAGACATATAGACAAGTTTAGAGTCAAGTTTGACTTTTAGGCTATGCAGATCCAAAGTATTGATGGAAATGAGTTCAAATGATCTTAAGACACTTGAGACAACAATAGGCAATCACTGAACAAGTCTTAATGACAGTTAAACCATTCAATCCAAACACTCCTTTAAGTTACTGATTTAAGCTCAAAACAGAATTAAACAATGAAACAACTGATTTAATGATCAAACTCACTTAATAACACTTCATTACTGCTATTTGAACAAGTTTTAACAAATTTAAACCACAAGAACTAACTATGCTAAGAAACTCATAAATTTGACTTACACATGTCCAAGCCACAATGGCTAGCCAAATGTGAAACAAGAACCTCTAACCTATATAATCCAACCCAATAAGCTATAATTCACCCCATTCCATGCCTGCAACAACCCATATCTATTCTGCTTCAATTTTGTACCCGTTTGACTTTTTGTTGACCAATATCAAAGAAATGTTGAGACTTGATTATAAGCTTACAAGAAGCTATTATAAGCTTAAATAAGCTTATATGAGATTGATAGTGACTGCTTAAAGCTTTGACAAAAGAGTTTGAAACTTAAAATTTCAACAGTGGGTATAAACTAATGAAACTGATCATTACTTCCAATTCAAACTTAAAAAGAGTTGTACACACTTAAATACTGTTATTGGATACAAAATAAGCTTAGAAATACAGATGAAAATTATTTAAGACAATTTAAACTACAATTCGACATACATTGTAAAAAAATAAAAGCTAACTCCTTTCTTCTTGCTTCTCTTGGCCTTTTATACACCCAAGTCTCCTTCTCTCTCCTTTCTGAAAAGATCCCACCAACAAAAATGACCATTGGATCACTGAGAATGATCTTGGCCGTTTAAAACATTTTGGCGCCAATTTTTGGTTTAACAGCTGGAGGTGGGCAGGGGTAGGCATGGGGTGCATTTAATGCTTCCTTGGCTCTTAGTGTTTGGAGGGGGGAGGTAGTGATGATGGTTGAGTGTATCAGGAGAGTTGCAGGGGGGGAAATGATGGTTATGGCGTATCCGTGAATGAGAGAGGGAAGGGGTGGGTCAAATGGGTTTGACCGGTTTTATTAAATACCAGGGTGTGGGTTGGATTCGGGTTTAAAACCGGGTTAAAGGGTTGGATTGGGTAAAACAGTTGGGCCAAGGGTATTTGTTTTGGGCTTGGGGATTTATATAAGGTCCATTTGGTTTGTTTAAGTATTAATACAAGGGACCAAATATGTAAAACTGAAATTCCCAGGGACCAAACATGTAAATTATGAAAAGTAGTCAATGGGCTGGTCTTGCCAAGCTTTAATAGTCCAAGGGTTGATTTTGACATTTTTGAAAATTTCCAAGGACTAGATTTGACCATTTTGGATTTTCAGGGACTAAATTGTAATTTTCTCAAAACTTTTAGATTTTCCACCAAAGGACTAAATTTGACAACTTTTGATTTTAAAAGGACCTTTGGTGACTTTACTTTTGAAATTATGTGCTCAGGGACCGTTTTTGACAACTTTTGAAACTTGGGGGACTAAAACTGCAATTTTTGCAAATTTGATATGTTTTTCATCTGATTTTAATATTTTTGCATTTAAAACACATAAAACACTGATTTGTGATATTTTGATCATTTTGATGTGTTTCTGAGTGTTTTCAGATGATTTTGCAGTTTATATTGTACAAAAATGATGAGTATTTAGACACTCATCACTAGTCTCTAAGAAGTTACTTTAAATATGCGTTTTTCTTGAAAAAGCCTTTGCTAATTGCTTAGACAAGAGGCTATAAATTGCGATTCTAGCTCACAAGGCCAAGAATTTGCAAGTCTCCCTAAGTGATTTTAAATATGCGAAGCTTAAACAAGAATTTGCTAGTTTCTAATAAGTGACTTTAAAAATGCGAGACTTGAGATTATTTTACGAAGCATTTGCTAAGTTAATATATGTTTTGACACCTTGTTGACTTTCCGCTGGTGAGAGTAGGAATGGAATTCTGACTTGACCGGGCGTGTTGAGCCATAGCTTGTTCCCTTAACCATAGATAATCTAAAAATTATCGGCTAAGCATCCGCGGATCTCATTATTTGGGATTTTAAATTTGCGGAGATCGAGGAATGATAGAGTTACTTATGAGTTTAGATGCTAAGCGTGGAGTAGATGGTTCTATTTAGAGCCCATCAAAGGTACTTATGGCTTTTTGTTCCCACAAGATTGTTTCACCCCATATATGTGAATAAATAATTAGAGATGTTGAGTTTTCGACGATAGTTAGTTCTTTATTCTTCTTTAGAGAATCCTTGCCCATGAGAGTTGGGTACACATCAAGGTACTGTCAGTGTTGCGGTGTAATAGACAACTGATTCCTGATAGTTTGCTGCTATTGTTTCTATTGTTATAAAAGCCGTAGGATTCGGAGCTTGGCACAAAAATTAACATGAAATAAAGCCCAAATGTATTAAAGTTGAAAAATCCAAAGCCATAAAAGTTTTTTATGTCTGACGGTACCCCCGTTGTCATGGACTTCTAAAAAGGTTGAGGAAAATCCAAAGTCATAATAAGACTTCTGATAAAACGGTAATCCCGTTGAGTTAGCGGTTGAAAAGACCAAGGGCCTAAATTGCAAAAATGCAAATGTGCTGAAATAAGTGTTAAGCCAAACTTTGAATCCGGGAGATATCTCTCTAAATCGTGCGAAATTAGGACCTTGATGTGGACCTCATTCTTGTGTGCAACGGTTTTCGAGGGAAGATGGACAACTAATTATCGACTTAGCTTCATATCTTTATCGGAATAATTAATATCGAAACGAGAAATTTGAAGAAATTCATTTCTCACAAAAATAAAAAAATCTAGAGGAAAATAGGAAAATGGGAACAAAAGGTAATTACACAAGTAACTTCCATGGGTAGTGTTAGCATCTAAAGTCATATTTAACAATGATTTCGATTTTACGCTTAGTTTGGGGACTTGTGAAAAATCAGGGACGATGTATTCTATCCGTATGGTCACTTCACGCTGTGTTGTGTTTCCTATTCCATGATCCTAACGTGTCGTTTGAAAAATGTTGGAGTTGTTGATCGACATGAAAGTTCAACAAACCGTCACTCATAACCAGAAAGTGCTTAATCGTAATATCTATATGTGAATAAAAAGGTAAACGGGGCGTTTTTAGAATTAAGGTTTCTTAATCTCTATTGAGGAATCTTTGCTACTTCTTCATAGGTTTAGTAGAAAGAGATTGAAATCCTTGGTTTTAGAAGCGTGAGTTGATTGCATTGCGTGGGGACACGACAATGGTCTCGTCTGGGGTATTTTGATATGTGCTAAAACACATATCATTTCTTTATCAAATCAGACCCAAAATAACCAAGAAAGAGCCGTTTATTGCTAATATTTGCTGTTTTCTTGAGTTTGTGCATGTGCAGGTACGGATATGTCAAAACACGCAAAAGATAACCAAGTCAGACAAAAACCCGAGCACGAGAGATAAAGAGTGCTAAAGCTGAGCCGGAAGGTCAGAATTGAGCATTTGTCAAGAGTTTCATGCTGAAAAGATGATTTCTGAAAGATATGATCAACTTTGAAGAATTGTCAGAATCAGTCCCTCAACTTTCATAAATTGGCAGAATATACCCTAGAGTTTCAGATTTGGCAAAATTAGCCCTTGGGTTATTTGAAGAATGGAAAGATTACTCCTTGGATGACATTTTCAGAAACTACACTATTGGTCCCTGGATTTTCAGCTTGTACAAGAATGGTCCTTGAATTTACACATGGGTTCTAATACTTGTCCTAGTCCAAATATACTTCCTTTAGCCATCTGATTTACGACAGCCCAAGTCCATCTCCAGCATCCCAAGCCCACCACTTAAACCCATACCCAGTTTTCTCTTACCCACGGTTAATACTAATTTACCCGATCAACATAGTCAAATTTATTAAAATAATACCAAACCATTTACCGCCCAATTTCCCCCCAAAACAAACCCAGCCAAGAACCCTAATCTACCCTTCCTATCAATTGGTACAAATCACTTAAATTGAGGGTACAATTGTCAATTCCCTGACACCTCCTGACACGTGCTCAATTCCACGTCAGCAATCCGTGTGTCACACCTCAAAAGCTCTCCTCTGATTGGTCAGTGATGCGTGGAGAGTCTCATCCAAGGGTTGATATTGATTGGTGACATGTGGGATTGATCTGATGGCTCAAAACGTCCAAGAGAAAGCACAACTCAACTTTCCAGATCCTTCTGAAGGGCTCAAGCAGGCTATATATACCCCCATGGATTCACAGCTTATGTATGTAGATTAGGAGTAGTGTAGAATAGAATTTCTGGGTAGATTTAGTGTTTTTAATGTTTTAGTTAAATTTCAGTTATTGTAATTTCATTTTGTACTCAAATTTTATAAATGCAAGTTTTTATGTCAGCTTAAATCTCTTCAAATTTCTATTACTTTCATTGTTAAATTTCAGCTTATTAATATTATTTTACTTGAGCTTATTCCAAATCATTTTTACAACTTACTCAGAATCTACTCTCACTACTCAGTCCTCATTCTCAAATTTTTCACTAGTCAACAAAAAGTCAAATCACATATTCAAATGGTGAAGCTGATCTGAATTGCTGATATGAGAAGAAATGGGTTGAGATCAGATATTGGGGTTGATAATAGTTTAGAGTACTGTTTCATTGATTTCAATTAGCAAGTCATTGTGACTGGACCATTGTAAGTCCAAGTTTTATTTCAAATAATTGCATTAGTAGTTAGTAGTAATGGTTATTGCTTGATTTAGTTTAATTCATCTCTGTTTAAGCTTGTTTAGCTGTAGTATTTTGTTTGATTCATTGCTGTTATTAGTTTCTGCATTAGCTTCTGTCTTTATTTGCATTATTAGATCAGATAGGTTTAGTATAGAATTGCTATTAAGTTAGATACATATAGGTTTAATTTGGATAATAGAATCTTTTTGGGAGTTTGCATAAGCTTGAATTTATGATTTGATTAGGAAAATTGCATTTATGTTCATTAAGGGGTGTTTGGATCTGCTTTATATACTGTGCTTGAGGTTAGTTATAGTGATAATATCAGTAGATTTAGTCTTATTTAGATATAGTGCACTTATTTTAGTCTTCATTTTGCATTTTAGAGCATCCAAAGTCAAAGTTTTATGTTTCCTGCCCTCATGATAATACCAGATGGATATAGGAGTTCATATTTTGCAAATAGGATAGGATATAGGTATTATAGCTTAATATAGTTTCATTTATTCATATATCATCATAATCAATCTGTTTCAGTAGATTAAAGTTCATGTAAGTCAAACTAAAAGGTTTCTACAAAAAAGTCAAAATCTCATTTAAACTCTCTAACTGCAGTTACTTTTGCATTTTTAATTTCTTCATTTTTAATCCTAATCTTCTGAAATTTTGGACATCTGATATTTGGTTGGTTGTCTTCTTCATGGTATTTTTAGTTTATTTTTGAGATTTTTCTATACCTGCTGAATCAGTGCTTAAAGTTGCCCCTATAGGGCCGTTTGGAATAAGTTTTAGAAACCTGATTTAGTACTAAATAGCCTTTAGCTTGTGCTTATTAGGATCTATTCAGTTGCAGTAGCTTAAACTTGGATAGTTTAGATTAGTTTTAGGCTGTGGTAGCTTATGGTAGCTTATTGAGGCTTTTAGCTTAATTTCATGTGCTTATTCATTTAAGTAGTGTGCCCAAATCATAGTTCCTGTGATCATTAGTTGTTTATTTTATTTTTCCTTGATTCTAAGCATTATTTTATAATATTATGGAAGTTTTCATATTTTTCCATGTTCTTTTGATATTTTTCTGCATTTAAATTGAGTTTTAAGCATTTTTTAATTAGCATTTAATACAAATAAATCATAAAAAGTTCCAAAAAATAAATTTTCATTTTTATTAGATTAAGATAAATATAAAAAGTCAAAAAAATATTTTCCCCTATTTTTCTTAGTTCAAATAATATTTTTTAGCAATTAAATTCGTTAAAAATAGTTTTTAAATCCTAGAAATTAGAAATTAATTCAGAAAAATGTGATTCCAGTTTTTAAAACTCTTTTTAGTTAAATTTGATTTTTGAAAAGTATTTTTGTAATTTTCTTGCATGTTTTCCTAATTTTTAGTATTTTAAATGTCTTAAATTAGTTTTTAATTCAAATAAATTCAAGAAAAATCATAAAAATTAGTTTTAATTCTTAGTTAATTTTAAAATTGCATTTTTAGTTTAAAAATAATTTTAGATCATATTTAGGATTTAGATTAGACGTAGTTACATTTTATTTACGTTTCATTTATTGCATTTTTAGTTTTATTCGCGTATTTAGGATTCCCCGTAGTGTAATTTCCCTTTTATGCTTCCCTTGCCCCGTAGTTTAGAAAACATCAAATTATTCCCTTTTCCCATTCAAATCCCGATAATCGCGACGTGAGTTTGAAATCTCCATTCATCCCTCGTTGGGAAAACGACCCGGGGAAAATGCATACCTTTGTATTTCTTCTAAAAATATCTTGTGTACGAAAACAACTTATCAGTTAACCAAACCCTTCATGAATTTTATGAGAAAGTGGGAATTCAGCATCAGACATCTATTGCACGTACACGAGAACAAAACGGAGTTGTTGAAAGACGAAACCGAACGTTAGTGGAAGCTGCAAGAACAATGTTAATCAATGCTAAATGATAACGCTACACGCGTCGTTCGGGGTCAAAGGAACTTCCTTTTCTTCGAGCAAGTTTTATAACACCCTAGGCAGTGAACCTAATCGTTGTAGTGTAGTAATTAGGGTAAGCCACGGGTATTGATATCGTTCTCTAGGGGAATAGGAATGCTAGTAGGGAGTTACTACGCTAAGGTTAAGGTTGAGGAAGATTATTTTTTATCTTTTTATATTTTATGAAAATGGAAAGGTACGAATCTCGGGTATTGGATTTGGGGGGTTGGTATTTCTACCGATTACTCTACTATTATCTAATTATCTAAACTAAGGTTGTGGGAGTCTATGTCTAATTAATGTGTGCTCGTATGATAGTTTAAAGATGTGTTTACTTAGTTTGTATTACTCCTTAATTATCTCCTATTGATGGTTGAGTGTCACGTCTTATTCCTAGTTGCGTTGTGTTTCTAAAGTTGTAGGGTATGCGTTTCTCCCTAACTCTTTGAACTTACCAAAGGGTCTTGTCTACAAATCCACTTAGAGATTATAGACTCCTACTCTAAGGCGCTCTTCGGATGGTTTAGCCTACAATCACTCAGGTAATCATACTCTAAGGTTCACAAAGATGAATCAAGCATTAAGTACACAACGAATGACCTATCGCATTACTAGATCATTAATCAACTAAGATAAGAAACAACCAATCAATATTTAATAATTAAGTTTCATACTTCCTAAGCAAACACACAAATAAATTAGCCGGACATGGAGAACATGCAAGCATACACACAAATAATCAAAGACATAATTGAATTAATGAAACAAAGACTTATCTTGGTGTAAGATAGGGTTAAAAACCCTAAAATACTGTACAAGACACCTTAGGTTCGGTTTTAGGTTTTTACTCCAAAGACTCTCCACACAAAGACTGAAAAATTCGGATTCTATATATAAGATTACAGTTGCGACGGCGTCACCTTATGTTTAGTGACGCCGTCGTGTCGCCGCCATTAGGGTTTCGTCTTGGCCACGTTAACCTTGCGACGGCGTCACCTTATGTCCGTGACGCCGTCCTCTTCAGCTTCTGACGTCGTCTGGATCGCATCTAGGCCGTCTGAGTAGCGACGGCCTACTCTTTCACAACTAGACGCCGTCTCTTGAAAACACGAGTTTTGAGTTCTGACCCGTCACAATAATTCTACGACGGCGTCGCAAATAGCTCCTGACGCCGTCGCCTTCTACATTCAGCGACTGTGAGTGTCTCGATTTCGACTTTGGCCATTTTCTTCATATATTCGCGCCTTTCTGTCCAAATAAGTGCCATTCCAGCATTTTGCCTTCACGAGACCTAAAAAGTGAAAAGGAACGATATTAAGCAATAACGGATACAAAAGTGATCAAATAAGGACTTAAACGACCCCTCAAAATGGTACCTTTTAAAACCTTATCACTAAACTTCCAGATTACTTATGGGCAGAAGTTGTATCTACTGCATGATATACTCAAAACCGTTCTATGATCACTAAACGCCACAACAAAACACCTTTTGAGCTTCTCCACAACCATAAACCGAATCTCAAACACTTTCATGTATTTGGATCCCTTTGCTATCCGAATAATGATCGTGATGATTTTGGAAAGCTCAAAGCCAAAGCTGACATTGGAGTCTTCATTGGATATTGTGAGAATTCAAAAGGTTACCGGATCTGGAATCGTCGTACAAAGCAGGTTATGGAAACGATTCATGCTCATTTTGATGAACTTACGGACATGGCTTCTGAGTATAACAGCTTGGAACCCGGTCACAACCGCTTAAACTTCCAGCAAACCCCATCATCAGCTGAACAAAGCCCTCAGCTTACTCGTCAACAAATGGAAAGACTCTTTGCTCCGTTGTTCAGTGATGATATTGATGAACGTGCTCCAGGTGTATCCGCTGTTTCCGCTGCTCAACCTGATACTACTCTTATACTTGATACACCTGCTACAACAACTACTGTTGAAGAAGCACCACCAGTTGACTCCACCGCAACAGTTGAACAAACCGCTTCCAACAATGATGAACCAGCTGATGATGTTCTTAATGAAGTACCCCCACCTGCTGATTTTGATCCAAATACGTTCTTCAACCCGTTTGCTAATGACACTGCTGCACCTGATGTCGCGGAATCATCAACAAACCATTTGAATCCTCAGAATCTGCACAATGTATACCAACATCAACCCTCTACACATCGATGGACAAAAGACCATCCTCTAGCTAATATTATTGGCAACCCGAATCAACCAGTCGTTACGAGACAACGTCTTCACACAGATGGTGAACATTGCATTTATGCACTCACTGTCTGCCAATCTGAGCCTAAAAACATTAAAGACTCAATGACAAAAGACAACTGGATTGAATCCATGCAAGAAGAACTCAACCAATTCAAACGTCTTGAAGTATGGTAACTAGTTGAACGACCAACAGGGGTCTACGTCATTGGTCTCAAATGGATTTGGAAAAACAAATTGGATGCTGAAGGGAACGTAATCCGAAACAAGTCACGTCTAGTTGCTAAGGGTTATCGTCAGGAAGAGGGAATAGACTTTGAAGAATCTTTTGCTTCGGTTGCTCGTCTTGAGGCTGTTCGGATATTTCTCGCGTTCGCGGCTCATATGAATATAACGGTCTTTCAGATGGATGTCAAAACTGTGTTTCTCAACGGACAACTGAAAGAAACGGTTTATGTCAGCCAACCAGAAGGATTCGTTGATCCCGAGTTCCCGAACCATGTCTACAAACTGAACAAAGCTCTTTATGGTCTCAAACAAGCTCCTCGGGCATGGTACGATAAGCTATCATCTTTCCTCATTGCTAATAATTTCACCAAAGGTTCGGTCGACCCAACTCTTTTTATACAATATCACGGGGAACATATCTTAATTGTTCAAATTTACGTGGATGACATTATTTTTGGGTCTACACATAAAAAGTACTCAATCGCTTTTGCAAAACTAATGAAGAAAATTTTTGAAATGTCCATGATGGGTGAACTTACGTTCTTTCTAGGACTGCAAGTTCATCAATCACCCCGTGGTATTTTCTTGAGTCAGTCCAAATATGCCCTTGAATTGTTAAACAAATTTGGAATGAAAACCTGTGACACATATGCCACACCAATGACTCATACCAAGAAGCTAGACGCTGATTTACATGGGAAATTAGTCGACCCTACCAAATACCGAAGTATTATTGGGTCCCTCATGTATCTAACGGCTAGCCGACCTGACATTGTCTTTGCCGTTTATCTCTGCTCCCGTTATCAGTCAAGACCAACTGAAACCCACCTCTCTAAGGCTAAAAGAATCCTCCGATACATCAAGGGAACCATTAACTTGGGGATCTGGTATCCGAAGGATTCTGGTTTTGAACTAATCGCGTTTTCAGACGCTGAAGACGCAGGATGCTTAGATTCACGGAAAAGTACTTCAGGAGCACTACAATTTCTTGGTGATAAACTGGTGTCCTGGCAATCTGTCACAATTCTCAATTTCCGGTCATTTTTCAAATTTATATTTTCATTAAACGTTTATTTTCCTATTAAATAAACGCTATCGCGTAAACATTTATTTTGTACAATTGACCCGACACTTCCAAAAATTATCCCGATATATTTTTATATACTCATATTAAGATTATAAAAATAATATTATGAGTTTACCCGGTGTTTTAAATTTATTTTGTATATAAATTGTTATATTTATATAATTACGACGGTTTTCGTAAAAACTACACGATAATTATTATTTCACTCAATTTTTGTAAGAAAGGTATTTTTAAAATTTTTATGACTTCAATATATTTTATTTTGATCCGTTAAAATTTATTTTTAGCTAATGCTACCCTAAAAGCTCAAATATGTACACAAGTTACTAATTATTCTTAAATAATTACACTTCTACTTATACACACAAGTGTTTAACTTCAACAAAAACTATTTAGTCTTTTTTTTATATGGTTGTCGACCAACATGGTGACTCACACCAAATTGTATCAAATATCTAGCATGCTTTATACTTATAATATATTACATACTACAACTCATACATACATAATCTTATAGTGTAAAAAAATATCCTCTCTTCTCCATCTCATCATACAACCGGCCATAGGAGACCAAGATCAAGGAAACCATTTTTCTTCAAGTCAAGTTAATTTTACAACCTAGGCATACTCTTAAGTAAGGTTTTGAAATAAAAACCTAGGGTATTTAGGATAATCCTTGTTCATTTAACCTCATCAAGTAACTAGTAAGCATTTCATACTCATTTTTATCTTTCATATTCATGTTATGTTCATTTTATCATGCTTGAGTAAAACATACAAGTTATATGATGTATATACCACTTAAATTGTTTATAAGTACTATTAATTTATATTTGTTATCCTATAATTACTCCTTGAAACATATCACTTTTGGTGATGTCTAGGAACCCATGACACTCTAAGAAGGTGTATGGTAGGATTAGAATAGCTTCGGAGTTGTTTTGAATTGGTTAGTATAGGTTTTGCGCGAGAAAAACTCATTTCGACAAGTTTAATTAAGGGTCTGTCCATATTTTTGAATTCTGGAATTTTCGACAGTAGATAAAAAATTTTGGCCTAGATATTTAGAAAATACACTTTAAAACGAAAACGTGGCCGCTTGAACGGGTTAAAACGGAGTTATAACGAAGAAGATATGAATTTTTCAAGTTTGACGATGAAAACTATAATCTTCAGAAAATTCAGCATGTTACTTCTACTTTGTACGAGTCAAAAATGGGTCTTAAGCGTTATAAAATGTGTCGACTTATCAAAAATATATTAGTATATATTATCACGATTCCGAGGATATATAAAACGTAGAAAACGGACTTATAACGACAAAGTTATTCACATTTTAAACAAGTTGCCGTAACTTTATTATATAAGAAAAACTAATATATTTCTATTAGACAAATATTACGGCCACGAAGGACCATGTTGAGGGTCGTTTTTAACATCGATGGAATACTTTTTAGAAAACGATGTCTTCTAGTAAAAGTAAGTTCGCCTAGCCTATTTTCCAAAACGTCCAACCTTTTGTCAAACGGAGTTGTAACGAGTAAAATACGGTCACTTAAACTTTGCCGAAAATCACCCTTAAACAATATTTTAGATACAAGTACCATACTTTACCTATATTTTTCTCCATGATCGAGACCTCTATGATGAAAACTTAAAAGCTAAAACTTTGAGATAATGCTACAAGCTTTCCAAAACCGTTGAGTTCGTTTCCTAATACTCGATGTGCACCATTTTACGACTAGCTTTTCAAGGCCATTTAGTCACTCTCATGACTTGTCAAATTATATTGTTTTACGACGAAAAGTTATAATTTCATAATAAATCATAAAATGACTATCGTAGGATATCATATCAACGTAAATACTTGTAAAGTACTTTATAACATGACGAGATATCATAAACATATATTTCGATGATGAACATTATTTTCAAATGTACAAGTGGTATGGATATCATATGAGTTTGCATGCACGACATTGTTTCATGACTTACATTAGAACGCATCATTCATATTAGGTTGCGGATAGAGATCGCACCTCATTTCAGTGTATCTACTTTTGTCACCATAAACATTGCATCAGGTGAGTTTCATAGCCCCTACTTTTATATGTTCTGAATTACTTTTGGGGGAGATACATGCTCAAATATTTCCATTTACTTTCACAAGTACTTTAACTTATATGAATTACCAGTGAGTTCGTAGCCCCACTTTTACTCGTTTAATTGTTTTATAAACTCTTCGGGGGAGATACATGCTCAACTACTTGCTTTTACAAATACAGATACTCAAAACATTTACACTTTTATACTACGCTATACTTTTTATACTTGATTGCATTACACTTGATTGCATTACACTTGATTGCATTATAAATGATTGCGTTATATACTTGATTGCGTTATATACTTGATTGTGTTGTACTAAACTTGAAAGTCTCCCAAAATACACTGAGCAGTCCCCTCGTTCGCATGAAAAGTCTCTTTGGATAACACATGCATTGAGTTTTGGAGATGAAGTAAAACTAATGCTATTACTTTCTTTATGAGCAACACAAAGTCTCTTTGGATAACACACGCATTGGGTTTCAGAGATGAAGTAGAACCAATGCTATTACTTTCCTTGTGAGCATCATACCCACCTGAGGTTTCTGGAGATGGAGTGGAGACTCATGGCTAATTGCATAAGTTGATGCACGTGTACGCGATCAATATACTAGTTACATACTTAAAACATTTATACTTTTAACTACTATGATACATGCATACATGATTGACGTACTATTTTTAGCAGTGGGTTGTAAACACACAGGTTGCAAGTTTGGTATGGGCGGAACTTGGAACTGAGTGGATTTACAATGCCTTTGTTTTGTGAACTCATTTGGCAACGTGTTCATGAACATAAACTATACATATTTTGGCAGTGGATTGTGAACACACAGGTTGCAAGTTTTGTATGGGCGGAACTTGGAACTGAGTGGATTTATGATGCCTTTGCTTTGTGGACTATTCTAAATGACCAAAAACTTTTCCCTTGTTGCATGAACGCCCTTTAAAAGCTTTACTTGTTAACCAAACTCTATGAACTCACTCAACCATTGTGTTGACACTTTTAGCATGTTTTATCTCAGGTATCTAAGGCATTCACTTCATGGCATGCATGTGGATTTATCATAGAGTCGCGGTGTCGACGCGTCTCACCTATATTTTATGCACTTAACTATCGTTTGATTGTAACAAACTCATTTTGGTATATTGGAAATATTTTGGGACCTATGTTTTGTAAACTCTGATTATTTTACGGAATCAAACGATATTTTCAAAACGACACTTTAGGTCGTTCGATATAACTGTAACTTTGATGCTATGACAGTCCTCCCCAAGGTATTCCATTCCGCCGCAAAACAGGTAATTTGGGGGTGTGACAGATTGGTATCAGAGAATCGGTTATAGAGAACTAGGTTGCATCATTGACCCTAGACTATAACTACATCATCATAGCATCTCATCATATCATTATAAGTGCATACTCCTTATACATGCGAACTTATGACTCAACACCAAACATCGTATGAGACGATTAGTCCAAGCATTGTATAGTTACTCCTAAATTATACAAAGCCTGATCACCTATGTCTAATTCAGGAAGAATCATGCAATGAAGGGAGTAGTAGTCTCATATGTGTAAGCAATTCCGTAATCGAGCCAAATTTTCAAAAGATTTTCTTCAAACCACTTGTTTCCTGTTTGTTCCGAGTGACAGTTCTTATTTGATGAGTTACAATGATCAAGCTAGAAACAAGTTGTTACCTAAACCGATTTAGCCTAATCGTATGACAGTTCTTGTTTGATGAGTTGTGGGATTAAGTAAAAATCGGTTACCTAAATGTCTTTTGAAAATTTTGCTCGAGAATGGGAAAGCCTGCCTCATCAAGCCTAGTCATAAGAGAGCATGTATTTAGGACGGGAAATGCTCACGATAGCACGAGAACGTATTTAGTTGGATGAGAAACCCATATGCATGAGCATTGACATAATCATTTAAACCATACACGAGCATAAACTTTTAGAACCCTTGTCGAGGTTCGGACCATAGTGTCATTAATCGAATCACGAGGACGTGATTCCTCTGACATGGGAAGAATGTCACAATTCTCAATTTCCGGTCATTTTTCAAATTTATATTTTCATTAAACGTTTATTTTCCTATTAAATAAACGCTATCGCGTAAACATTTATTTTGTACAATTGACCCGACACTTCCTAAAATTATCCCGATATATTTTTATATACTCATATTAAGATTATAAAAATAATGTTATGAGTTTACCCGGTGTTTTAAATTTATTTTGTATATAAATTGTTATATTTATATAATTACGACGGTTTTCGTAAAAACTACACGATAATTATTATTTCACTCAATTTTTGTAAGAAAGGTATTTTTATAATTTTTATGACTTCAATATATTTTATTTTGATCCGTTAAAATTTATTTTTAGCTAATGCTACCCTAAAAGCTCAAATATGTACACAAGTTACTAATTATTCTTAAATAATTACACTTCTACTTATACACACAAGTATTTAACTTCAACAAAAACTATTTAGTCTTTTTTTTATATGGTTGTCGACCAACATGGTGACTCACACCAAATTGTATCAAATATCTAGCATGCTTTATACTTATAATATATTACATACTACAACTCATACATACATAATCTTATAGTGTAAAAAAATATCCTATCTTCTCCATCTCATCATACAACCGGCCATAGGAGACCAAGATCAAGGAAACCATTTTTCTTCAAGTCAAGTTAATTTTACAACCTAGGCATACTGTTAAGTAAGGTTTTGAAATAAAAACCTAGGGTATTTAGGATAATCCTTGTTCATTTAACCTCATCAAGTAACTAGTAAGCATTTCATACTCATTTTTATCTTTCATATTCATGTTATGTTCATTTTATCATGCTTGAGTAAAACATACAAGTTATATGATGTCTATACCACTTAAATTGTTTATAAGTACTATTAATTTATATTTGTTATCCAATAATTACTCCTTGAAACATATCACTTTTGGTGATGTCTAGGAACCCATGACACCCTAAGAAGGTGTATGGTAGGATTAGAATAGCTTCGGAGTTGTTTTGAATTGGTTAGTATAGGTTTTGCGCGAGAAAAACTCATTTCGACAAGTTTAATTAAGGGTCTGTCCATATTTTTGAATTCTGGAATTTTCGACAGTAGATAAAAAATTTTGGCCTAGATATTTAGAAAATACACTTTAAAACGAAAACGTGGCCGCTTGAACGGGTTAAAACGGAGTTATAACGAAGAAGATATGAATTTTTCAAGTTTGACGACGAAAACTATAATCTTCAGAAAATTCATCATGTTACTTCTACTTTGTACGAGTCAAAAATGGGTCTTAAGCGTTATAAAATGTGTCGACTTATCAAAAATATATTAGTATATATTATCACGATTCCGAGGATATATAAAACGTAGAAAACGGACTTACAACGACAAAGTTATTCACATTTTAAACAAGTTGCCGTAACTTTATTATATAAGAAAAACTAATATATTTCTATTAGACAAATATTACGGCCACGAAGGACCATGTTGAGGGTCGTTTTTAACATCGATGGAATACTTTTTAGAAAACGATGTCTTCTAGTAAAAGTAAGTTCGCCTAGCCTATTTTCCAAAACGTCCAACCGTTTGTCAAACGGAGTTGTAACGAGTAAAATACGGTCACTTAAACTTTGCCGAAAATCACCCTTAAACAATATTTTGGACACAAGTACCATACTTTACCTATATTTTTCTCCATGATCGAGACCTCTATGATGAAAACTTAAAAGCTAAAACTTTGAGATAATGCTACAAGCTTTCCAAAACCGTTGAGTTCGTTTCCTAATACTCGATGTGCACCATTTTACGACTAGCTTTTCAAGGCCATTTAGTCACTCTCATGACTTGTCAAATTATATTGTTTTACGACCAAAAGTTATAATTTCATAATAAATCATAAAATGACTATCGTAGGATATCATATCAACGTAAATACTTGTAAAGTACTTTATAACATGACGAGATATCATAAACATATATTTCGATGATGAACATTATTTTCAAATGTACAAGTAGTATGGATATCATATGAGTTTGCATGCACGACATTGTTTCATGACTTACATTAGAACGCATCATTCATATTAGGTTGCGGATAGAGATCGCACCTCATTTCAGTGTATCTACTTTTGTCACCATAAACATTGCATCAGGTGAGTTTCATAGCCCCTACTTTTTTACGTTTTGAATTACTTTTGGGGGAGATACATGCTCAAATATTTCCATTTACTTTCACAAGTACTTTAACTTATATGAATTACCGTGAGTTCGTAGCCCCACTTTTACTCGTTTAATTGTTTTATAAACTCTTCGGGGGAGATACATGCTCAACTACTTGCTTTTACAAATACAGATACTCAAAACATTTACACTTTTATGCTACGCTATACTTTTTATACTTGATTGCATTACACTTGATTGCATTATAAATGATTGCATTATATACTTGATTGCGTTATATACTTGATTGCGTTATATACTTGATTGTGTTATACTAAACTTGAAAGTCTCCCAACATACACTGAGCAGTCCCCTCGTTCGCATGAAAAGTCTCTTTGGATAACACATGCATTGAGTTTCGGAGATGAAGTAAAACTAATGCTATTACTTTCTTTATGAGCAACACAAAGTCTCTTTGGATAACACATGCATTGGGTTTCGGAGATTAAGTAGAACCAATGCTATTACTTTCCTTGTGAGCATCATACCCACCTGAGGTTTCTGGAGATGGAGTGGAGACTCATGGCTAATTGCATAAGTTGATGCACGTGTACGCGATCAATATACTAGTTACATACTTAAAACATTTATACTTTTAACTACTATGATACATGCATACATGATTGACGTACTATTTTTAGCAGTGGGTTGTAAACACACAGGTTGCAAGTTTGGTATGGGCGGAACTTGGAACTGAGTGGATTTACAATGCCTTTGTTTTGTGAACTCATTTGGCAACGTGTGCATGAACATAAACTATACATATTTTGGCAGTGGATTGTGAACACACAGGTTGCAAGTTTTGTATGGGCGGAACTTGGAACTGAGTGGATTTACGATGCCTTTGCTTTGTGGACTATTCTAAATGACCAAAAACTTTGCCCTTGTTGCATGAACGCTCTTTAAAAGCTTTACTTGTTAACCAAACTCTATGAACTCACTCAACCATTGTGTTGACACTTTTAGCATGTTTTATCTCAGGTATCTAAGGCATTCACTTCATGGCATGCATGTGGATTTATCATAGAGTCGCGGTGTCGACGCGTCTCACCTATATTTTATGCACTTAACTATCGTTTGATTGTAACAAACTCATTTTGGTATATTGGAAATATTTTGGGACCTATGTTTTGTAAACTCTGATTATTTTACGGAATCAAACGATATTTTCAAAACGACACTTTAGGTCGTTCGATATAACTGTAACTTTGATGCTATGACAGTCCTCCCCAAGGTATTCCATTCCGCCGCAAAACAGGTAATTTGGGGGTGTGACACAATCGAAGAAGCAGGATTGTACATCGCTGTCATCAACCGAAGCAGAATATGTAGCCATGTCGGCGTGTTGTGCTCATGTCACCTGGATGAGAACACAACTCAAAGACTATGGTTACGTATTTGACAGAATCCCGATGTACTGCGACAATCGGAGTGCCATTGCGATCTCGTGCAACTCAGTTCAGCACTCGAAATCAAAGCACATCGATCTTCGCTATCATTTCATCAAGGACCACGTGGAACAGGGTACAGTTGAATTATACTTCGTGGGTACAGAATACCAATTGGCAGATCTACTCACCAAAGCCTTGCCTCCCGCTAGGTTTAATGAGTTGGTCCACCGGATTGGTATGCGGTGTTTGACTCAAGAGGAACTGGATGAACTCTTAAAACAGTCTTAAAAACTAGTCAAACACCAAACTCTCTTTTGTAAATATTTTTTCAAAAACAAAATACAAAAATATAAAACCTGATAAAACAACAAAAATATTCTTCTATCTATTTTTTCTTTCAACATGTCAAGTACATTTCTTCCGTCAACACTCTAATCTTTCAAAATTCAGTAATTTTTCCGATCAAGTGTTGAGGGAGAGAAAATTAATACTTAACTGTTTCAAAATAACACTGTACTTGCATGTTATACTATCTCGGTTGTTTTCTTTAATATTGGTGGTCACATTTCTGGTTCTGACACTCCTCGGACTAAAATTTATAACCTTTCATTATTTATTAAGTCGAGGGGGAGTGTCGTCAAAGTTATTTCCAGATATTCTTTGCTTGGTAACCAAAATGGAAGTTAAAAGGCTTTGGATGAAAATGGAAAAGGTGGAGGGACCAAAACTGCCCAAAAGCTTAAAGTTATTTTTAATATAACTCCTCCACCTAACCTTTCACTTCACATTTATTACTCATAACCTAACAAATCCTACGCTTTAAAATCATTCAAGAAATCCGTGCTTTTGATCATCATATTGTAAGTGTTTTCATAATCTAAACATAATTACAAGCAAGGGTTTTGATTTTTATGCAAATCCAACGGCTAAAACGTGAGATATGTGTGATTATATGTTCTACACATAAGCGTATGAACAAACAATCATTGGTGTGTGTTTGTGGTTAAAATAATTGTGTTAAAACGTTTCAATAACATCAATGATACTATGTTTATCCTCAAAACTTACCCAGAAACACGAATTGATTGATTTTGAAAAACTAGGGTTTATGCGTAAAATTGGTTGTTTTCATGTGTGAACGTCTCTGGCTAATTGGTTGCTTATAATGTGTTGTTTAAGTGATGAATTAACTATATCCATGCTTAGAACTTGCCCAGAAACAACAAAAGTGAAAGAATTGTAATTTAGGGTTCTAGTTCATATGAATTGGGTATTTTTTATTCACATGGTGTAAACTTGAACGAAACAACTCAATAGGCTTCTAAGACTTCCCAGAAATGATTTGGTGAAATTTCCATGGCTAGATTTCTTAAGCGTAATTCTTGAAATTAGGGTTTAAGTTCTACGCGTAAGGTTGTCTGCGCATAAACTGTTTAAATGTGTTTTCATGCTTGAGCTGATAAATATTGAATGTATGTGCTTAAATTGATGTTATGATGATCTTATTTCAGGTTTGCTACTCGTAAAAAATCACAATCAAGGTTGTTAACCATCTACGCATAAGGATCACCTTACGCGTAGCAAGTTATGAGTAAGAGAAATCTTACGCGTAGCGTTACGCGTAAGGTTCTACAAAGGGACTACGCGTATCCTGTGTAGGATATGCGTAAACAGTGACCTCTACGCATAAGGTCCCCTTTTCCTACGCGTAACATCTCTTACGCGTAAGTAAGGATCCTACGCATAAGCTTGCGTCTACGCGTATACTTCTCCTGTTTACGCATAAGCTACCATTTCTACGCCTAAGCCTTGATCATACCTTCATTATGAATTGTTACGCGTGCAAACTTGTAAATAAATAAATCATAACGTCATGAAATCAGTAATGTCACTAATAAGCTTAAACGTTTGATATGTTGTGAAAAATAAGTGATAACATAAACTTTAAAACTTAAAAGTTAACTAACTCACGAAACTTATCACGACATCATTGGACTATTGAACAAACAAGTGACTTTGGACTCGTAACAATCATTGACATTGCACATTCAATAATTAGTCTATAAAACCATCTGTTGACTAACATTATGTCTTTCGATATGTTGGTTCTTTTGGCTAAATGTATTTCAGATCACGACATGGAAGCTCAAATGAATGTGGATGCACCAAATGTTCTCACCATTGCTGTTATCTTCCCGCATGGCTATCCAATGAAGATTGGAAAGAACAATCTTAGAGTTGACTTTGAAACTCTCACCTGCTCAGAATCTTCTTGTCTCATTGCAGTGGATATTCTAAAGAATCATCCCTATCAAAACATGCTCACCCACTCTGCCACCGTTCCGGAGATCTACATACAGCAATTCTGGAATACAATGCAGATGGTCAAAGGTCAAAATGTTGTGACGGTAACGCTCAATCACAAGCAAATCACCATCACTCCTGCAGACTTACGAGCAGTTCTCCTCATTCCTGACATCATACCGACTGAATTCTCTGCTGCACCTACTGAAGAGACTGTTCTGCAATTCTTGATTGATATTGGGTACGACGAAGCTTCAGGGATTATTAATAAGCATTCTCACGTGGATCTTAAAAACATTCCTCAGCCTTGGAGAACCCCTTATATCATCATCACAAAATCCATTTCTGGTCGTGACAGCGGCTATGAGCATCCCAAGCTCGTAGAACTGCAAATCTTTTGGGCTCTGATCAACATGAAGCAAATCGAAGTTGAAGCTCTGATTTGGGATGACATGATGACATTCCTCAAAAAGCTTGGCTCAAAAAATTCCCTACATCAGATATACTAAACTGTTGATCCATAGAGCACTTGGGTATAACCCAGATATCCCCAAGAGGATCAATGACCCCTACAATCTTGATGTGTTGTCTGAACCCACTCTAACAGTCAGATTTAAGGAGTCAACTACCAAGAAACAAGGTGCTGTGTTGCCAGATCTCCTTCACTCAGATGAACTCAAACAGCTCTACTCTTATAAAAGATATATGGTAGTTGTGAAAGAGAACAAAGTTGGCTTTCTTGATGAAAAATCTTCTGGTACTCCTGCAAGAAAAACCAGAAGAGGAAGTGCAGGAAGTGCAATAAGCACTGAGAGTCAGAGGAAGTTTCCCAAGAGGAATCCTCCTCGTAAAAGGACTGTTCCTTATAAGGAAGCTGGTCCTATTCCCATTCCAAAGCTTGAACCACAAAGAAAGCTAGTGGACGAAAGCTCTAAAGATACACAATCAGACGAAGAGGTCTTCTACTCTGAATCTGCAACCGAAGCACCTCCTTTAGTAGAAAAACCTCCCAGTCCACCAGCTATCCAAGGAAAAGGGAAGACTCCAGTACTTGTGCCTTATGAAGAGGAAAGCTCAGAAGAAGAGCCACTGGAAACTGACTACAGGAAGAAGTTCAAATTCATTAGACTCCAACACGTTGCTAAGGATCAAATGGGTGGCCCCGGAGGGTCAAGTGGTGGAGTTCAACCTACACCAGATCCTGATGCGGTTAATCGACCCGATAAGGGAACTGGTGCCACCACTTTGGAGCAACAACAAAAGCGCGTGGAAGATTCTACTGAGCATGACATTGAGGAACCAGAAGCTGAGAAGTCAGAGAAAGATAAAGCTGATGAAGAAGCTGCAGCTCAAGCTAAAGCAGATGAAGAAGCTAGGATTCAGGCTGAAGAACAAGCTAAAACTGAACAAGATGACGAAGTGAACTATGATCAATTTCTTCTAGACAGTCCTACTCGTTCCAAGGAGAAAACTTCTGAACCTCCTAAGGACCCTGAATCTCCTCACATCTCATCATCATCAGATTCATCTTCTCACTCTTCACCACCACCATCAAAAAGATCAACCAAATCAACATCCAAATCTGTGAAGAAACCAACAGACTCTTGGTTATCCCGGGCTAAAACAAGGATTGTTAAGGCTGTCAAGCAAGTACGGAAGAAGGATGTTACCAACAAAAAGTTGAATCAACTTGCTGACAGAATCAACTTTCTTCAAGATGGGATAAAAGAGTTGTTGACTGAAAGGGAAAAAATCCAGCAGTTTATCAAAGGTGGTTTCCAAAAGGAATTGGAAAATACGGCAAGAGAATATACTCACAAGTTTCTTCTCGATACTGTCCCCGGTGTGACTCGAGAAGTATTCTCCAGAAAACTTACTCTAAACATCGTTGCATTGGTTAAAAATATAATGAGCAAAGAATCTGACCTTTCTGAAACTGAGTTAATCGCTAAATTGGTGATGCAAATGTCAAAAAGAGCTGGATCCTTCACTTCAGATGAAGCTAAGTTTTTTGAGACTCTGTTAGACTATCAACTCAGGACTTCATGCAAAGAATCAGCAAGTCAACCAAAACGACCAAGAGATGACGATGATAAGGACAAAGACTCTGCACCTAAACGTCCAAAGAAATCTGGTGAATCTTCCTCAATGCCACCTCCACCCCGAAGGACCTCTCCACCAAGACGATCTCCTCCTCGCTCTTCTGCTGAAAAACCTCAGGATTCTTCTGAGTTACCACCCCAGACTCAGAAAACAGGTGATCACTTTGAGTATACGGGTGGTGACGATGAGGAATTCCATGAGCCCCAACAACAACCCGCCTCTCCCGACAAAGTACAGAAACCATAATCCTCATCTAGGCCTAAGAAAAAGAATAAGAAGGCGCCCAAGGTTGACGTCGTATCATGGCTAGATGAAGATAACACTGAAGAATTTGAATGGTTTTCTACACTTGTTAACTCCACCCCCTATCCAGCTGAAGGTCAAGATCTGGTAGACGGTAATACATTGGAGCATGCTAAGATACTGCAAGAAAAATTCTGAGTAAAGAAGATGACGAAATCTGAGTTGAGGCGAATCAAGAATGAAGCTTTTCAACTGTTAAAAGATAGCTCGGAAAGTGCCATCGAGGTTGAATATCACCTTGAAAACATTGCTCGAGCTATGTCTAACAACATGGATTGGCTCAACCCAGAAGCAAACATCGACTTCACCAAACGGGACAACCCTCCATATTACACCGACTGGTCTAAACCTCTACCAAAAATTGGCCAACCAGATGAGCCTAGGATTCCATTCCGATATTTCTTCAACAAAGACTTGGAATTTCTTCTACATGGTGGCGATGGTTCAAGGAAATACGCTACATCTCTGACACTTCCATTCCCGGCAGCCATATACTCTAACTGCATAGCCATCGAGGAAAGAGCTAACCACATGTTCTCCAACAATATGGCAGAGTATGACCGTGATGCACTGTATGGGATTCACCATTGGCCAGAACGCCGAAGAATCTACTACAGAAGCTGCCAGGTTCAGAAGTCTCAACATGAAGTGTTCAGTACTAAGAGTATCGTTGCCATCAAACACGTGGATCTTTCGTCCAAATGGGACTACACTTTTCTCAAGAATATTGTGGTCAAAAGGCAAGACGAAAGGGATTATGCATTCTCTGAAGCTGACTTTGAGAATTTGTCTATCAACGACATTGAAGACATGTACCTTGCCAAAGTACAGGGTCGCATGAGACAATTTTCAACTGAAGTACAACGTGAATTCATCAAGTCATTGCTCATCTTCATCAGACGCATAGTCATCAAAGAACGTGTAGAAGATCTCCAGCTTGCAGTTGAATCTTATCATACCCGTGTCAACTTCACTCCACCTCAGCTAGATCTTCCCGACATCAACTAGCTCTCACAATATACACTCATCAGCAAACCATTCGGCGTCGTTTACCGCAGTGAACTTCAAAGAAATTGCTTAATGGCGTGTAGAGATCTTCACAAGTTTGGGGATCACACTTTGAAGATGGTTAGGGACGGATTGGCTTATAGGTTGAAGGATATACATCAAAAGATTGGGTCTCCTAAGCGATAGAATTCTCAGGATCGAAGGGATGTGAAGAGGATCATCACTATGATTGATGAACGGTTGTATTGACGGGATCAGTTCAGAACCTTGGAAAGCTTTGTTGGTGGTCGACCCAGGATTAGCATCACCGGCTATCAACGCCCGGTTCGCACTCCTGGCAACATCACTGGACTTCCTGGTACCCCTTGAACTGCTTCTTTCATTATTACTTTGGATGTGTGATTATATATGTCTATGGCTTGTGCACACATAACAGTATACAACCCGTAATTGTCAAGAAAGGACCCTGTGGTACGCTTCAGTGCCACAATCCTTATAAGAGGAGCGAAAGCTTCTTACTTTTGAGTAAAACCTATCAAACCTTTCATTTTTTCAAGGTTTTGCTCAAAAGAACAAGTACTTCCCCGTATGATTTTCAAAACCTCAACCGTTTATATCACTTGTTGAGGGGGAGTATTTGAATTAAAACTTTGTTCACAAATTGTTCACATTGGTCATCTTCCCGCAACACTCGAAATGGTCATATTTATTCTCAACTTTTCAAAAATAACATTTTATATGCCATTTTTTAGGGGGAGAAAATTATGTGATAAGAAATATGTTGTGTAAATGCAAATGAATCATTGTGCTATAGACTTAACCAACGAATTGACGGTACTTAACTGTTAGTAACTCGAAAAGACTTGTCCAGGACGGGTAATAATTTCAAGCTAGTTCGCTAGTAATGTAAACGTGTCTCGCAAAGGACTTGTCCAAGTAGAAAGTACCATTCGAGAAACTCTTGGTAGACATGAACTCTGACGGGTATGACAACCTTTCGAGGCTTGTCTACACCTTCAAGGTAGTTATTAGAGCTAGCTGTCACCTAAAAGCTGACAATGTAACTCTTTAACTATGCAACATAACCGTGTCTCGCGGGGGATTGTCTATCTTGAGTTGATCAATTCATAAAGTGCGCGCTCTTTCCTCACTGTGTAGATTTCCGTAAAAACTCTTAAGCACATGTGGAGGGGGAGTATTTCTGCAAAAGATCAAACTCTTACTGTGGTACAAAATGTTTTACAATCATAACCGCAGTGAGAAATTTTCTTGAAAATTGGTTTTATGGCAACATAGGTTAGTCATGGAGTTATAAGGTGACTAAGGTTAGGAATAACCGTCCTATGATCCGCCAGAGCCGGAGGGATCTACCCAAGGACATCACAAATAGTTAGTACTTAGAAGTCCTTAGGTACGATTATAAAAAAGGAGAAAATGAGAATCGGAGAAAGAAGAAGTTGAAGAATTAAAAAGAAATGCAAAGAAAAGGGTGAAAAGAAATAGCCCTCCAAATTATTCAACTTAGGGCAGACACCGGGTTCAATTCATATGCTACTGGTTGTCACTTAGTGACACCGGTATTGAAGATTAAAAGTCTTCATGGACCCAGTGACGCATGCACTAAACCTTCTTAGCCACTCAAGTTTCTCTCAACAGAAGCTTGTTTCATTCTCACAGGGAACCCTACATAAACTATTGGCTTTCTCTTAGAGATCGCTGGTATTGAATAAGGAGACCCTCTCCCTAGTCTCCGCTCAGGAAAACCAAAACGCACTATTGAGTCTAGAGCCACGAGATTCATCAAAAGATCTCTTAGGAACATGTTGATCCCAGTTGAGCAAACGATCTAATATAGAAACTGACTTGTAACAAAAGCTTATTAAGTATTACGCGGAATTTAACACTTAATCTTAAGAAGAAGAACAGTAAACACTCAACACCTCAATATTATTTATTAATACGAATACTCTTACAGTATTAGGGTTTTGCAACCTTGAAGTGTATCGACCTTAGATATAAAACATTCGTATATCTAATCTAACCTAGAACCTTCTTTTATAGGCTAAGGAGTCCTATACATTATACAATACGTAACCTACAAGATAAATATATTTTCCATATTTATCTAATACAATAAACTAAACCGACTATTACAATACTAGCAGTGGTTACATATCAATATCAGTGATTACATTCTTCTACTAGCCGCGGTTTGTCTTCATCCGTGGTACATCCTTCTGTCCGTGGTTATATCAATTCTGTCAGCAGTTCCAGTACTTAGAGTAATTCTTGATCCAAGGAACCTAAAACCCAACAATCCTCCCCTAAACTTGATACATTCCAACAGAATTCTCAAGTTTCCTTTAAGCTCAAAACATCTGGATTGGAGGATGTAGTCAAACACTTACTAGATTTAAGAATTTTCTCATACTTCAGCAACAAATCGTAAGCTTGACCATCATAGGGTAACAACATCATGATAATACCAGGCTTCAACATCTGAGCAATAATTCCTGGATGCTTATTCAGTTGAGGATAATCACCTTCTACAAGCATATGAATAATCTTTCCAGAAACAGTTAAAACATGAACTCCACAAGTTTGATATAAAAACCATCTTGTAACATGACCATTGTAGAGTCCTTGCCATTCAGGTTCACCATGAGTAGGTTCAAATAAAATCTTCAAATGATGATAAACCAGTCTCTCATGATAATCATTTGGATGTACTTCACCAAACTTATTCTTGTAAAGTATCCAAAGATTCATCAAATCATCTCTATCAAAATACTGAAGCATCTGTGAAAATTTATTATACTCAGATACTTCATTGTTGAGTCTTTGAATTTTCCACACTCCTTCACTTCCAACTTTAAGCTTAAACTCATAAGAAATGATTTGATTTACATCTTCAACAACTTTCAATCTTTTAGAATTAGATGTCTCCTGAACCTCAGACTTTCTCTTTCTTTTACTTTGAATCCACTCTTCATCCTTTTTAATCCACTCTTCTTCCTTTTTAGAATTCATTGGACAGAAATCATCTTTATTAATCCTCATACATCTCTCATAAATCTCCAAAATTCTTTCAAATTAACATTTACTAAGATTATCAGGAATATGAATGCCTGAATTCTTAATAATTTTCATCAATACATTCCTCATTTGTGCAATTGTAAGAGGTTTCTTTCTTACAACTTGTTTCTTTTCATTACTGAACTTCCTTGCCCATTCACCCAAAAGTCTAGCTTTTTCCTCATTATCCAACAAAGCCCATTCTTGTGCAGTACACTCATCACTTATTAATTCAGAAGCTTGAAGATAATTTTGTGATTCATACCATATAGCTAACAATGTCTGACTAGCTTCCTCTTCATCTTGCTTCCTTTTCTCTAAAGCTGCTTGATCATCAGGTACAATACTTTTTGCATACTCTGCATCATAAGCTTCTTGTTCTGCTCTACTTTTAAATTTCAGTTCTGGTACAGCAATCTCTTTACCTTTCCCAACCTCAGATTAAACCACTTTCTTCTTCAAAGATTCACCAATAACTAAACTTTTAACTCTGGGTTTGGTTGTAGTAGACTGAACAGATAAAACAGATGCAATGACAGGTGTAGATATAGATGAGGTTTTGCTTAGATTTATCAAGGTACTTGCAACTTCTTTCTCAACTTCTTTAGACTTAAGTGGTGATTCAGAAAGAGTTGTGACAACAGTGGAAGTGGTTATGATAGCAGTGGGTATAACAGTAGTGGGTATGATTGTAGTGGGTATAATTGTCATGTTTGAAACTTCAGCAGTGATTCCAAGAGTACTAACCGTGGTTTCAGACATTCCATTAGTGTTTGCATCCTGCACTACATCTTCTACAACATTCTTCACATTTTCAAGAACTGCCTCATTCCCATCTTTATCAGATACCAAAAATTCTTGATCTCCACTATCTTCTTCCATAGATCCATCAGCAGCCTCCCCTGAATTTATGCCTTCACTCCTCCCCTGTTTGGATACATCCACCATATTCAGAGCTGAAGAGGAGTCCACCTTCTTTGGCTTTCTTCTCATAGCTTTCAAAACAGCAACCCCAGGTCTTCGTACTTTTTCCAAAACCAACACTCTATTCTTCAATCTCCTAAAATCCTTTCCCTGAAACACAGTCAACTCCTGTAGACCTAAAATTGTATTCTCCATTTTGGCACACTTAGCCGTCAATTCATTTAAACGTTCAAGAATATCCTCCCCACTTCGACCTGTGTTAACTGGTCCGAGAGGTGGTTCATTGGAAAAGTCATCATGTACAAACTCAGGATCCGTCAATTCAGTTTCATGTTCCAATCTATCCTCATCACTTCGAGCTATGTTAACTGCTCCGAGAGGTGAATCCTTGGATATAGTAAACATAGCATCAGACCTTGCCTGATCATATATGCATCCTGTAGCAGCCAGGTGGCTAGGGATTCCTCCACCTATGTTAAGTTCCAAGGAACTCTCTACATTAGGAGTTGCCAATGGTTGGGTCTTAGGTATGTTTCCACTATCCTGACCAGCATCTAAGCATGAATCAGTAGTGGAAGCCCTTCCAATCATGTCACCTCCACTCCATGTGACAGCCTCATTAACAACACCACTAACACTAGCCTGGGGTAGCTTAGTGCCCTTCTGTCTCCTAGTCCATACAATAGGTGTAACAGTGATTTGGGTATGACTATCAGTGGTTTGAGGTGTACTAGCAGTAGGTGCAGTGACAATAGGTTGAGACTCAAGACCTTCATCAAATTCAGAATCAACAGGCAAAGTAAGCATGTGAGGAAATAAAGGAACATCTCTAATTTGTACATTATGTGGCTGATTCCTCATATGTTCAAAAACCTTAGGAAGCATATGATGTACTTCATACTCCCTAGAATGCTCAATAGGATCATCAATTTGATGTTCCACAATCAGTTGAACAAACCTAGGATACAAATAGTATTTACCCTTCTTCCTAATGTTTTGTACTAACCCCTCATAAATCATCCTAGACCAATTAAACTTCCTTCCATCAGATAAACAAATAATAGTAGTAGCAATTTTTTAAGGAAAGTCATTAAAGCCTGTGGTCTTGTTACTCATACACATCAACAAGGTGTGAATCAAAAACTTCCATTGTTGTGAAAACAAACTCTTAAAGAATTGTACCTTTTCACCCCTGTGTGTATATCCTAATCTCTCTAAACCAGCAACAATCTCAACATCTGAAAGATTATCAACACCATCAGCATCATCAAACTTCAAAACTTCCCTAATGATTTCCTCAGTAACAGAAATAGCATGCTCATCCACAGCAGAACTAAACACCTCCACGCCATCAACCTCTTCAAGTGTAGCATTCCTCCAGAATTGATGTATGTAGGCTTTAAGAATGGTGGGTTTAACTGTTAAAGCATAGTGAATGGGACTGTGAACTAGAAAATCGATCATTTGATGAAACCCTTCAGATCGAGCATTCTTAGTGA
>BPTQ01000008.1:361077534-361285399 GCA_019973895.1 Chrysanthemum seticuspe | reverse complement strand
TTGTTCATTACTCAGTACCTTTATATGACTCACTCTTACCAAGATATAGATACTCCATTGCATTGATCTGTCACATTTTCATTCCGTTACTTCAGACTATGGTTCCATTCACGTACCGGGTTATTATATGTTTATTAGATTTGATTATGATATTCATGTTTTATATGACTACTGATTACCCTGTTATGATATGATTAATATGCGGTTATAAGATTTACCTGTTGTCATCTGATGATATGTTATCTTACTGTTTTGTGATCCTTTTGATTTGTCTGGTAACCATGCTTGTGTGCAATCGATTGTTGATCTGTTTATCTTTTGTACCTCATTCGATTAATCTCGTGGACTATGACTATCCGTGGTATCCTTATCTGCTTGTTGTTAACCTGCCATGTTTGCATTTCTGTTTATGCTACGGTCTGATTGGGTAAATGGTTCAACTTATTACGTCTGGCTTGTTAACTTGTTTAATTGCCTTGCTATGTCTTTAATTCATTTAATTATATCGTTTATACTGTATTCCTACTTATTACATGTGATTGCCATATGTTGACTGCTGTTAGTACTTCCGCTGTTATGATACTGGTTATGTTTTCAACTAAGGGATTTGACCTGTGTGAATTGCCATGCTCGCTTATTGATTAATTGCTTCCGCTTTCCTGTAGATATCTGTTTGGCTTGTATGTCTTCTGATTTCCTGAATGGATTGTATGACATATATGTTGTGTGGATGCGACGCCTGCTATGCTTGCTTATGTTTCAGTTCTTGTATGTCTGGTTTGTATGTGCTTGTTTATATGTCATCGATGCTTGATTTGCTTCGTTCTCCTTGTTATCTATTCGTTTTGGATATCTGTATAATTGTGTTCTGCAGGATCCTCTTTGACTCATTGTTCTCATTTCGCTGCGACTTTGTTATTCGTTTCCTTTGTTTCATTTTGTATTTCAGAATTTATTTAGCGTTTGTTTTGTTATATCTGTTCACTGGGCTTTTTAAGCTCAGCCGCATTTCTTTTCCTGCGGCAGGTTTTAGGTTTGAAGATGGGCTTTGATGGGCTGAGAGTTTGATTATCTGAGTGGACCAACCCTAGTTACCTTATTATTTAGACTTATTTTGTCGAACTATTATTTGGAGATTTCAGTTTATTTTAGTCATCTTGAATTTTGTAATTTTCATGGTAATCATTCGTTTATATAACTTGGTACATTATTCTTTAAGACTTCCGCTTGTAAAATTTTATTTGTATGTTCTGATATGACACCAGAATGTGACACTTCTACCCTTATCTGGTTGGGGTGTTACATCAAGCTCCTTGACGCAGGTCTCATCTACCCCATTTCAGATAGCCCATGGGTCAGCCCAGTCCAAGTGGTTCCAAAAAATGGAGGAATGACGGTTGTAAAGAATGAAAAGGGTGATTTAGTGCCACAGAGAACGGTTATTGGTTGGCGTGTTTGTATCGACTACAGAAAGTTAAATGATGCCACCCAGAAGGATCATTTTCCTCTGCCATTCATTGACCAAATGCTCGAAAGGTTAGCCGGGCATGAGTACTACTGTTTCCTTGATGGCTTCTCAGGATACTTCCAAATCCCCATTGCCCCTGAAGATCAAGAAAAGACTACGTTTACATGCCCATACGAGACTTTTGCTTACAAGCGAATGCCTTTCGGGTTATGCAACGCCCGCGCCACCTTTCAGCGATGTATGATGGCAATATTCCATGAACTAATTGAGGACAGCATGGAAGTCTTCATGGATGATTTCTCGGTATTTGGGAATTCCTTCGACCTTTGTCTATCCAACCTTAAGAAGATGTTGAAACGATGTGAGGAAACTAATTTGGTCCTGAATTGGGAAAAATGTCACTTCATGGTAAGAGAAGGAATTGTCTTGGGGCATAAAGTCTCCGGAAATGGAATCGAGGTCGATAGAGCAAAAATCGAAGTGATATCCAAACTACCCTATCCTACTACCGTTAAGGCCATTCGAAGCTTTCTAGGACATGCGGGCTTTTATAGAAGGTTTATTAAGGACTTCTCGAAAATTGCCCGCCCGATGATGCAGCTTCTTGTCAAGGATGCCCCTTTTGATTTTTCGGAAGAATGCAAAGAAGCATTCAATCATCTAAAGAAAGATCTCACTCAGGCTCCAATAATGGTCACCCCTCATTGGTCTCAACCATTCGAAATCATGTGCGATGCTAGCGATTATGCTGTAGGCGCCATGCTTGGCCAAAGAAAAGAAAAGCATTTTCAACCAATTTACTATGCTAGCAAAACCATGAATGTAGCGCAAGAAAATTACATGACCACCGAGAAAGAGCTTCTAGTTGTGGTTTTTGCCTTCGACAAGTTCAGGCAATATCTCGTCCTTTCTAAGACTGTCATCTTCACTGATCACTCCGCCTTACGCTACTTGTTTTCCAAGCAAGATGCAAAACCCCGACTCATTAGGTGGATTCTATTACTTCAAGGATTCGACATTGAAATTCGAGATAAAAAGGGGGCTGAAAATCTTGCTGCTGATCATCTTTCATGTTTGGAAAACCCTGATCTTGAGAAGTTGGACCATATAGAGATTCGCGACTCTTTTCCCGAGGAGCGACTAATGGCCATTAAGTAAATTGAGCCATGGTATGCGGATTACGCTAACTATCTGTCCAGTAGGGTTTTGCCAAATTACATGACCAAGCAAGATAAGAGAAAATTTTTCACCACACTTAAACATTACTTCTGGGATGAACCCTTCCTATTCCGCATATGCCCCGATCAAATCATTCGGCGTTGCATGGCCGGAAGAGAGATTGATCGAGTTATGAATGAATGCCCTGCGGGACCATCTGGGGGACATCACGGTGTAAATGTCACGGCACGGAAGGTTTTTGATGCCATGTTCTACTGGCCTACTATTTTTCGGGAAATTAAAAGATTGGTTCAAACGTGTGATGCATGCCAACGATCGGGAAACATCTCGCGAAGGGATGAATCACCTCAGAATTATATCCAGGTCTGCGAAATATTCGATGTTTGGGGTATAGACTTCATGGGACCTTTTCCATCATCCGGAGGAAATGAATACATTCTTGTAGCTATCGACTATGTATCCAAATGGGTGGAGGCCCAAGCCCTTAGAACTAATGATGCGAGAGTAGTCATTCATTTTCTTAAAAAGCTCTTCGCACGATTCGGGATTCCCAAGGCATTGATCAGTGATAGAGGAACCCACTTTTGCAATGCTCAAATGGAGAAGGTAATGAAGAAGTATAGCGTTCCACATAGATTTTCTACTGCATATGATCCTCAGACGAATGGACAAGTAGAAAACACAAATAGGGCATTAAAGCGGATACTTGAAAAAATGGTCCACCAGAATAGAAAAGATTGGGCATTCAAAATGGATGAGGCACTATGGGCATTCAGAACTGCTTACAAAACGCCTATCGGAACAACCCCTTTTCACTTGGTATACGGGAAGGCGTGCCACCTCCCTATTGAACTTGAGCAAAAAACATACTGGGCACTTAAGGCCTGTAATATGGATTATTCTGAAGCAGGGTCAAATAGGTTCTTACAGCTTCAAGAACTAGATGAACTAAAACTGGAAGCTTATGAATCGTCGATCACATACAAAGAAAGGGCAAAAAAATGGCATGATCAACGAATAAAGAATCCTAAAGAGTTTTTGGAAGGAGATAAGGTGCTCCTGTATAATTCAAGACTGAGATTATTTCCGGGAAAACTCAAATCGAGATGGTATGGACCTTTTTCAGTAAAGAAGCAGATGAGCAATGGAGCTGTGGTGCTACTGGACCACGATGAAAGGGAATTTACCGTAAATGGACAACGTGTGAAACATTATCAGTTGGATAATAATGAACTGGTCAACGATGAAGATATTGTTTTAGGAGAAGGTGACGGTAATGAAGTCACGTAAGGGCATGATTACGAGTCTAGCTACAAGACTCATAAATAAAGAAAAGCGCTTCGTGGGAGGTAACCCATGCTTAATTGTTAGCTTGTTTGTGTCATATATCTTTTACTGATTGTTTATTCTCATGTTTAAATTTGTAAAAATACTTTGTTTTATTTTTAACCTCGTCTTAATTACATATAAAGGTATTTTACATAAAGGATAAGTGTAGGGAGGATTACACACGTTTTCAAAAGAAACGTAAACATGAGAACTTCAATTAATTAAGAGATATACATGTGTGTTTGTTCGATTCAAATGCTTGTATCGAGTCATAATGGATGTTTTGCAAGAAATTTTTCTAGATTCTAAAGATGTAAATTTTCCAGAATTTTTTCCAGAAAATCGCAGACCAGTTTTTGTCAGGATAACCTGACGGCGTCAGGATCGCAACCTGACGGCGTCAGGAAGGAGCAAAAACAACTGATTACTTTTTCTGGTTTTCTGAGCTACTTATAATTTTTTGGAATTTTTCTGGTCTTAATTTTCCAGAAAATCTATAAACATCCATTCCACAAGCATTATATCCTAGTTTAGTAGAGTCTTATATATATTATTACCGCTGATTTTACGCGAAGGTTTCGTTTGTTTTCTTCAAGTGTGCAGGTTTAATTTATCAAGAAGAAGATACATAAGATGAGAAGGAGCTTTTCATGTAAACGTTCTTCTTGAAGAAAGATGTAACCACCACTTTACACGGATCCTACCGAGTTAATCAGGGGAATACTAGTTTCTTTCATCTTTTATTACCTTCCATTATCATAACTTTGATACTTTCGGGGAACATTGGGGACAATGTTCAGTTTAAGTGTAGGGATGGAAAATAAAATGGGAACTTTGAAACTATGCTTATCCTTGATTATTTGCTTTGTCCAATTGTATTTGTGTAATAAACCATGAGAAAATGTCGGTTAGGGTAATTTTGGCACCAAATTTAAAAATTTTCATGACATATAGGAGTGGGCAATTAGTCTTAACAAAGCATCTCATGGATAGGAAATTATATGACTAGCACAAAAAACCCTTTACCACTTAAATTCCACCCAAAATGTGAGGATCGCCCTTAGATTAGTAGGAATTAAAGCATTCAACTTTAATGCTTAGAGTGTGAACCGGTAGTATAATAGATTCTAGAACTTGTTTTGTGATGCATCCCGAGATCGCTAGTAAGACTACACTTGTGTAGTTAGGAATAACTAAATGATAAGAGGCATTAGGATAACCCTTGTTTGATACCCATAACATAATTACTTCTTCCACATCGGTTGAGTAATTCCCCCACACCTTTGCGTTGTACTCATCTTTAGTACACGATACCCTTAGTTAACCCCTCAGAGCCTATCCTTTTCGCGGTTCTCGTGATGTTTCAGTTTTCCGAAATATCAATGAAGAGCATTGTTTACACCCCACCCCCAAATGTACACCAAAATCGCCTTAGCCTACCTTGTATGCACTCACTTTTAGTGCATTATTGTTATCACACTAAACCCTTAGTTCAATTATCTAGTTGCTTGCATAAGTTGCTAAGTCGAGTCATATCCTTTGTATACAGTTTTGGGACGATTGGGACTCATGGTAAAAGTTAAAGTTTATGAAATGACGGGAAGGGAACGTTAAATTCAAATTCCCTTTATTTGCGTAATAATGTACTCCAAGTGTTTTGATCTTTTCAATTCGGGTCATATTAGTGTTAGAGAAATAAAAACTCAAATGTAGAACCAGTTAATGAGTGTTTATCCTCTATTTCCAACTTGTTATATTTCATATACACCTGAGAGATGTGAGTATCCAAACACCCCATGTGTGGTGCTAGTGTGTAATTTCCGTGCTTGTTATGACTTTTGCGGGGCTTATATGTGTTGTGGATTGTTCTAAACCAATGCTTCATTACCCCTAACTTATAAATTTATTGGCTAAAAGCATATTTGCTTGAGGACAAGCAAATACCAAGTGTAGGGATATTTGATAAGGTTTTAAAATGTACCTTTTTTGAGGGGTCATTTAAGCCCTTATTTGATCACTTTTGTATCCGTTATTACTTAATATCGTTCCTTTTCACTTTTTAGGTATCTTGAAGGCAAAATGCTGGAGTGACACTGGTATATGTGAAAACATATACCTTTTTCTTTATCAAAACCGGACCAAAAAGACCAAAAACTAACCCCTAAAGCCATAAATATTTGTGTTTTTGTGTTTATGTATGTGCAGGTAACGAATATTGTAAAATGGACAAAAAGAAGACAAATGGACAAAAACGAGCACGAGAATGGAAGGAGCACGAAGTTACGGGACCAATGATAATTTTATTTGGAGCATCGAGGAAAGAAAAGAAAAATTTAAAGACCAAACGAAGAATTAATTAAATAAGAAGAAAAAGAAAAATAGAAGAAAGAAAAGAAAGAAAATGGATCAGCAAGAAAAGGAGCTTAAAGGAAAATTAAATGCAAGAGTTAACACAAAAAGGCTCTTAGTCTAATGGTTGGGTGCATGTTTGTCAACCAGTTGTTGCATGGTGGAATCAGGAAACGGGTCTGTCTATAACCAGGATCCCTATTCCTACCATAACACGACTGATTTATTCCATCAGCTACCACACTGTGAGACTCAGCAGTTTTACTGTTGTGAGTATTGTGGTGGTTCACATTCCAGTTCTGATTGTCAATCGGGACACACGCTTGTCTATGAGCAGGTTCCTGATAACAATTATGACTACAACACATACCACTCACAGCCACATCAGTTTTACTGTTGTGAGTATTGTGGAGGTCCTCACTCTAGCTCGGATTGTCAAACAGGGAATCCATTTCCTTGTAACAATTACGACTCTTCGTATCATGACCAACCTCTGCAATACCAGCCTGACCCACTTCCTCAAAATCTTCTCCTTGATCTTTTGGATTTAGTGAAAGATTTGAAGGAATGTAAACACTCCCAAGATAATCCAAATGAAAAATCAATGGAAGTTTTGTTAGCCGAAGAGCGGGCTGCTAAATTAGATTCCCAGATTGCCTTTGAACAATCTATTAGGGAATCAATTGCAAAAGAAAAAGCAGCCAGATCTAGCTCTCGATTCCGTTTCATTCCTGATGACGATGATGATGAAGTTACCCTTGATATTAGTCAATTGTGTACAGGTGCTTCAAGTTCATCAGTTGAAACTCATTCCATGAAAAATCAGGGAGAAAAGACTATGATGGAATTACTAGCAGCAGAACAAATGGAAAGTATAAAACATATGTATGCTAGTCCTTCTAAACTCCCTCAGTCTGTTTTTATCACACCCGATATTCCCACTCACTCTCTAAACATGGGGGATGAGCGTCTTGACACTGTTCCTGAAAAGGAATCGGACGAATTAATAAAGTCTAGTGTTGAGAACTTTATCCCGATCCCAAGTGAGTCTGAGGGAATTCTTGACCATGAGTGTGATGTGTTTTCTCCTCTTACAAATGATCTTGTTGAGACTTTCTCAGATTTTGACAGTGATTATAGTGATGCCGATTCTTTATATTCTAAAGACATAGAATTTATTGATGCATCACTTCCACATTCCGAGATCGTCAACTTAGAAGAGGATGTTGACCATGTTGTTTCCACAACAATTAATACGACTATCACTAATCCCTTATTCGAATTTGATTCTGAATTTACTCTAAATTCAGTTAATCCAATCTTTGATAGTGATGAGTCTGACACGGAGACTATAATGGACGAGGTGCATATTTATAGCCCACGAAGTACCGCACATGTCCCACCTCCGTATACTCTTCATGAGGAGTTCGCCGGTGAACTCACTCATATCATAACTCCGCCGGAGTATGATCGCTTGGATGGCAAAAATCATGATCGGGGGGAGAGAATCTCAATTTGCATAGTTATGACAAATCTTCCCACCCTTCCTACCGAGATGCCTTCCAACCCTAAGAGCTCAACCAATAAAATCCAAATAAGTGCAACTGCACTTAATCCCGAGGAAGAAGATCTAGTCATGATTGTTATCATGATTTTCCTTCTTTTCTTCACCTACTCGGTGACTTCCTCTCTTCTTCACTCCTTCGGGAATGAAGACACTATTTTTGATCCCGGCATTTTCATTTATCATTTTTGAGCCGGTTCTATCTATATCTCATCGGAGTGGAACTTTCAATACATTCAATGTTTATACAAACATCTTGAATGAAAGTCCGATGGAGATTGTTTCTTCCACTTTGCTTCCCCAAGAACAAATTAATACGGGGCCGAGTCAAGCTAGCGACTCGGAAATCAAAAACAGTAGCACACACCATATGGGTTTTCACCCATATTTCTGACTTCTTTCTACTTTCTACCACCCTAGTGTGGGGGTGATGCCCCACATGTTATATATATATATATATATATATATATATATATATATATATATATATATATATATATATATATATATATATATATATATATATATATATATATATATATATATATATATATCTCTCTTTTTAATAAAAAAAAAAAAAAAAAAAAAAAAAAAAAAAATCAATAATAATGGCCGTAATATTTCCCTTTTACGTTCTTTGTTTCGGCATAACCGCCGGTACTTTGAATATTGAGGGCAATATTCATTTCTAAGTGTGGGGGGGAATTCTCGCGAATTTTATCATATATTATCCACCCAATTCCCCCGTTTTTGGCCAAAATTTTTTTTGGAGTAAGTGTTTTGCACTTACTCATTTGGTTATCAGTCCGCCTTGTCTAATAAACAAAAGGATTGGCTAATCCAGGAGCAAACGGCTCTTGGTAAAGATTTCTCAAATCCGTTTATATGGCTTGCAATTTGCCCAAAATTGTATGGTTCTCAACTCACCATATCCTAAAAAGTGAAGAGTTGGCTAGCCCGCAAGTTTATGGCTTGTGGTAAAGGCAGTGGAAAAACCATAATTGGTAATCAGCTCACCAAAGATAATACTGATAATTTATCTAAGAGTTGGCTAGTCCTGAGCAAACGGCTACAGGTAAAGACACATCAAATCCGTTATATGGTTTATGATTTGCCAATAAATCAGATGGTTATCAATGTACCATAGTTTTCGAACTTAAACATTTGGCTACTCCAGAAGTGATGGCTTTTGGTAAAGAGTCTTTCAAATCCATTAAAGTTTCAAATCATTGCTAGGGACTAGCAATATCTTAGTGTGGGGGATTGATGAGTGTCTAAATACTCATCATTTTTGTACTATCTAGACTACAAAATCATCTGAAAACACTCAGAAACACATCAAAATGATCAAAATATCACAAACAAGTGTTTTATGTGTTTTAAATGCAAAAATATCAAAATCAGATGAAAAATGATTCAAATTTGCAAAATTGGCAGTTTTAGTCCCCCAAGTTTTAAAAATTGTCAAATCTAGTCCCTGGAATTCAAAAATGTGAAGTTTTGTCATTCAAGGTCCTTTAAATATTCTAAGTTGTTAAAAATGATCCTTGAATGAGTTTTTGGTCAAATGACATAAAAGGTCCTTAAACTTTGGAAAATTGCAAAATTAGTCCTTGGACCTTTTAAAATGGAATTTATGTAAAAAGGATCCTTGTTCTATCAAAGTTTGTCAAAATTGGTCCTTGTGATAAGATTGGAGAAGTGTCATTTTCAGTCCCTGAAGTTTGGTGAAATTGCAAATTTGGTCCTTGTGTTTTAAGCTTAACAAACCGGACCCTATTATTAAATCCAACCCAAACGGATCCAAGTCCAAATACAATCCAGGCCCAACCCCTTTATTATACAAACCCGACCCAAACCCGATCCAAACCCAGCGTTTAAATAAAAGAAAACCGCCCTCACTGTTCACCCCTCTCCCTCACCACTGTTAACCCAAAACCAGTCATGGTTTCCCACCTTTTTCAACCCCCTCCCCATACCTTGTTCCCTCCACCTCCACTAACACACAAAATCCTTTAATTGATTGAAACCAACCACAATTAATGATAAAACCTGCTTTGAAGAAACTGGCACCAAAAAGCAAAATGGACGGTTTTGATGATTTTATGCAATCCAATGGCTGGAAATTGGTGGGATTGACTCAGAGACATGTGGGGATGCTAAAAAGTCTATAAAGTAGAGGAATGAAGCAATGTATCAAAAGTAGTAGTGTAATTTAGTTCTCAGTATGTCGTTTTTAAGTTTTTAGTTCATATTTAACTTTTCAAGTGTTTTGTAATCTCATTCCAGTATAATAAAAACCTATTTACAACTTCAATTTCAGTTTTTACATACGAATTCAGTTTATGCTATTTTTAAGTGAAAATTCTCAAATCAGCTTATTGTTGTTGCTAGTGTTGTTAATGAACTCATAAGCTCATATAATCTCACTATATAGCTTCTGAAACCTTTTAGTAGGTCTAAAACTTTGTTTAGTCTCATAAACTCAAAAATACCAAAAATTCCAATAAATTAGCTTGAAAATAAAAATTCAGAGGAAAAGGTGCAAGAAGGACTGAAGCTGGGTGATTATGGATTGCTTACTGGTTTAATGCTTCTTGGGAAGCCATAGGGTGTGATTTCAATCTTTGAATCTCTGTTTTGAGCTTGGACTCATTTTGTAAGGCATTTTCTTAAAATTTGCATTTCTTAATTCAAGAGCTTATACAGTGTTAATTCTAGTTTAAACCTGTTTTATTATAGCTAATATAAGTTAATAAATAGATTATTTGGTTTAAAAGTTTATTTTAGCATATTAAGCTTCATAACAGTTATAATAAGTGATGTTTGGATTTGTTGTTAAACCTGTGTTTAATGTTGTTATTGTCATTGTTTTTGCTTGTTACATGTTACCTTATGTCTAAATAACTTAGTCAAGTCATTAAAACTAGTGTTTATTAGTAAAAAGTCAAATTTAGCTTTAAAACTCTTTTAAACTCTTAACTGTTAGATATTTAGATTCCATAATAATGCATATTAGTGTAAAAGTTGTTTATATAGCCTAAATCAGTCTTATAGTAGCTTAATACATCAAATTAGATCATCTAGGATCATTAGAATTTCATAAAAGTCAAACTAGTTCATAATATTGAAAAGTCAAAACTTCACTTAGTCGTTTTTGAATAAACTTTAGAATTTTACTGCATGTTTAATAAATAGAGTTAGTTCATAATCTTCTAGGATATTAAATATTAGTTGCTTAAATAAATTATAAAAATACTAGTTCACTTTTTAGCAGCTTTTTCAATGCTTATTTCATAGTTTCTTTTGAATGCCTTGTCTGAGAACATGCTCTGTGCACAGTTGTGGTACTCTAGTTCATAAGCTCTCAGAGAGCTTAATAGTGACCCATAGCTTATGCAATTTAGTTATTTGAGAAGCTCACCTAGCTGTCTCAAGGTTACAAGCTTAACTTTCCCATTTTTAGCTTATTTAGCTAGTCTGCTTATAGCTTTTAGATCTGTCCATTTTTTTTAAGTTAACCAGTTACTCAGTGTTCACAAGATTTTCAAAAGCTTCTTACAAGCTTATTTGTGAAAGCCAATCTTTGCAAATTAGTTTTTTGGATAGTTCAGTTGTTCAACTTGTTGGTCCAAGTGTTTATTTTCAATCTGTAGCTTATTACAGTGCTTAAAAATAAGATAGAAAGTGCTTAGAAAACCATATAGTGTACTGTGTAAACAGTTGTCTAGTGCTTATTTGGAGTTGTCTATTGCTTATTTATAAGATATAATGCTTTCTCAGTAGTCATTTTAGCTTATTAATACTTTCCTAGCTTATTTCCAGTTTACTTATACTTAATTATTAGCTTAGATAGCCATTTAGTTTAAATCCTTGTGCTTATTTCCATTCTAGCTTAACTGTTAAAAAATTACAGCTTATTCTCAGCTTATTTGTCATTTTTATAAAAAGTTATAGTTTTAGAAATTGCTTATCTTAATGTACTTAATTAGTTTGTAAAATAAAAATTGAAAAAAAAAATGTTTTGCAAAAAGGTGGGGAGGCAGGCTCGAACCTGAGACCTCCCACCTTTGAGAGTGTTAGCGTGTACCTGTATAGCCAGTTGCCCTTGGGTCTTTGACTGGTTGTATATTGCACGATTTAATACTTAGGCCTTGTTAGTCCGTTTAGCTTATTAGGCTTATTTAGCTTATTTCAAGCTTATTTAAAGTAGCTTTTTCCATGTTTGTATTTTTTATAAATCTGTACTAGTATAGAGTATTTTTATAAAAAGTTTTAGATTTTTCCGATTAGTTTTAGTATTTTTAATCATTTAATTAGTGTTTTATAGTAATTAATTCATAATAAAAAATATAAAAGTCTAAAAAATATAAATCTTTTTTCTAAAATTTTCTTTTATCATATAGTACGTAATAAAATTAGTTTTACATTCGTAGGCCTTTTATTTCATAAATTTTACGTTTTATCTTGCGCTCCAGCATAATTTTTATACGTAACGCTCGTTTTCATTCTAAATCTAGTTTTTAGATAATTTAAGTTTACGTTTTAGTTAAAATAGTTTATTTAAGTTATTTTGTTTTATAAAATCACAAAAACATCATTGTAAAAATAGTGATAGCGTTTATTTAATATATATTTTATCTTTTTAATTTTCTTAATTTGTATTTAAGTCGCTTTAATTTATAAACTTTTTCAGTAGTGTAATTATTCATCAAATCCTTTCTGATCACTATCATTAGTGATCATTCTATCGTCTGAATTGGTTTTGATACACCATTGAGTCTCCGTGGGACATAACGACCCGGGAATTCATTGTATTCTCCAGGACTTCATTGCATTTGCTTTTGAGCTGTTTTAAGTCTGTTACGGTCGGCTATTCACAAGTGGCCGGCTTGTGTGATTAGACTTGACGGTTTGGAGCGGATCAAATTTTGGCGCCGCTGCCGGGGAGGCTTTAGCGTGTGTTAAACCTTTTTCAGACCCATTCTTGCACATATTCCACCTTTTGTAAACAGTTTTTTGTAAAGTTATCAAAAATCCAAAAAGTTCATTAACACTTTTCCTGAAGTGTTTTTAACGCCAAAAATATTTTCATTCTTTGTTTTTCATCATGTTTTTCAAAAATACCAAAAATATTCCTCTTTACCCTCTTACCTTTTTGATTCTTCATTTCTTACCCTCTATTAACCTTTGATTCTTTCTATGTCTTATCCTCACCCTCTTGGTTGTCAATGGTGTGGTGGTCCTTATAATGGTGGCAATTGCCCCAGTTGTAGCATGGTGGAATCAGGAAACGGGTCTGTCTATAACCAGGATCCCTATTCCTACCATAACACGACTGATTTATTCCATCAGCTACCACACTGTGAGACTCAGCAGTTTTACTGTTGTGAGTATTGTGGTGGTTCACATTCCAGTTCTGATTGTCAATCGGGACACACGCTTGTCTATGAGCAGGTTCCTGATAACAATTATGACTACAACACATACCACTCACAGCCACATCAGTTTTACTGTTGTGAGTATTGTGGAGGTCCTCACTCTAGCTCGGATTGTCAAACAGGGAATCCATTTCCTTGTAACAATTACGACTCTTCGTATCATGACCAACCTCTGCAATACCAGCCTGACCCACTTCCTCAAAATCTTCTCCTTGATCTTTTGGATTTAGTGAAAGATTTGAAGGAATGTAAACACTCCCAAGATAATCCAAATGAAAAATCAATGGAAGTTTTGTTAGCCGAAGAGCGGGCTGCTAAATTAGATTCCCAGATTGCCTTTGAACAATCTATTAGGGAATCAATTGCAAAAGAAAAAGCAGCCAGATCTAGCTCTCGATTCCGTTTCATTCCTGATGACGATGATGATGAAGTTACCCTTGATATTAGTCAATTGTGTACAGGTGCTTCAAGTTCATCAGTTGAAACTCATTCCATGAAAAATCAGGGAGAAAAGACTATGATGGAATTACTAGCAGCAGAACAAATGGAAAGTATAAAACATATGTATGCTAGTCCTTCTAATCTCCCTCAGTCTGTTGTTATCACACCCGATATTCCCACTCACTCTCTAAACATGGGGGATGAGCGTCTTGACACTGTTCCTGAAAAGGAATCGGACGAATTAATAAAGTCTAGTGTTGAGAACTTTATCCCGATCCCAAGTGAGTCTGAGGGAATTCTTGACCATGAGTGTGATGTGTTTTCTCCTCTTACAAATGATCTTGTTGAGACTTTCTCAGATTTTGACAGTGATTATAGTGATGCCGATTCTTTATATTCTAAAGACATAGAATTTATTGATGCATCACTTCCACATTCCGAGATCGTCAACTTAGAAGAGGATGTTGACCATGTTGTTTCCACAACAATTAATACGACTATCACTAATCCCTTATTCGAATTTGATTCTGAATTTACTCTAAATTCAGTTAATCCAATCTTTGATAGTGATGAGTCTGACACGGAGACTATAATGGACGAGGTGCATATTTATAGCCCACGAAGTACCGCACATGTCCCACCTCCGTATACTCTTCATGAGGAGTTCGCCGGTGAACTCACTCATATCATAACTCCGCCGGAGTATGATCGCTTGGATGGCAAAAATCATGATCGGGGGGAGAGAATCTCAATTTGCATAGTTATGACAAATCTTCCCACCCTCCCTACCGAGATGCCTTCCAACCCTAAGAGCTCAACCAATAAAATCCAAATAAGTGCAACTGCACTTAATCCCGAGGAAGAAGATCTAGTCATGATTGTTATCATGATTTTCCTTCTTTTCTTCACCTACTCGGTGACTTCCTCTCTTCTTCACTCCTTCGGGAATGAAGACACTATTTTTGATCCCGGCATTTTCATTTATCATTTTTGAGCCGGTTCTATCTATATCTCATCGGAGTGGAACTTTCAATACATTCAATGTTTATACAAACATCTTGAATGAAAGTCCGATGGAGACTGTTTCTTCCACTTTGCTTCCCCAAGAACAAATTAATACGGGGCCGAGTCAAGCTAGCGACTCGGAAATCAAAAACAGTAGCACACACCATATGGGTTTTCACCCATATTTCTGACTTCTTTCTACTTTCTACCACCCTAGTGTGGGGGTGATGCCCCACATGTTATATATATATATATATATATATATATATATATATATATATATATATATATATATATATATATATATATATATCTCAAAAAAAAAAAAAAAAAAAAAAAAAATTCAATAATAATGGCCGTAATATTTCCCTTTTACGTTCTTTGTTTCGGCATAACCGCCGGTACTTTGAATATTGAGGGCAATATTCATTTCTAAGTGTGGGGGGGAATTCTCGCGAATTTTATCATATATTATCCACCCAATTCCCCCGTTTTTGGCCAAAATTTTTTTTGGAGTAAGTGTTTTGCACTTACTCATTTGGTTATCAGTCCGCCTTGTCTAATAAACAAAAGGATTGGCTAATCCAGGAGCAAACGGCTCTTGGTAAAGATTTCTCAAATCCGTTTATATGGCTTGCAATTTGCCCAAAATTGTATGGTTCTCAACTCACCATATCCTAAAAAGTGAAGAGTTGGCTAGCCCGCAAGTTTATGGCTTGTGGTAAAGGCAGTGGAAAAACCATAATTGGTAATCAGCTCACCAAAGATAATACTGATAATTTATCTAAGAGTTGGCTAGTCCTGAGCAAACGGCTACAGGTAAAGACACATCAAATCCGTTATATGGTTTATGATTTGCCAATAAATCAGATGGTTATCAATGTACCATAGTTTTCGAACTTAAACATTTGGCTACTCCAGAAGTGATGGCTTTTGGTAAAGAGTCTTTCAAATCCATTAAAGTTTCAAATCATTGCTAGGGACTAGCAATATCTTAGCGTGGGGGATTGATGAGTGTCTAAATACTCATCATTTTTGTACTATCTAGACTACAAAATCATCTGAAAACACTCAGAAACACATCAAAATGATCAAAATATCACAAACAAGTGTTTTATGTGTTTTAAATGCAAAAATATCAAAATCAGATGAAAAATGATTCAAATTTGCAAAATTAGCAGTTTTAGTCCCCCAAGTTTTAAAAATTGTCAAATCTAGTCCCTGGAATTCAAAAATGTGAAGTTTTGTCATTCAAGGTCCTTTAAATATTCTAAATTGTTAAAAATGATCCTTGAATGAGTTTTTGGTCAAATGACATAAAAGGTCCTTAAACTTTGGAAAATTGCAAAATTAGTCCTTGGACCTTTTAAAATGGAATTTATGTAAAAAGGATCCTTGTTCTATCAAAGTTTGTCAAAATTGGTCCTTGTGATAAGATTGGAGAAGTGTCATTTTCAGTCCCTGAAGTTTGGTGAAATTGCAAATTTGGTCCTTGTGTTTTAAGCTTAACAAACCGGACCCTATTATTAAATCCAACCCAAACGGATCCAAGTCCAAATCCAATCCAGGCCCAACCCCTTTATTATACAAACCCGACCCAAACCCGATCCAAACCCAGCGTTTAAATAAAAGAAAACCGCCCTCACTGTTCACCCCTCTCCCTCACCATTGTTAACCCAAAACCAGTCATGGTTTCCCACCTTTTTCAACCCCCTCCCCATACCTTGTTCCCTCCACCTCCACTAACACACAAAATCCTTTAATTGATTGAAACCAACCACAATTAATGATAAAACCTGCTTTGAAGAAAATGGCACCAAAAAGCAAAATGGACGGTTTTGATGATTTTATGCAATCCAATGGCTGGAAATTGGTGGGATTGACTCAGAGACATGTGGGGATGCTAAAAAGTCTATAAAGTAGAGGAATGAAGCAATGTATCAAAAGTAGTAGTGTAATTTAGTTCTCAGTATGTCGTTTTTAAGTTTTTAGTTCATATTTAACTTTTCAAGTGTTTTGTAATCTCATTCCAGTATAATAAAAACCTATTTACAACTTCAATTTCAGTTTTTACATACGAATTCAGTTTATGCTATTTTTAAGTGAAAATTCTCAAATCAGCTTATTGTTGTTGCTAGTGTTGTTAATGAACTCATAAGCTCATATAATCTCACTATATAGCTTCTGAAACCTTTTAGTAGGTCTAAAACTTTGTTTAGTCTCATAAACTCAAAAATACCAAAAATTCCAATAAATTAGCTTGAAAATAAAAATTCAGAGGAAAAGGTGCAAGAAGGACTGAAGCTGGGTGATTATGGATTGCTTACTGGTTTAATGCTTCTTGGGAAGCCATAGGGTGTGATTTCAATCTTTGAATCTCTGTTTTGAGCTTGGACTCATTTTGTAAGGCATTTTCTTAAAATTTGCATTTCTTAATTCAAGAGCTTATACAGTGTTAATTCTAGTTTAAACCTGTTTTATTATAGCTAATATAAGTTAATAAATAGATTATTTGGTTTAAAAGTTTATTTTAGCATATTAAGCTTCATAACAGTTATAATAAGTGATGTTTGGATTTGTTGTTAAACCTGTGTTTAATGTTGTTATTGTCATTGTTTTTGCTTGTTACATGTTACCTTATGTCTAAATAACTTAGTCAAGTCATTAAAACTAGTGTTTATTAGTAAAAAGTCAAATTTAGCTTTAAAACTCTTTTAAACTCTTAACTGTTAGATATTTAGATTCCATAATAATGCATATTAGTGTAAAAGTTGTTTATATAGCCTAAATCAGTCTTATAGTAGCTTAATACATCAAATTAGATCATCTAGGATCATTAGAATTTCATAAAAGTCAAACTAGTTCATAATATTGAAAAGTCAAAACTTCACTTAGTCGTTTTTGAATAAACTTTAGAATTTTACTGCGTGTTTAATAAATAGAGTTAGTTCATAATCTTCTAGGATATTAAATATTAGTTGCTTAAATAAATTATAAAAATACTAGTTCACTTTTTAGCAGCTTTTTCAATGCTTATTTCATAGTTTCTTTTGAATGCCTTGTCTGAGAACATGCTCTGTGCACAGTTGTGGTACTCTAGTTCATAAGCTCTCAGAGAGCTTAATAGTGACCCATAGCTTATGCAATTTAGTTATTTGAGAAGCTCACCTAGCTGTCTCAAGGTTACAAGCTTAACTTTCCCATTTTTATCTTATTTAGCTAGTCTGCTTATAGCTTTTAGATCTGTCCATTTTTTTTAAGTTAACCAGTTACTCAGTGTTCACAAGATTTTCAAAAGCTTCTTACAAGCTTATTTGTGAAAGCCAATCTTTGCAAATTAGTTTTTTGGATAGTTCAGTTGTTCAACTTGTTGGTCCAAGTGTTTATTTTCAATCTGTAGCTTATTACAGTGCTTAAAAATAAGATAGAAAGTGCTTAGAAAACCATATAGTGTACTGTGTAAACAGTTGTCTAGTGCTTATTTGGAGTTGTCTATTGCTTATTTATAAGATATAATGCTTTCTCAGTAGTCATTTTAGCTTATTAATACTTTCCTAGCTTATTTCCAGTTTACTTATACTTAATTATTAGCTTAGATAGCCATTTAGTTTAAATCCTTGTGCTTATTTCCATTCTAGCTTAACTGTTAAAAAATTACAGCTTATTCTCAGCTTATTTGTCATTTTTATAAAAAGTTATAGTTTTAGAAATTGCTTATCTTAATGTACTTAATTAGTTTGTAAAATAAAAATTGAAAAAAAAAATGTTTTGCAAAAAGGTGGGGAGGCAGGCTCGAACCTGAGACCTCCCACCTTTGAGAGTGTTAGCGTGTACCTGTATAGCCAGTTGCCCTTGGGTCTTTGACTGGTTGTATATTGCACGATTTAATACTTAGGCCTTGTTAGTCCGTTTAGCTTATTAGGCTTATTTAGCTTATTTCAAGCTTATTTAAAGTAGCTTTTTCCATGTTTGTATTTTTTATAAATCTGTACTAGTATAGAGTATTTTTATAAAAAGTTTTAGATTTTTCCGATTAGTTTTAGTATTTTTAATCATTTAATTAGTGTTTTATAGTAATTAATTCATAATAAAAAATATAAAAGTCTAAAAAATATAAATCTTTTTTCTAAAATTTTCTTTTATCATATAGTACGTAATAAAATTAGTTTTACATTCGTAGGCCTTTTATTTCATAAATTTTACGTTTTATCTTGCGCTCCAGCATAATTTTTATACGTAACGCTCGTTTTCATTCTAAATCTAGTTTTTAGATAATTTAAGTTTACGTTTTAGTTAAAATAGTTTATTTAAGTTATTTTGTTTTATAAAATCACAAAAACATCATTGTAAAAATAGTGATAGCGTTTATTTAATATATATTTTATCTTTTTAATTTTCTTAATTTGTATTTAAGTCGCTTTAATTTATAAACTTTTTCAGTAGTGTAATTATTCATCAAATCCTTTCTGATCACTATCATTAGTGATCATTCTATCGTCTGAATTGGTTTTGATACACCATTGAGTCTCCGTGGGACATAACGACCCGGGAATTCATTGTATTCTCCAGGACTTCATTGCATTTGCTTTTGAGCTGTTTTAAGTCTGTTACGGTCGGCTATTCACAAGTGGCCGGCTTGTGTGATTAGACTTGACGGTTTGGAGCGGATCAAATTTTGGCGCCGCTGCCGGGGAGGCTTTAGCGTGTGTTAAACCTTTTTCAGACCCATTCTTGCACATATTCCACCTTTTGTAAACAGTTTTTTGTAAAGTTATCAAAAATCCAAAAAGTTCATTAACACTTTTCCTGAAGTGTTTTTAACGCCAAAAATATTTTCATTCTTTGTTTTTCATCATGTTTTTCAAAAATACCAAAAATATTCCTCTTTACCCTCTTACCTTTTTGATTCTTCATTTCTTACCCTCTATTAACCTTTGATTCTTTCTATGTCTTATCATCACCCTCTTGGTTGTCAATGGTGTGGTGGTCCTTATAATGGTGGCAATTGCCCCAGTTGTAGCATGGTGGAATCAGGAAACGGGTCTGTCTATAACCAGGATCCCTATTCCTACCATAACACGACTGATTTATTCCATCAGCTACCACACTGTGAGACTCAGCAGTTTTACTGTTGTGAGTATTGTGGTGGTTCACATTCCAGTTCTGATTGTCAATCGGGACACACGCTTGTCTATGAGCAGGTTCCTGATAACAATTATGACTACAACACATACCACTCACAGCCACATCAGTTTTACTGTTGTGAGTATTGTGGAGGTCCTCACTCTAGCTCGGATTGTCAAACAGGGAATCCATTTCCTTGTAACAATTACGACTCTTCGTATCATGACCAACCTCTGCAATACCAGCCTGACCCACTTCCTCAAAATCTTCTCCTTGATCTTTTGGATTTAGTGAAAGATTTGAAGGAATGTAAACACTCCCAAGATAATCCAAATGAAAAATCAATGGAAGTTTTGTTAGCCGAAGAGCGGGCTGCTAAATTAGATTCCCAGATTGCCTTTGAACAATCTATTAGGGAATCAATTGCAAAAGAAAAAGCAGCCAGATCTAGCTCTCGATTCCGTTTCATTCCTGATGACGATGATGATGAAGTTACCCTTGATATTAGTCAATTGTGTACAGGTGCTTCAAGTTCATCAGTTGAAACTCATTCCATGAAAAATCAGGGAGAAAAGACTATGATGGAATTACTAGCAGCAGAACAAATGGAAAGTATAAAACATATGTATGCTAGTCAACTCCCTCAGTCTGTTGTTATCACACCCGATATTCCCACTCACTCTCTAAACATGGGGGATGAGCGTCTTGACACTGTTCCTGAAAAGGAATCGGACGAATTAATAAAGTCTAGTGTTGAGAACTTTATCCCGATCCCAAGTGAGTCTGAGGGAATTCTTGACCATGAGTGTGATGTGTTTTCTCCTCTTACAAATGATCTTGTTGAGACTTTCTCAGATTTTGACAGTGATTATAGTGATGCCGATTCTTTATATTCTAAAGACATAGAATTTATTGATGCATCACTTCCACATTCCGAGATCGTCAACTTAGAAGAGGATGTTGACCATGTTGTTTCCACAACAATTAATACGACTATCACTAATCCCTTATTCGAATTTGATTCTGAATTTACTCTAAATTCAGTTAATCCAATCTTTGATAGTGATGAGTCTGACACGGAGACTATAATGGACGAGGTGCATATTTATAGCCCACGAAGTACCGCACATGTCCCACCTCCGTATACTCTTCATGAGGAGTTCGCCGGTGAACTCACTCATATCATAACTCCGCCGGAGTATGATCGCTTGGATGGCAAAAATCATGATCGGGGGGAGAGAATCTCAATTTGCATAGTTATGACAAATCTTCCCACCCTCCCTACCGAGATGCCTTCCAACCCTAAGAGCTCAACCAATAAAATCCAAATAAGTGCAACTGCACTTAATCCCGAGGAAGAAGATCTAGTCATGATTGTTATCATGATTTTCCTTCTTTTCTTCACCTACTCGGTGACTTCCTCTCTTCTTCACTCCTTCGGGAATGAAGACACTATTTTTGATCCCGGCATTTTCATTTATCATTTTTGAGCCGGTTCTATCTATATCTCATCGGAGTGGAACTTTCAATACATTCAATGTTTATACAAACATCTTGAATGAAAGTCCGATGGAGATTGTTTCTTCCACTTTGCTTCCCCAAGAACAAATTAATACGGGGCCGAGTCAAGCTAGCGACTCGGAAATCAAAAACAGTAGCACACACCATATGGGTTTTCACCCATATTTCTGACTTCTTTCTACTTTCTACCACCCTAGTGTGGGGGTGATGCCCCACATGTTATATATATATATATATATATATATATATATATATATATATATATATATATATATATATATATATATATCTCAAAAAAAAAAAAAAAAATTCAATAATAATGGCCGTAATATTTCCCTTTTACGTTCTTTGTTTCGGCATAACCGCCGGTACTTTGAATATTGAGGGCAATATTCATTTCTAAGTGTGGGGGGGAATTCTCGCGAATTTTATCATATATTATCCACCCAATTCCCCCGTTTTTGGCCAAAATGTTTTTTGGAGTAAGTGTTTTGCACTTACTCATTTGGTTATCAGTCCGCCTTGTCTAATAAACAAAAGGATTGGCTAATCTAGGAGCAAACGGCTCTTGGTAAAGATTTCTCAAATCCATTTATATGGCTTGCAATTTGCCCAAAATTGTATGGTTCTCAACTCACCATATCCTAAAAAGTGAAGAGTTGGCTAGCCCGCAAGTTTATGGCTTGTGGTAAAGGCAGTGGAAAAACCATAATTGGTAATCAGCTCACCAAAGATAATACTGATAATTTATCTAAGAGTTGGCTAGTCCTGAGCAAACGGCTACAGGTAAAGACACATCAAATCCGTTATATGGTTTATGATTTGCCAATAAATCAGATGGTTATCAATGTACCATAGTTTTCGAACTTAAACATTTGGCTACTCCAGAAGTGATGGCTTTTGGTAAAGAGTCTTTCAAATCCATTAAAGTTTCAAATCATTGCTAGGGACTAGCAATATCTTAGTGTGGGGGATTGATGAGTGTCTAAATACTCATCATTTTTGTACTATCTAGACTACAAAATCATCTGAAAACACTCAGAAACACATCAAAATGATCAAAATATCACAAACAAGTGTTTTATGTGTTTTAAATGCAAAAATATCAAAATCAGATGAAAAATGATTCAAATTTGCAAAATTGGCAGTTTTAGTCCCCCAAGTTTTAAAAATTGTCAAATCTAGTCCCTGGAATTCAAAAATGTGAAGTTTTGTCATTCAAGGTCCTTTAAATATTCTAAGTTGTTAAAAATGATCCTTGAATGAGTTTTTGGTCAAATGACATAAAAGGTCCTTAAACTTTGGAAAATTGCAAAATTAGTCCTTGGACCTTTTAAAATGGAATTTATGTAAAAAGGATCCTTGTTCTATCAAAGTTTGTCAAAATTGGTCCTTGTGATAAGATTGGAGAAGTGTCATTTTCAGTCCCTGAAGTTTGGTGAAATTGCAAATTTGGTCCTTGTGTTTTAAGCTTAACAAACCGGACCCTATTATTAAATCCAACCCAAACGGATCCAAGTCCAAATCCAATCCAGGCCCAACCCCTTTATTATACAAACCCGACCCAAACCCGATCCAAACCCAGCGTTTAAATAAAAGAAAACCGCCCTCACTGTTCACCCCTCTCCCTCACCACTGTTAACCCAAAACCAGTCATGGTTTCCCACCTTTTTCAACCCCCTCCCCATACCTTGTTCCCTCCACCTCCACTAACACACAAAATCCTTTAATTGATTGAAACCAACCACAATTAATGATAAAACCTGCTTTGAAGAAAATGGCACCAAAAAGCAAAATGGACGGTTTTGATGATTTTATGCAATCCAATGGCTGGAAATTGGTGGGATTGACTCAGAGACATGTGGGGATGCTAAAAAGTCTATAAAGTAGAGGAATGAAGCAATGTATCAAAAGTAGTAGTGTAATTTAGTTCTCAGTATGTCGTTTTTAAGTTTTTAGTTCATATTTAACTTTTCAAGTGTTTTGTAATCTCATTCCAGTATAATAAAAACCTATTTACAACTTCAATTTCAGTTTTTACATACGAATTCAGTTTATGCTATTTTTAAGTGAAAATTCTCAAATCAGCTTATTGTTGTTGCTAGTGTTGTTAATGAACTCATAAGCTCATATAATCTCACTATATAGCTTCTGAAACCTTTTAGTAGGTCTAAAACTTTGTTTAGTCTCATAAACTCAAAAATACCAAAAATTCCAATAAATTAGCTTGAAAATAAAAATTCAGAGGAAAAGGTGCAAGAAGGACTGAAGCTGGGTGATTATGGATTGCTTACTGGTTTAATGCTTCTTGGGAAGCCATAGGGTGTGAATTCAATCTTTGAATCTCTGTTTTGAGCTTGGACTCATTTTGTAAGGCATTTTCTTAAAATTTGCATTTCTTAATTCAAGAGCTTATACAGTGTTAATTCTAGTTTAAACCTGTTTTATTATAGCTAATATAAGTTAATAAATAGATTATTTGGTTTAAAAGTTTATTTTAGCATATTAAGCTTCATAACAGTTATAATAAGTGATGTTTGGATTTGTTGTTAAACCTGTGTTTAATGTTGTTATTGTCATTGTTTTTGCTTGTTACATGTTACCTTATGTCTAAATAACTTAGTCAAGTCATTAAAACTAGTGTTTATTAGTAAAAAGTCAAATTTAGCTTTAAAACTCTTTTAAACTCTTAACTGTTAGATATTTAGATTCCATAATAATGCATATTAGTGTAAAAGTTGTTTATATAGCCTAAATCAGTCTTATAGTAGCTTAATACATCAAATTAGATCATCTAGGATCATTAGAATTTCATAAAAGTCAAACTAGTTCATAATATTGAAAAGTCAAAACTTCACTTAGTCGTTTTTGAATAAACTTTAGAATTTTACTGTGTGTTTAATAAATAGAGTTAGTTCATAATCTTCTAGGATATTAAAGATTAGTTGCTTAAATAAATTATAAAAATACTAGTTCACTTTTTAGCAGCTTTTTCAATGCTTATTTCATAGTTTCTTTTGAATGCCTTGTCTGAGAACATGCTCTGTGCACAGTTGTGGTACTCTAGTTCATAAGCTCTTAGAGAGCTTAATAGTGACCCATAGCTTATGCAATTTAGTTATTTGAGAAGCTCACCTAGCTGTCTCAAGGTTACAAGCTTAACTTTCCCATTTTTAGCTTATTTAGCTAGTCTGCTTATAGCTTTTAGATCTGTCCATTTTTTTTTAAGTTAACCAGTTACTCAGTGTTCACAAGATTTTCAAAAGCTTCTTACAAGCTTATTTGTGAAAGCCAATCTTTGCAAATTAGTTTTTTGGATAGTTCAGTTGTTCAACTTGTTGGTCCAAGTGTTTATTTTCAATCTGTAGCTTATTACAGTGCTTAAAAATAAGATAGAAAGTGCTTAGAAAACCATATAGTGTACTGTGTAAACAGTTGTCTAGTGCTTATTTGGAGTTGTCTATTGCTTATTTATAAGATATAATGCTTTCTCAGTAGTCATTTTAGCTTATTAATACTTTCCTAGCTTATTTCCAGTTTACTTATACTTAATTATTAGCTTAGATAGCCATTTAGTTTAAATCCTTGTGCTTATTTCCATTCTAGCTTAACTGTTAAAAAATTACAGCTTATTCTCAGCTTATTTGTCATTTTTATAAAAAGTTATAGTTTTAGAAATTGCTTATCTTAATGTACTTAATTAGTTTGTAAAATAAAAATTGAAAAAAAAAATGTTTTGCAAAAAGGTGGGGAGGCAGGCTCGAACCTGAGACCTCCCACCTTTGAGAGTGTTAGCGTGTACCTGTATAGCCAGTTGCCCTTGGGTCTTTGACTGGTTGTATATTGCACGATTTAATACTTAGGCCTTGTTAGTCCGTTTAGCTTATTAGGCTTATTTAGCTTATTTCAAGCTTATTTAAAGTAGCTTTTTCCATGTTTGTATTTTTTATAAATCTGTACTAGTATAGAGTATTTTTATAAAAAATTTTAGATTTTTCCGATTAGTTTTAGTATTTTTAATCATTTAATTAGTGTTTTATAGTAATTAATTCATAATAAAAAATATAAAAGTCTAAAAAATATAAATCTTTTTTCTAAAATTTTCTTTTATCATATAGTACGTAATAAAATTAGTTTTACATTCGTAGGCCTTTTATTTCATAAATTTTACGTTTTATCTTGCGCTCCAGCATAATTTTTATACGTAACGCTCGTTTTCATTCTAAATCTAGTTTTTAGATAATTTAAGTTTACGTTTTAGTTAAAATAGTTTATTTAAGTTATTTTGTTTTATAAAATCACAAAAACATCATTGTAAAAATAGTGATAGCGTTTATTTAATATATATTTTATCTTTTTAATTTTCTTAATTTGTATTTAAGTCGCTTTAATTTATAAACTTTTTCAGTAGTGTAATTATTCATCAAATCCTTTCTGATCACTATCATTAGTGATCATTCTATCGTCTGAATTGGTTTTGATACACCATTGAGTCTCCGTGGGACATAACGACCCGGGAATTCATTGTATTCTCCAGGACTTCATTGCATTTGCTTTTGAGCTGTTTTAAGTCTGTTACGGTCGGCTATTCACAAGTGGCCGGCTTGTGTGATTAGACTTGACGGTTTGGAGCGGATCAACAACCTTTGGTTATGAACCTTATCCATATACTTCACCAAACCCGTCACAACAATCATACTGTTGTGAGTATTGTGGAGGTCCACACTTTAATTCCGATTGTCAAATGCAGAATCCAATTGTTTATGAGCAAGTTCCTTATGACTATTGATGAGTGTCTAAATACTCATCATTTTTGTACAATATAAACTGCAAAATCATCTGAAAACACTCAGAAACACATCAAAATGATCAAAATATCACAAATCAGAGTTTTATGTGTTTTAAATGCAAAAATATCAAAATCAGATGAAAAACATATCAAATTTGCAAAAATTGCAGTTTTAGTCCCCCAAGTTTCAAAAGTTGTCAAAATCAGTCCCTGAGCACGTAATTTCAAAAGTAAAATCACCAAAGGTCCTTTTAATATCATAAGTTGTCAAATTTAGTCCTTTGGTGAAAAATATCAAAAGTTTGAGAAAATTACAAAAGTGGTCCTCCAACTTTGAAATTTGGCAGAATTGGTCCCTGGAAAATGTGAAAATGGCAACTTTGGTCCTTGTAATATTAACAATTGTCAAATTCAGTCCTTGGAGCAACTTTGAGAGATCGGCAGCCTAGGTCACTACATTTTCAGAAATTGCATTAAGGTCCTTGTCATTATTAACCTATTTGCACCCTTGGACTTGTCAAATCCTATTTTTGAACCCCTTGCCAAAGCCATTGAACCCTGCCATTGGACCCCCTATTATTAAAATACCCAGTCAAACCTTGTTGACTCACCCTTTTCCCTCTCTCCCTCACGAGATACCCAATCCCACCATTTCCATCATCACAACCTGCAAACCCTTCTGTCACACTCAACCATCATCACCACTACTTCCCCCCTCCAAACACAACAATCCAAAGATGCAATTAATGCACCCTCTACCTACTTCTATCATCCCCAGCTGTTAAATAAGGTTTTGGCGCCAAAATACTTTAAACGGCTAGGATCACTTTCACACATCCAAGGGTTGAGATTGTTGGTGGGATCTATTCAGAAAGATGAGAGAGGAAGTTTGAAGCTTATATAAAGCAAAAGCAAGCAAGAAGAAAGGAGTTAGTTTTTTATTTTCATAAAATGTATGTCGTTTTTCTTATAATCATGTCCTAAATAGTTTATAGTTGTAATTTCCTTTTCATTTGTCTCAAACAAAAGTATTTAAGTACTTTGAAACTTTGTTTAAGTGATAATTTCAGTTAATGTTCAAGTTTCATATTTTCAGTTCACTATTGATATTTCCAGTTTCAAAGTCTTATGCAAAAGCCTTTATTAGCTTATTTTTAAGCTTACACAAGCTCATTTAAGCTCCTCATAGCTTTTTGTGAGCCTGTGTTCAAGTTCCATGCACTTTTGGAGTTTGGTCAAGAAAAGTCAAAAAATGGGTAAAACTGATGCAGAACAGGAAAGGGTTGATGCAGGCATGGCTTTGGGTTGAATAATAGCTAGTTGGATTGGTTCTGATAGGTTAGTGGTTCTGGGTTTCAGTAATTGCAAGCCATTGTGGCTATGGACATTTGTAAGTCAAGTTCAAGTTCAATAGCATAATCTGATTTAATGGTCACAAGTAGTTAAAATCTGTTCTAATAGAAGTATTTAAGTGATATTAAGTCAGTTTGATCATAATATCAAGTTGGTTCATTGTTTAAACCTGTTTTGTGTGCTAATCAGTGTACTAAAGGAGTGTTTGGTTCTGCTGATGTTTGTGTCTTTTAAGCTTATGCAGTGATAGCTATATATTAGTTCATGTTTGTTAAGTAAACTTGAACTCATTTGGGTCTTAGGTTGGGTCTGCAACATCACAAAAGTCAAATTTCCTTTGAATCTGTCAAAACTGCTCACTGTTGTGATTTCTAGATTAGCAAACTCTTGATTTGTGCTTAGATTTGTTAAATATTGCTTGTAACAAGTTCATTACAACACATAACATCAACATCAGTCTTAAAATTGGATCCAAAGTTCATAATAGTCAAAGTTCATCAATTTCTTCAAAAGTCAAAATAGCAAAAACCTGTTTTGGGCTCAGTTAGAAGGATTTTTCATGATTTCATCTTTGGGTCTTAACAAGTGAGATTGGGCATTCTAAAAACTTCATCTGGTCTGGTTACTTATTAGCATTTTTGTGAAATTTTTCAATTTATTTAAAAGCTTCAAATAAGCTCTTCTTTTAGCCCCAAAGTGCCCTGCTCACTGTTTCAGCACACTGAGAGTTTTTCTCAGATATTGCAGCTTAGGCACAGGGCTTATTAGAGCTTATCATAGTCTGCTTTTTGGTACACTTGGTCTCACCCAGGTCCTTTCCAAGTTCCAATTCATAGTTTTCAGTTTGAGCTTATTTTTAAGCTTGTGCTTGTGCTTAAAGTCAGTACCTAAAATCTGTTTTGGCTCATAAGTTCAATTATATCAAATCTGTTAGACTTGTAATCCAGTGGTTAGAACTTGTTGTTTTTAGTTGCATTAGGGTACATTTAGCTTATTATAGCTTCTTTATCAGTTTGGTAGCCATTGGTGCTCTTTTGCTTAATCAAGTGCTTACTTCAATAAGCACTTCCATAGCAGTTTCAAATTCATCCACATAAGCACCTGTTTTTCCATTTTTCTCAGCTTCCTAATATTATTTTAGACTTTTCCTGAAAATTTCAGATTTTTATAAGTTGATTTGCTATTTTTCTTAATTTAAATTAGTTTTTAGGCATTTTTAAATAGCTTTTAATACAAAAAAATTCAGAAAAGGTTCAAAAAAATAATTTTTCAATTTCCTTAGGTTTAGATAAATATAAAAATTAAAAAAAGTAATTTTCCAGATTTTTCATAGTTTATTTTGTAATTTTTAATAATTTAAATAGTTTTAAATAGTTTAAAATTCATAAAAAATAAAAAAATATTCAGAAAAATACAAAAATAGTTTTGAAAATTCTCTTTTGATATTTTAGACTTTTCCATTTCATAATTTTATTTTTCTAGCTTTATTCCCTAATTTCTTGTATTTTAGGGAATTATTTAATAGTTAAAATTAGTTTTTAATTAATAATAATTAGATAATTAGTGATAAAAATAATTTTCTTTTTCTAAATATTTTATTTTATCATTAGGTTTGTAAAAATATCATTTTCATATTTTTAGGGTTAATATTGTGTAAGTTTCACGTTTTTAATTGTACGTCGCGTAGATTTTAATTTCAGTTTTATAAAAACATAAAAACAAAAACATCATTTTAAGAATAGTGATAGCGTTTATTTAATAGATTTTATCTTTTTAATTTCCTTTAATTTTCATTTAAGCCGTTGTTATTTGTTGGATATTTCTGTAGTTATAATCACATTCAAATCCTTTTCCGTTCAAATTTCTCGATCACTTTACGTTTGATAATTCATCGCATAGCTCGCTGGGACATAACGACCCGGGGAAACACTATACTCCCCAGATCCTCATTGCATTCGTGCTTCAGCAGTTTTAAGCTGGTTACGGTCCGCCATTCACAAGTGGCGGGCTTGTGTGATTTAGACTTGACGGTTTTGCACGAATCAACTATTCTTATGACACACCTCCACACTACCAAGAGATTAAACCACAACATCCGCAAATTCCTCAAGATAGTTTCCAAAGATGTATTAATATACTCGAAGAATTTATGGATAAACATGGTATCGAAAAAGATCCTCATCAGAAAACGTATGGTGAATTACGTGCCGAAGATCGAGCATCTCGCAACGAAAGATCTATGTTAGAATTACTCGAAGAAGAAAAACGAGCAGCTCAGATTGAAAAGTGTCTTGAAGAAATACGAATTGAGGAGCAAGCACTTGAAAGACGTGCCCGATGGCTCGAGACTTACATTGACGATGATGATGAGGATTCCATCCAAATGAAAGAATATTATGCGAGTTTGTCGGCTGAAACCCCTCCCGTTTCTGAGCCTTTCATTTCCGACCCTTCCCCTTCACTCACGCCGGTTGAGAGAAGTGACGTCTTTTTGGAAGAGGTCGATGATTCTATGTCTTCGATAGTTGTTGATCCCGTTGACTCTCTCATAATGGGGGACGAGCCTCTTAGCAATATTCCGGAAACGGAATCGTCTAGTGTTGAGATCCTTGACCCAATCCCAAGTGAGTCCGAGGATGTATCTGACAGTGATTGTGATTCGCTTTTGTGTGATTCTATTGACATTTCCGAGGTTACTTCTGGGATTTTCTCAAATCCAGTTTTCGAATTCAATGACGACTACACCTTTTGCGAAGTTAATCCTCTTTTCGACAAAGATTTTGAGTCCGATTCAGAGACCACAACGGAAGTGGTGGATATTGCTAGCTCTCAGAGCACACCACTTGTCCCATCTCTGTGTTCCGACCTTTCTCTCCCATCATGTGATGTTATGCAAGATGAAGAAAGTGATGAATCTGACACTGAAGATATTATGGAGATTGATGAATTGACTAAAGTGGTTGACGACGATATTCTTGATAATCCTCCTTATGATTCTGATATGGAAGAAATCGACTTATTTCTTGATGATCCAATACCGCCGGGTATTGAGAGTGACGGGTGCGACTCTGTTCAAGATGTCCTTTTTCTTGAAAGCTTGCTTAATGATGATTCTCCTTCCTCTGTTGAGTCAACCCTCACGTATCTCGTTGAGCCCTCATGCGAAGACAAAATCTTTAAACCCGGGATATTCATTGATGAGCTTTTTGTTAAAAACGTCATTCGAAAAAAGGATCCTCTCTTGGATGCCTTCATGTTTGAGCCTTCAAGTAACAATTCTCTATACCATGGACTCCCTTCTTCTATGGAGTCGTTTCTTTTTTATCCGTCATCCCGACGTCCGCCTGCAAAACCACCGGATGATGGATTACTTTTTCTTGATAAACCTTATGTGAGTTCGGGAGATGTTATCCTATTTGTGCTGGAGCCCGACATTTTCTTTCCCTCCCAACCCACCCATTCTCTTTCCCTCCGGAGTGAGGATACCATCTTTGATCCGGGTATCCCTTCCGCTTGTTTCCCCAAGGACAAATGAATTCGGGGATGAGTCAGGCTAGCGACTCGGTGATAAAAAACAGTAGCGCTTCGTGGGAGGCACCCCATGCTTATCCTTTTATCTTATTTATGTTTTCTAATAAGTGACGTGAGGAGGTCCGCCTCTTCCATTTCTCGTGTTTCGTGCTGTTGTTGTTCATGTCCAGGATTTTCATCGAATATGAAGACTCTCGTGCTCGAAGTTTCGTCTTTTCTCCACTCGAGTTTCATGTTTTGACGCTCTTATGGAAATCCGATATCCAAAATCTTTATCGATTATCGTTTATCTATTAGCATAACTAACCGATGGCTTTAGATTTTCGTTGAGAACCCTTGCCTTTAAACATTGAGGACAATGTTTTGTTTTAGTCTGGGGTGGGTAATCTTTCGATTAGATTTTTGCCTAGCACTGTGACGTGTACTCTCGCAACCCCGTTTTTCCTTAGAAATTGAAAAAAAAAATTGTGCAAAAATTGTGAAAAATTTAAAAATTTTGAAGCTTTTGTTAAGTCTTTTTGATTGAAAAGTTTGCTAGTCTCTTAGACAAGAAGCTATAAAATGCGAATTCTAGCTCACAAGGCCAAGAATTTGCAAGTTTCCCTGAGTGACTTTAAATATGCATGACTTAATTTCATTAGACGAAGCATTTGCTAAATTAATATATGTTTTGACACCTTGTTGACTTTCCGCTGGTGAGAGTAGGAATGGAATTCTGACTTGACCGGGCGTGTTGAGCCCTAGCTTGTTCCCTTAACCATAGGTAATCTAAAAATTATCGGCTAAGCATCCGCGGATCTCATTATTTGGGATTTTAAATTTGCGGAGATCGAGAAATGATAGAGTTACTTATGAGTTTAGATGCTAAGCGTGGAGTAGTTGGTTCTCTTTAGAGCCCATCGAAGGTACTTATGGCTTTTTGTTCCCACAAAATTGTTTCACCCCATATTTGTGAAATAATAATTAGAGATGTTGAGTTTTTGGCGATAGTTAGTTCTTTATCTTCTTTAAAGAATATTTGTTTTAAAAATTGGGTACACATCAAGGATCCGTAATAAATAAGCAATAAGTGATAAATGAAAAGTAACAAGTAAAGTTATGAGCTGCGGTGTCGAGATCGGACCCTTGGATCTTTAGCCGGGATTGAGTGAGGTCTTAGTCTAGCCAACCGGGACCCTCATTTCATGAAGCCTATAGTCTTGGAATTATCCCGTGAAGCTCCGTAGTTCATAGCTCATATAAGTAAAAAGTATAAGTGCATTATTTCCTTTTCAATTAAGTTTTATGTTTAGTTTTTAGCATTTTCAGTTTGTTATCTTTAAGTTTTAATGTAATCTCAAACCTTTTGTAATCTCATTTCAGTTTTAATAAAAATTTCCAAGTTTTACTTTAATCTTGCATTTTACTATTTGAGTACTGAATAAAGTGTTTTCAATGGTTGAATAAGCTCAAACAAGCTCTTCATAGCTGTTATGAGCTTATTTTGTGTTTAATATACTTCATTTCATCCATTACAAACAAGCATAATCTTGGTCAACGAAAGTCAACTGTGGTGCTCTATATTGGTTCAGAGATGGATTTGATGTTCACTTGGGTTTGATTCAGTGTTTTAGTATTGGAATTGGTTGGTTTGTACTGTTACTATGCCCAAAAATAAGCTGGACCTCTTGTAAGTAAAGCTTAAAAATGCTCTTGGTACTAAATAATGATCTCAGTTAATTCCTGTTGATTTGATGCTTGTTTATGCTTGAATAGTGATATTTGATTGCTGTTTAATCTCTTTGAAGGACTGCATTATGCAGATATAGGAATTAGTGGAAGAATCAGCTTATTAAACATCTTATAAGGGTGTTTGGATTAGGCCTTAAAACTGTGCTAGAGGTTAGAACATTGGAATAGTTTAGTTGCTTTAGGCTTGCTTAAGTTTATTGCATTCATATCTGTCCTTATCTTGCATCCATTTTCATTCTAAGTCAAAATTTCATCTCAACTGCTCTTGATCTCAAATCTGTTGTGAATCAGTTATTGAAATCTTGCTTATAGGTGTAGAATTTGATAAGTTAGCTTGCATTGGTTTCATTTCATCATATAACATCACAATCAGTTCATAACTTTGATTCTAAACTCACAAAAGTCAAAGAACCATAACTGTTTTTTATAAGTCAAAGTTATAGATTCAAGTTTTCATAAAACTTTGTGGATGAATCATTGATTCATTTTTGAGTTAGAGTTATTGGAATTTTGGGAATCATAAGTTCAATTGGTCAAGATTTGAAATGTGCTTTTTGTCAAAACTCTGGAAATCTTTTTAAGCAGTTAACAATCTCTCAATCAGGCCTGTTTTGTCCTGTGCACACTCAGCTTATACTGAGTTGTGCACAGGTCTCTTGCAGAGGCTCTTAAAGCTTCATTTTAGCTTAGTAGTGCCTGAAACTTGGCATAATCACTCTTTGGTTGGTGGTCTTGAGAACCACAGACATGGTTTGCACATTAGCTTACTGAATAAGCTGGTGCAGTAGCTCAAAGTAGGGCCTAGATCACTGTTTTGCTTAAGTAGTTTGTTAGCTTTAAACTTGGTAATCTGCTTATTAGAGGTTAGGATTAGAAGTATTTAGTTGCTGGTAGTTATTTTTAGTATAATATAGCTTCTGTAGTAGTTTGGTAGCTTATAGTGCTTATTTGCTTATTCTAAAGTGCTTATTTTCAATATAGTTACACTACAGCTCTCATTTCTCATACATAAGTAGAGTATTTTATATTTTTCATAAATTTAGAATAATATTTTAGAATTTTCCTTAGTTTTTCATAATTTTTAGTCACTGTTTGCTATTTTTCTCAATTTAAAACAGTTTTTAGGTATTTTTAAATAGCTTTTATTGCAATTAATTCAGAAAAAGTTCCAAAAAATAATTTTTCAATTTTTACAGATTAAGATAAATACAAAAAGTAAAAAAATAATTTTTCTAGATTTTTCCTAGCTTATTTTGTAATTTTTAGCCAATTAATTAGATTTAAATAGTTTTAAATTTGTAGAAAATAGAAAAATAATCAGAAAAATAAACAAATAGTTTTGAAAATTCTCTTAGGATATTTTAGATTTTATAAAAATAGTTTCATATTTTTCCCTTTGATTTTCATAATTTTTAGTATTTTAATTTAGTTTTAAAAGTTAAAAATTAGTTTTTAATTCTAATAAAATCCAGAAAAATCCTAAAAAATAGTTTTAATTCATAAATAGTTTTCAACTTGCATTTCTAGAGTAAAAGTAATTTTAGGCATTTTTAGGATATAATTTAGACGTAGTTGCATTTTATTTACGTTTCGTTGATCCCGTTTTAGTTAATTTTGCACTTAGGATTTCCCGTAGATTAGATTTCCCTTAATTAATTTCCCTATTCCCGTATTTTAATAAAATCAAAATCAAACAAATCAAACCATCGAGCATTAAATTCCAAACCAAAAACGACGTTGGCAATTCACGCCTCGTTGGGAAACGATTCGGGTTGACTAATCCGTATCAACGATCACACACGGGATTTGATTTATTATTCCTTTTCCTAAAGGAATTTTGAATCTATCTTCGTGATTATTTTTGATATCGATATTGAGGTTTTATCCATACACATACCCCTAAGCCTACATATTGAACGAAATCAAATTTTGGCGCCGCTACCGGGGGAAAAAAAAATCTAAGTGAATAAAAAATCTAAGTGCAAAAAAAATAAAAAAAAAAAAAAAAAAAGTATGAAAAAGTCAAAAATCTAAGTGAATAAAAATTCCTTGATGTGGACTTCATTTTTGAGACAATGGTTCTTGAGAGAAGATGGATAACTAATTATCGACTTAGCTTTATATCTTTATCGGATTAATTCTTATCGAAACGAGAACTTGAAGAAATTCAATTCTCACAAAAAATAAAAAAATCTAGAGAAAATAGGAAAATGGGAGCAAAAGGTAATTACACAAGTAACTTCCATGGGTAGTGTTAGCATCTAGAATCATATTTAACAATGATTTCGATTTTACGCTTAGTTTGGGACTTGTGAAAAATCAGGGACGATGTATTCTATCCGTATGGTCACTTCACGCTGGGTTGTGTTTCCTACTCCGTGATCCTAAAAATGTCTTTTGAAAAATGTTGGAGTTATTGATCGACATGAAAGTTCAACAACCCGTCACTCATAATCGGAATGTGCTTAAACGTAATATCTATAATAGAAATGAAAGGTAAACGGGGCGTTTTTAGAAATAAGGGTTTCTTAATCTCTTTTGAGGAATCTTTGCTACTTTTCATAGGTTTAGTAGAAAGAGATTGAAATCCTTGGTTTTAGAAGCGTGAGTTGATTACATTGCGTGAGGACACGGCAATCTTCTCGTCTGGGGTATTTTGGTATATGTGAAAACATATACCTTTTTCTTTATCAAAACCGGACCAAAAAGACCAAAAACTAACCCCTAAAGCCATAAATATTTGTGTTTTTGTGTTTATGTATGTGCAGGTAACGAATATTGTAAAATGGACAAAAAGAAGACAAATGGACAAAAACGAGCATGAGAATGGAAGGAGCACGAAGTTACGGGACCAATGATAATTTTATTTGGAGCGTCGAGGCAAGAAAAGAAAAATTTAAAGACCAAACGAAAAATTAATTAATTAAGAAGAAAAAGAAAAATAGAAGAAAGAAAAGAAAGAAAATGGATCAGCAAGAAAAGGAGCTTAAAGGAAAATTAAATGCAAGAGTTATCACAAAAAGGCTCTTAGTCTAATGGTTGGGTGCATGTTTGTCAACCAAGAGGTCTTGGGTTCAAATCCCACTAATGACATAGTTGTGTACATTATTTTTTGATATCAAGGTGCATCCGAAGTTTAAACCCAGCTGCTCTCCATTCCAACCCGGCCCAAGTGCATCTTCCAGCCCCATGCTTCACGAAGGCCCAAGACCAATCAGTAAATCCAAGCCCAGTGATTTGAAGATTACATTTGATAGCTAATATTTGAAGCCAGCTGTCTCTCCACGTGGCCCATTGAATTGAAATTGCAAAGAGATAAATATTGCTGTAGCCAGCGGTTGTGCCTCACTCGCTCACATAAATTCAACACAAGCACGTGAGATTTGTTTTGTTTCTGCCAAGCCATCCACTCACACGCACCATTTTATTGTTCCAGCCATTTGAAGTTCTCCACGTGTCCAAGCATACAAGGAATACGAGGATGGAACTTTCGAGACAAGCTTTGGCTATAAATATAGAAGGCACAAGATCCGAGTATCATTTTTTTTTGAAAGGTGAGTGTCTCCAGTATCTGGGATAGCGAGCTCCTTAGTCCATTGACCATTGGCGCCCGGCTAGAGCCCCCGAGAGAACCCACAACCCAATGAAACCCGATGGGGGGAAAACCTCCAATATAAGCCGCCCGAAGGCACGACACTTAATTGGAGTAAACCCTGCCTTATCCAGACTCGAACCCCCGCCTAAACGGAAGCCAAGCCCTTCATTTAAGGACTTCGATGAGAACCAACTGCGCTAGGCAGCCGTTCTCAGATCCGAGTATCATCATTAGTCACAATTTTTTTACTTGCATTTTTATTTTTCACACACTCTTTTTATTTAGTAGAATTTATATTTTAGCTTTTAAGCTTTGTATTATTTAGTCTTTCCTTTTACCTTATTTTCAAGTGCTTATTTGTATCAAACCTCTTGGCTTATTAATGAAAGTTATGTTTATGGTTTACTTAAGTGCTTATTTCTTCTTCTCATCTTTTTCTTTATTTTCTTTTTCTTTTCTTACCTATTAAGTTATATTAGCTTATTAGCTTATTATAACTTATTTAGGTTTTGCTTTTTGGGTTAGCTTTTTCTATAAGTTTATCCATTAAGCTCTTTTATTTGTTTTTCTTCTATAAAACTTTCTTTTTTTTTTACTTTTCATAAATAGTTTTTATTTCTCTTGTTTTATAAAAAGTTTACATTTTTATAAGTTTTAGCTTATTATGTCTTATTATCTTTTCTCTTCTTCATCCTCTAGCTCGATTCAAACAACAAAAGAGATGTATGAGCTTATTAAGCTCGGCTTATTTTACAAATAAGCCTTGACATCTCTTAAGTTTGAGAGCACTTTTCTTTATTTTTAGCTTTTTTATGTAGCTTATTAATTAGATCTATTAGTTTTATCAAGTTTTTTCATAAAAAGGTTGCAACTTTTTAAGTTTTTATTGAACAATAAGCTATTTAATAGCTTGTTCATGTAGATCTAGTCCTTAAATATACCCGATTCGCGTTTAATCTTCGGATGGAACAACTTAGCTTCGGGTGGACTTAGATCTAATAGTTTTTAGTTTAAATCTTTTTAATTTTTATATCACTTTTAACTTATTTATATTTAGTAGTAGTGCTTATTATTGCTTATTATTGATTAACCCTTGTTAAAGTTTGTATCTTTTTGTGTTTATCATCATCTCTACCGCTAAGGCCGGAGCTTAAGGGTCTTTAAGCATTTTTAATACATAAAGTTTGAAACTTTAGTAATTTTTAAGCTTGTTAGTGAATAAAGTTTTAAACTTTACTTACTAGTTAGTGGATAAGATTAATAAAGTTGTAAACTTTTGTGTTAATATGTGCTTATTTGATCGGGTGATTTTATTCCTCTCGTTTCATCATCCGGGTTCTATTTTCTTTACTTTTTAAATCTTTAGTAGTTATAAATTTTAATATAATAGTTATGCTTATTTTTATTCAATTAATTGCTATGTGTTGGTTTGCTATGCTTAGTGAGTAGGCTTTTTTATATGCTTGTTGAGTAGATTAGTCCGTGAATTAAGTGTGGTTTTATAAAAGTTAGAAAATATATTGGTTAGTAATTTTAAGTTACTTAGATTGAAATTTTGGTTGTTTAAGGGGGCAAAAGCCGTGAAAATAATTGGGTTTTAATCTAGATATTGATATCTCTTTATGAAAATTATTGTGACAAAATAATTATTTGTAAAAGATATTAATTCATCAATAAAGGACTTAATTGAAATAACAAACCACACTTAAGGATCTTGATAATTTGCTTAACAAGTATATCTTTTCATCATATATTTCTTATTCGCTTGCTTAGCATATTTTAGTTCGTTACTTTTAGTTGTTATCTTTTATCGTTAACTTTAGTCTATTTACTTCCTACTAGTTTTATTATTGTCTTTACTTTGATCGTTATCATTTTAATTAGTCAAAAACCCAGAAACTTATATGTTTTTAGTTTAATTTGCATAATTGCTTATTTGTGTTTAGCTTTCTTGTTTTACATGCTTAATTGTTTCTTTCTTATTAAGTTCCAAAACCCAAAATATTTTTATCCTATTCAAATCACTCGACCTTTAAACAACGAATCGATTTTCCATTACACCCTCGTTGGGAGAACGACCCGGGAGTTCCGTACTTCCGGTAAAAATTATATGTACTAAAAATGACAAAATCAGACACTTATTCGGACGAAAAGGCGCGAATATACGAAGAAAATGGCCAAAGTCAAGAATCGAGACACTCAGGCTGCTGGAACAGAAGGGGACGGCGTCAGGTGTTATCTGCGACACAGTCGCATCACTTTTGTGACGGCTCAGTAGCCAAATTGCTTATTTACAAGTGATGGTGTCAGGTTTTAAAAGAGTAGGTCGTCGCAACTCAGACAGCCTAGATTTGATCCAGACGACGTCAGAGACTGAAGGGGACGGCGTCACAAGCAAACGGTGACGCCGTCGCAAGACTAACGTGGCCAAGACGAAACCCTAATTACGGCCACCCGACGGCGTCACAAATCAAAGGGTGACGCCGTCGCGTATGTAATCTTATATATAGAATCCGAATTTTTTAGTTTTCAGTGTGTAGTCTTTTGGAGTAAAAACCTAAACCGAACCAAGGCTGTCTTGTACAGTATTTTAGGGTTCTAAACCCTATCTTACATAAAGATAAGTGTTTTACTTCATTAATTTAATTATGTCTTCAATTACTTGTGTGTATGCTTGCATGTTCCCCATGTCCGGCTAATTTACTTGTGTGTTTGCTTAGGGAATATGAAACTTAATTATTGAATATTGATTGGTTGTCTCTTATCTTAATTGTTAATGATCTAGTAATGCGATAGGTCATCCGTTGTGTAGTTAATGCTTGATTAATCTTTGTGAACCTTAGTTTATAATACCTAGAGTTGCTGTAGGCTAAACCATCCGAAGAGTACCTTAGAGTTAAATTTTATAAATCCTAGAGACTTTGTAGGCGATAACTTTTGGTAGTTTCAAAGAGTTAGGGATAGACGCATACCCTAGAAGCTTAGACACACAACGCGATTAAGAATAAGGACATGACAATTCAACCATCAATAGGAGATAATTAAGGAGTAATACAACATAAGTAAACACATCTTTAAATCATCATACGAGCACACAATAATTAGACATAGACTACCCTCACCTTAGTTAATTAGATAATTAGATAGTAGAAGTAATCAGTAGAAATACCAACCCCCCAAATCCAAACCCCGTGATTCGTACCTTTCCATTTCCTAAAAAACATAAAAAGATAAAAAAATAATCTTCCTCAACCCCAACCTTAGCGTAGTAACTTCTCACTAGCATTCCTATTCCCCTAGAGAACGATATCAATTCCCGTGGCTTACCCTAATACTACACTACAACGATTAGGTTCACTGCCTAGGGTGTTGAAAAACTTGCTCGACAAAAAGGAAGTTCCTTTGACCCCGAACGACGCGTGTAGGGTTATCAATTGGCTAAAGCATCGCATCGAATATTATTCCCGAAAGTGCATGGAATAAGAAAGCTCACAGGATCTCCGAGATTTGGTGGGATTTTGTTTTGGACAATGGCTGAGCACTCTTCGTTAAGGAAAGTAGCTGATATTTGCTCCAGCTTGCTTTTGTTATTAAGAAGTTCTTTCAAGAATTTCCCGTAATTGGGCATTCCGGCTAGGACATCAACGAGAGGAACATTGAGTCTAACCTTTTTGATTATTTCAATGAACTTCTTATAACGTTCTTCCATTTTTTCTTTTTTAAGGCGTTGAGGATATGGAATTTTTGGTGTGTACGCCTTGACAGATGAGGTGGTTTTCTTTTTGGTGGTTTGAGTTATGTTGGTTTCCTCGGCTTCATCCTCACTATCTTGGGTAATAGGAGTATTTTCAGTAGGATTTGGCGGTGGATCGTACGAAAGACCACTTCTTGTAAAGACAAAATTGATATGCTCATTTCTCGTTTGTGGTAGACGGTACGTTTTATCATTTGATGGTTTTGGGTTGGATTGGGTGTTACTTGGTAAAGAACCAGATGGTCGAGAGGAATGTTGGTCAGAAAGTCTGCAAAATTTGTTTTCAAGATCTTGGATAGAGGCTTGATGATATTTCTGCCCTTGCTCAACTTTGGCTTTGAGGTTGAAAAATTGATTTTTGATGAAATCATTTGCAGATTTTTGAGCAGCCATGAATTCTCTCATGGTTTTTTCAAATTTGGATTCTTCCATCTTTTTGTCAGAATTTTGTGGTGGCGGATTGTCAGTTCGTGGTTGAGAATCACGGTTGTCATCCCTTGGTCGGCAGTCTTGCCAATTTCTAGAATTTCAACTGTAATAATTACTACGATATCCTCCTCCACGATATCCTCCTTGGACATAATTTAATTCTCCTTCGTTAGGTCCACCCATAGGCTTATCGTCGCACTCAGACGATGGGTGATTTCCTCCACAATTGTTGCATCCGTCTCGCATTTCCTTCATTTCTTCTTTGATATCTGTTAGGAATTGGAAATTCTATTGTGAAGATTCGGTCACCCCAAGTATAATCTAGCTTAAGTTAGCTCGTAGACATATCGTTTATTATGTCAGTTGTTAGTCTGTTATTAGCATAGTTTAGTCTAGTGCAACACCGTGGAGGAAGGACGGGTCTTTACCCATTGTATGCCTGATCCACAGCCCGTAGGAGGGCGTTGTAGTTTGTATAAATAGCCCTCTCCCCACAAGGGAGAGGGTTGGATGTTCATTTGGAATCAAACCTTCCATGAGTTTCTCTTTCTAGAATATCCTACTTTCTCTCTCTAAAACTCATCTTGTACGCCTACTTGTTTATGATATGATGTGTTTGTGAAATCTAATATCCTACAATTGGTATCAAGAGCCATGGTTTGATCACCTCTCTTTCATATCCTTGGATTTCTAGTGGTTTTAGATGGTTTTTGAGTTTGAAAAAGTTTAGTGGTTTTTGCATCATTTCGATCATCTCTAGTGTTAAAGTTTAAATTTTGGGTGTAATTTTGTGTTTAGAATCAGTGTAAGTGCTTGGGTGTCGATTTGGTAAGCTTGAATCATTGTGGTTAAGCTTGTTTTGGATTGAAAAGTGTGTTTTTGAAGTTTTTCTAGCTAGCGACTTGGTTCTCGTTGTGTTTTTCATCATAGCGACTTGCTTCAGTAAAAGGTAGCGAGTTGTAGTGTTAAGTGTTAGCGACTTGGTCCTAGCGACTTGTCTATTGAGACAAGCCGACAAATAGTACAAGTTAGTGGATTCTCCACTACGGCTAGCGACTTAATGAGGTTAGCGACTTGATTCAGAAATTGTTAGCGAGTTGTAGTGTAAATTGTTAGCGACTTGATACTAGCGACTTGGATCTTAGCGAGTTGTTCTTTAGCAACTTTACTGTATCTAGCGACTTGGTGCGTAGCGACTTGTTGTCATAATTCTTAGTGACTTGGTGCTTAAAGACTTGTCTTCTAATTCGTAGCGACTTGGTGTTATGATTCTTGGCGAGTTGTCCTGTTAACGACTTGTCTATTTAATTTGGTAAATTGATGCAAGTTACTCATATCTAATATCCATCAACACAATGTCTTACATCACTGACCCTTTGATCTCCAAAGTTGTCACACCCCCAATTTACCTGTTTTGCAGCGGAATGGAATTCCTGGGGGATTGACTGTCATAGCACCACATCACAGTTATATTGAACGACCTAAAGTGTCGTTTTAAAAACACATCGTTTGTTATTTAACAAAAGCATTCAGAGTTACAACATCGGTCCCAAAAGGTTTACAAGGTTTGCGGAAACATAAATATAATACAAGTCCAAACGATGGTTTTGAAATAAAGTGCCATAATGTACAATAATGTAAGTCGACGCCGCGACTCAAAAGATAGGTCCCTAAACCATGTCATGATGATAATGCCTCAGTTACCTGAAAATACATTGCTAAAAACGGTCAACAATAATGTTGGTGAGAAATCATAGGTTTATGTAAATGTTTTATACGACTACACAAGTATAGATCAGGCATGACCCTCAAGTCACGTAAAAATGTTACAATTGCAATAAGCCCATGACCCCGAAACTAGACTGTACATAATGTATGCCCCTGCAGAGTGTTTGCCAGACAACTCCGTAATGTGATCAAATGAAATGCATCCGTATGACAAGTTGGGATTCACCAACTCGGATGGAGGCGTCACCCTCGATAGATCTATCCACTCATCCTCGCTTCAAAGATTAACGGTTCATGTTCAAGTAATGGGGACTTTCAATTGGCAAATGTGGTAACTTAAGCAATGTAATTGAATTTAATGTACTTGGTATCGTAATAAAATGTTGTACAATGTATTCTCCCCCGTAGGTTTGAAATAATGTAAAAGCTTGTAAAACGGGGCTATGAAAACTCACTTGGTAAACTGGTGTGATGACAAGAGTGAGTACACTGAGGTATAATGTGATGCGTTAACCGGGACCTATTACGAATGATATGACATGTAATGAGTTGCAATGTAATGTTATGATATGCATGCACTACGTATGTCATTTATACCATTTGCGAGTTTTGAAAATATTACTTATCGTCGAAAAATACTCGTTTGACGTCTTGACCAATCAAAAATCACTTTTCAAGTATTTACGTCAAAATGTCATCCTACAATGGTTTTATAATGATTTATGGTGAAATTTTCACTTTTCGTCGTAAAACAATGTCGTCGGAATTTTCATGAAATTAACAAAATGGCTCCGAAAAACTAGTCGTAAAACGGTGTACGTCGATCGTTAGAGAACGAACTCGACGGTTTTGGAAAGTTTGTATCGAAATCTAGAAGTTTCAGTTCAGGAGTTTTCGTCCAAAAGGTCTCGAACATAAAGATAATAAGGGTTAAAGATAGTGATTTTGGTTAATTGTTGTGCAGAAAATGAGTTTTTGGCCAAGTTTGAACATCCGTAATTAATTTACTACAACTCCGCTATACAAACGGCTTGTCGTTTTGAAAAATATGGCCGGTGAACTTGATTTTATTAGAAGACAATTCGTTCCAAAAAGTTTCACAACCTCGTTAAAAACAGCCCTCAACATGGACGTTACAGCTACCGTAACACTTGTATCGTAAAAATAATATAGTTTTTCAGAAAATAATAGTTACGGCAAGTTTATGAAAACGTGCATATCTTTGTCGTTTCAAATCCGTTTTCTACGTATAATACGTCCTTAGCTTCGTATCGAAGTAAACTAATATATTTTTGATAAGTCGAAATAATTTGTGAAGCTTAAGGCTCGTTTTTGACCCGAACAAACTAAAAATATGTTGCTGAAATTTCAGAAAACTATATTTTTCGTCGTCAAACTTGTAAAATCCATAACTTCTTCGTTATAACTCCGTTTTTATCCGTTCAAGCGGCCACGGATTCGTTTTATAGTATATTTTCAAAATATCATGGCCAAAAAGTCGTGCCTACTGTCGGTTTTTCCAGAAAATCGAAACAAAGACAGAACCTATTTTATACGTATTGAAAATAGTTTTTCTCGGACAAAACCTATTCTAATCCCTTCAAATCAACTCCAAAGCTAATCTAATCCTACCATACACCTTCTTAGGGTGTCATGGGTTCCTAATCATCATCAAGACCAATGAATACCAAGGGGATAATTATAGGATGACCAAATATATATATATACTCTAAAATCATGTAAAAATGGTATAAATCACATATGTCTTGCATGTTGCTCCAAAAATGAAAAAAAATACATATGAAATGAAAAGGAAACATGAAAAATGATAGAAACATGCTTACAAATGAATATGATGAGGTGCAAGTAACAAGGTTAAGCCTAAACACTCTTGGTTTTTATTTCAAAACCTTATAAAGAATGTTAACTAGATTGTATAAACACTTGAGAAAATTTTTGATGATGATCCCTTTTGAGCTCTTGAAGTGGCCGGTTATGAAGAAGAAAACAAGAGGAAGAAAACTTTTTGCTACTATGTGAATTATTGGAAGTGAAAGAAGTGAATACTTGAATGAAATCTTTGAGTATAAAACCATACAATCCAAATTTTCTACCAATCATAAATGCCAACCCATAGGGCCGGATTTTAGGGGCTCTTGTCCCTCAAAATATATATATATATTTTTTTATATAAACTTGTGTATAATGTATACTTGTAACAATTTTAGGAAAAGTGTAAGTTATGTGTAGTTAAATGTATAAGTAAAGGTAAATGGAAATTTTTGGTACAAGTAAGTTTTTAATAGGTCAAAATAGAATGTAATGAGATAATAAAAATTTTAAAAATACATTCCTTGTGAAATTTGAGTGATAAAATAATTATCGAGTAATTTTTAAGAAAAACGTCGTAATAATATAACTTTAACGATTTTTATACAAAATAAATTTAAAACACTAGGTAAACTCAAAATATAGTTTTTATAAACTAAATGTAAGTTTAAAAATACATCGGGATCATTTTTGAAAGTAACGGATCAAATATTCAAAATAATAACTCACGCGATAACGTTTATTTAATATAAAAATTACGCGTTAAATGTGAAATGAAATGTCATGAATGAATTTATATGATGCAAATGATGTCAATGAAATGTAGACTAATCTTAGTCCATATGAAATGTTCGTGATGTTATGATCATGAATTCGCCGCTAAACCATAAAGGTTACGCGAATTTGAAACAAGTAAACCAAGTTTACGATAAATGTTGAAATAGTGAGGCATAAATTGTTTTGAGAAATGACCTGAAATTGCGAGTTGTCACATTCGCCCAACCAAAAAGGAATTCAGTCCCTGAATTCAGTTCGTGTTAGTCTATCGAATTTTTGAGTTTGTGATGAATAACGAGGAGAAAAGACATGGAGAAGTGTCGTTACGGTTATCGATGATTGAGAGCGTATAAAACATCGTAGTAAGAAAATATCGGATGAATCTCTCATAAGTAACACTTTGACTTTGAAATATGTGAAGATTTTGCTTGCACTAAGATTTATAAATAACCGCTCCCAACATAACGTGATCCCTCCAGAATTAGACATAGTTAGCTAGGCTATGCATAATTAAGGAACGATGACGTGACGTTCGGTTTAGTTGTTATAACTCCCAATGCTTACAAGGATTTAAACCGTGTCGTTACAATGATCGATAAAGTAAAAAGAAGTAAAATTCTCGTAAGTGATATCAAATCGAAAGGAAATAAGGTACGATAGATGAGAATATTTTACAACAAGTGGTTTAGCAAAAGTAGTACATCTTAGGTTATAAAGATTCGGATACGATGGAAAACATAAACTTAGTACGACATAGTACATAAGGAAAATTAAGACTGTTAGCTTCCAAACTTCTTCAGTCTTCCGCGTCGTTGATACCTTGACGAGCTTCTCCTCCTCCTAACATGTATGCATTCCCATGAGCACCTTCAACTTGTTGACCTTGGTTTTGGGGACATTGGCTCCGATAGTGTCCTTGCTCCCCACATTCGAAACATGTCATTATAGTTTTACCTCTACAATCCCTGGCGAGGTGTCCTAATTTTTGGCACTGGCGGCACTTGGCAGGGCAAAGACCTGAGTGATGAAAATTACATCGATTACATAGTGGGTGTGTTCCAGCATATCCTTTTCCCTTGCAGTCCTTAGCAAGGTGTCCCACTTTTTGACAGATAAGGCATATACCACATGGACCATCATGATGTAGCGTGCATTGATGACATCGTGGTAAGTTTCCAGTATAAGTTCTTTCCTTTGTTGGTGCAGCAACATAAACCCTGGCGGCTTCTTGTCTTCTATTCTGTTGTTGGTGATGGTTAGTGTTGCGGTTTTGGTTGTTGTTGTGGTAACCTCCTTGGTCATTTTCCCATTTCCTTTTGTTGTTGTTGGTTTGATTGTTGTCATTGGTGCGGTTATTATTGTTGTTGATGGTATGATTGTTGTTATTGTTGTGGTGGTTATTGTTGATAATGTTTTCCCTTTTCACAACTTGAGCCATGAGTATTTGAGTAATACCGGTAGATTCTTCAATTGTTTGTGGATCGAAAGAAGTTACATCTCCTTGGATATTTTGTGAAAGTCCTCCAATGAAATTTTTCAATAGTTTCTCATTGTCCGAAACCATAGCTGGACAAAGAACAGTCAACTCTTGAAACCTTTTGATGTAAGCAAGTCTCGCAGTTTCAGCAGCAGTTGCGGCCTCGGTAATAGCAGCTACTGTCGCTCGTTCTTTTTCAATCCTTAATGCCTCTGCTACACTATCCCTTACCAACTTTTGAATAGCCGCTTGAGTCATTCCAGGTGTGGCTTTCTTCGGTGCCATATCTTCTTCAAAACAAGAGGAAATGTGAGACGTAGCAAAATCCGATGTTAATAATAGGCGCTTCAAAGAAATGTGATAAGAAACGATAAGTTTGAGGTTATTTTTCAAAATGATCGACGGGTTCCGAAAAGTTGGGTTATGAGGTGTCGTAAATGTTTCAAATGTATAATGGTTTAGTGACTTAATGTGTGAATAAAGTGTAACTCGACACGTTAGTGGTGAAACAAAGGAGTGAAAGTGACTTCGCCCTATTTAAAGGTTCATCTCGGCATTCGACGTTATCGGTGATGAGTCGATTGATGTGGAAATTGTGATAGGGACTGACAAGGAATTCTCCACATTAGAGTATGAAGAAAGAATAATGGAATGGACATTTAAAGGCATCCATGTGACAATCGATATGAAATGAAAGTAAATAACTCGAAAATGTACGTAAAAACCGCATGTAAAGTGAACATTCACTTATGATGAAATGATGAGATGCTATGATAATGTAGTTATAGTCTAGGGTCAATGATGCAACCTAGTTCTCTATAACTGAAGCTCTAATGCCAATCTGTCACACCCCCAATTTACCTGTTTTGCAGCGGAATGGAATTCCTGGGGGATTGACTGTCATAGCACCACATCACAGTTATATTGAACGACCTAAAGTGTCGTTTTAAAAACACATCGTTTGATATTTAACAAAAGCATTCAGAGTTACAACATCGGTCCCAAAAGGTTTACAAGGTTTGCGGAAACATAAATATAATACAAGTCCAAACGATGGTTTTGAAATAAAGTGCCATAATGTACAATAATGTAAGTCGACGCCGCGACTCAAAAGATAGGTCCCTAAACCATGTCATGATGATAATGCCTCAGTTACCTGAAAATACATTGCTAAAAACGGTCAACAATAATGTTGGTGAGAAATCATAGGTTTATGTAAATGTTTTATACGACTACACAAGTATAGATCAGGCATGACCCTCAAGTCACGTAAAAATGTTACAATTGCAATAAGCCCATGACCCCGAAACTAGACTGTACATAATGTATGCCCCTGCAGAGTGTTTGCCAGACAACTCCGTAATGTGATCAAATGAAATGCATCCGTATGACAAGTTGGGATTCACCAACTCGGATGGAGGCGTCACCCTCGATAGATCTATCCACTCATCCTCGCTTCAAAGATTAACGGTTCATGTTCAAGTAATGGGGACTTTCAATTGGCAAATGTGGTAACTTAAGCAATGTAATTGAATTTAATGTACTTGGTATCGTAATAAAATGTTGTACAATGTATTCTCCCCCGTAGGTTTGAAATAATGTAAAAGCTTGTAAAACGGGGCTATGAAAACTCACTTGGTAAACTGGTGTGATGACAAGAGTGAGTACACTGAGGTATAATGTGATGCGTTAACCGAGACCTATTACGAATGATATGACATGTAATGAGTTGCAATGTAATGTTATGATATGCATGCACTACGTATGTCATTTATACCATTTGCGAGTTTTGAAAATATTACTTATCGTCGAAAAATACTCGTTTGACGTCTTGACCAATCAAAAATCACTTTTCAAGTATTTACGTCAAAATGTCATCCTACAATGGTTTTATAATGATTTATGGTGAAATTTTCACTTTTCGTCGTAAAACAATGTCGTCGGAATTTTCATGAAATTAACAAAATGGCTCCGAAAAACTAGTCGTAAAACGGTGTACGTCGATCGTTAGAGAACGAACTCGACGGTTTTGGAAAGTTTGTATCGAAATCTAGAAGTTTCAGTTCAGGAGTTTTCGTCCAAAAGGTCTCGAACATAAAGATAATAAGGGTTAAAGATAGTGATTTTGGTTAATTGTTGTGCAGAAAATGAGTTTTTGGCCAAGTTTGAACATCCGTAATTAATTTACTACAACTCCGCTATACAAACGGCTTGTCGTTTTGAAAAATATGGCCGGTGAACTTGATTTTATTAGAAGACAATTCGTTCCAAAAAGTTTCACAACCTCGTTAAAAACAGCCCTCAACATGGACGTTACAGCTACCGTAACACTTGTATCGTAAAAATAATATAGTTTTTCAGAAAATAATAGTTACGGCAAGTTTATGAAAACGTGCATATCTTTGTCGTTTCAAATCCGTTTTCTACGTATAATACGTCCTTAGCTTCGTATCGAAGTAAACTAATATATTTTTGATAAGTCGAAATAATTTGTGAAGCTTAAGGCTCGTTTTTGACCCGAACAAACTAAAAATATGTTGCTGAAATTTCAGAAAACTATATTTTTCGTCGTCAAACTTGTAAAATCCATAACTTCTTCGTTATAACTCCGTTTTTATCCGTTCAAGCGGCCACGGATTCGTTTTATAGTATATTTTCAAAATATCATGGCCAAAAAGTCGTGCCTACTGTCGGTTTTTCCAGAAAATCGAAACAAAGACAGAACCTATTTTATACGTATTGAAAATAGTTTTTCTCGGACAAAACCTATTCTAATCCCTTCAAATCAACTCCAAATCTAATCTAATCCTACCATACACCTTCTTAGGGTGTCATGGGTTCCTAATCATCATCAAGACCAATGAATACCAAGGGGATAATTATAGGATGACCAAATATATATATATATACTCTAAAATCATGTAAAAATGGTATAAATCACATATGTCTTGCATGTTGCTCCAAAAATGAAAAAAAATACATATGAAATGAAAAGGAAACATGAAAAATGATAGAAACATGCTTACAAATGAATATGATGAGGTGCAAGTAACAAGGTTAAGCCTAAACACTCTTGGTTTTTATTTCAAAACCTTATAAAGAATGTTAACTAGATTGTATAAACACTTGAGAAAATTTTTGATGATGATCCCTTTTGAGCTCTTGAAGTGGCCGGTTATGAAGAAGAAAACAAGAGGAAGAAAACTTTTTGCTACTATGTGAATTATTGGAAGTGAAAGAAGTGAATACTTGAATGAAATCTTTGAGTATAAAACCATACAATCCAAATTTTCTACCAATCATAAATGCCAACCCATAGGGCCGGATTTTAGGGGCTCTTGTCCCTCAAAATATCTTTTTTTTTTTTTTTTTTTATAAACTTGTGTATAATGTATACTTGTAACAATTTTAGGAAAAGTGTAAGTTATGTGTAGTTAAATGTATAAGTAAAGGTAAATGGAAATTTTTGGTACAAGTAAGTTTTTAATAGGTCAAAATAGAATGTAATGAGATAATAAAAATTTTAAAAATACATTCCTTGTGAAATTTGAGTGATAAAATAATTATCGAGTAATTTTTAAGAAAAACGTCGTAATAATATAACTTTAACGATTTTTATACAAAATAAATTTAAAACACTAGGTAAACTCAAAATATAGTTTTTATAAACTAAATGTAAGTTTAAAAATACATCGGGATCATTTTTGAAAGTAACGGATCAAATATTCAAAATAATAACTCACGCGATAACGTTTATTTAATATAAAAATTACGCGTTAAATGTGAAATGAAATGTCATGAATGAATTTATATGATGCAAATGATGTCAATGAAATGTAGACTAATCTTAGTCCATATGAAATGTTCGTGATGTTATGATCATGAATTCGCCGCTAAACCATAAAGGTTACGCGAATTTGAAACAAGTAAACCAAGTTTACGATAAATGTTGAAATAGTGAGGCATAAATTGTTTTGAGAAATGACCTGAAATTGCGAGTTGTCACAAAAGTACTTGAACTTTATGATACCTCACAGAACAATGAAACCGGTTGCTATACTAAATGTTCTACCTCGATTGATTCAGCAATTTATGATCAACACACTTCACAATCTGACTCTAAATCTAATGAGTCCACTTGGTATTGACAAATGATGCAAGGTAAATGGAATGCAACATTGAGTCCTTTCCACTACTTCATCAGCATCTCACACATCTGTTGTCCACAACTAGGCATCGAACATGCAGTGCTCTCTTTCGTCAGGATTTATCCACATTGACAAGAACTGTGTTGCTGAACTTAGAACAACTGAAGCTTCAAATTACCAAAAAGAAGGTATTAATGGAAGACTCGAATGCTGCACTTCAACTAATCTTCAACCAATTTCAGCCATTTATCAATAAGGAATATTTCGCAGATTTTGATCAATATGTCACTGGAATTTCATTCAAGAAACTTATTGGAATGGAAATTCATGAGTACATCAACACATTTATTCAACTTATGAATAATGTGGAAATGTACATTAGGGAAGTTGCTCAAGAGAATATTTAGTTGAATGTGTTGAATGGGTGTCAGATAAAATCAAGTGACTGCTGTGATCTGTCAGGCAATGGATCAGTTGGAAAAAGGGATGATGCCGAATGCAGAATTTCAGCTGCAACAAAGGAGGATGAAGCCAACTGTACTGAACTCAAAGACTCAGATTCAGAAAAGCTTGAAACAGCTTACGTGACTACTCCTAGTATGCATGTGGTGAACACTGATGACATATTCTCTAACGAACAGGTGTCATGTGATGAGGTACCCTTAACTGATCAACATAATTCATGTGCTAATGTACCTGATCTATTTGATCATAACTCTGAACATAATACTGTTAATTCTGTCTTGGTTGAGCCTGAATCTAAAATTCTTAAAACTAATGACATGATTGAAAAAGGGGTTTATGATGAACTTTCAAATAAATACTCAATTCTTGAAAAACATTGTATTTCCTTGGAAATTGCAATACAACAAAAGGAAGAAAGCTTTTATGCTAAAAGATCTTGCATTAATCATGAATTTCCAAAATTTCAAGAATTTTTTGAAATTAACCACTTAAAAACCCAGATTCAGGACAAAGATTCAACCATATGCAATCTGAAATTACAACTCTCAGATGTGCATAAGAGTAATTATCATGAGATGAGGGATACGCTTAAATCTAGGAATGCTGAACTGGCTCTATGTGTGTCCAACCTATTAAGAGAAAATGAGTCCTTAAGAAAGAACTTAGAGGAAACCAATTCCAAGTTGATTGATCAAACTAACGCCTTGTTGACTGACATTGATGCCCTCAAAGCTCAAATTTAGGATAAGAGCTTCACTATTGTTGCACTAAAAAATGAGCTTAGGAAATCTATTGGAAATAGGGTGAACACTAAGTTTGCAAAACCATCAACCTTGGGAAAGCCAATTGTTCAGAACAATTCTAAACATAATGTAGTTAGGCAACCAAATGCTTTTAGAACTGAAGGATCTAAATCATCGAAATCTAAGCTTGCCTCCCAAGTTGATGCGAATACTATTTTGTCAAAACCGGTCTCTTCACTATTTCATTCCGAGAAGATGAATAAAAAACCCCAGCTTAATGCACAAAGTCCTAAGATCATGAATTCTAGGAGGTCATCTAGTTCTCATAAGAAGCATCAAATAGCTGATAAATCCCCTAAGAAATAAACTAATTACAGAAGGACCAATAGTCAAAACAGGGAAGTGCACACATCTAAATCTACGAGCAGCTATTTCAAATGGATTCCCACTGGCAGATTATTTAAGTTTACAGGATCCAAACGGACTTACATACCTAGATCTTGCCTTAAGTGGATGCCCACAGGAAAACTCTTCAAGAATATTGAACCTAAAAGGATCTCTATTAATGACACGCCTAGATCAAACTGTGATACATCCAATAGTGAGATCACTCATGTCACTAACTCATCCATTTGCAATTCTACATGTGCTTCCAGTGCAATGTGTCCTCAGTCTTTTTCAGGTACAATGCTCAATTCAATCAGGAACATCATGACTTGGTTTCCATCAGAAATGAATATTGCTAGATCAGGAGTTATAGCTTGCCATAATTGATGTACCTCGTACTTTGACTCCTATTTGATTTGAATCAGGACTCGCTCTTATTGATCTGTGTACAAATCAGTTTTTAAAAAAAAATTACAAATCATTATTTTTTTAAATCTTTCTTTCAAATCATTTTTTAATTCATAATTTAATTCACTTCTCACAATCTAATAAAAGATACATCTCTTGTTATCGATAACATCTACGGTTCTAGAAATGTCATTCAATAATGACACGGGATCACAGATGAAGTTCGAACAAAAGATATACTCTTGTTTCATAATAGGTGGGTTAAATTCAATCAATGTTCATTGGTGACATTGATTGAGGGGGAGAATTTTTCAAGTTATCTCGTTTTTCTCTGCACCAGTGTTGGACATGTATTGTTTTCAGATACATGTATTGAGGTGTCCTCTGTGTTGATTGCTTATCTGTTTCATGGTGTCCTCTGTGTTAGTTTGCTTATATTATCATGTTATCTGTTGTGTTAGTTTGCTTATATTATCATGTTATCTGTGTTTGTCTACAATCTGATAAGTTAGTGGACTAAATGTGTCTATAATACATAAAATGATAAATAGCAACTTACCTTTGATATAAGATAGCGACTTGCTTTTGAAATAATAGATAGCAACTTTCCTTTAACAGAGTTAGCAACTTGGCATGTAATATGTTTTCTATCAAGTTGCTATGTAAAATGTGGGCTAGCGACTTGTTATGAAAAATCTTAGCGACTTGTTAATACACTTTGCTAGCGAGTTGCTAAACATTCACAAAACTACAGGGACTTAAAGTGGCAACTTGATATTCTTGTAAAAATCTATCCCTATACCCTAGCGACTTATCATTTACTTTTCATTATTTCAAAAATCAAAAAGTTTTCGTGTGTTATTTTCTCTCGTGACGATTCCCTCTTAGCAATTTGATTGTGGTACATGTTTCTTTCTATCCTTCTCCATTTCTTACATGTAATATATATGCATATCCTAACTCCGTTCCTTTAACAGATTCTATTCGGGCTATTTGATCTTCAATCTTATTCCACTCACCTAGGTTTGTTAAAGGATTCAACTGCTGAAACAAAAGTTACATGTATGAATGGTTCTTGTGCAGTTTAGGTTCTCTTGGATTGATGTTGTCTATGTTATTATGTATTGTAATGAGGGTTTAAGTGATTCATTTTTTATGTTTGGTTGTGGGTTGCTTTGTCTAGGTTTATGTTATTGTTTGTTGTTATGGGTTGCATCTAATTGGGTTTACTGTATTGAAATGGTTGCGTTCGTTGATTTGAGTATGGTGTTAGACGTTAGTTATGTATGGTTCTTGGTAGCGACTTAACTGTGCTCTTCATAACGAGTTGGTATGTTTGTTCTTGGTAGCGACTTACCATTGTTCATCGTAGCGAGTTGGCTTGATTGTTATGACAATGTTCCTAGTTAGCGACTTACTTTATTAATATATAGCGACTTGGTCTTGTTGTTTTTGATGGCGACTTGTCTTTACAAGTTAGCAACTTAGTAACTTTGAATGTAGCAACTTGGCCTTGTCATTTTTAATAGCGACTTGTCATTACAAGGTAGTGACTTGTTGGTTCAATTTTTTAGTGGCGACTTGTTTCATTAAATTATTTAAGGCGACTTGCTATTATAATCTCCTGTTAGTGACTTGTTCCAGGATTTCCTGTAGCGACTTGTTTTGACAATTTACTCTTAACGACTTGCTATAACATTTTTGTTTAAGCAATTCGTATCTGGTTTCTCTTGCAGCAACTTGATATGAAACCTTGTTTTAACAACCTGTTATAATATCTACATAATAGTATCTTGTCTCATGAAATTATTTCATAGCAACTGTGGTTTTAAATAATTTGATTAAAAAACAACTTGTCTTTCGAAAACTGTGTCAAAAGGAGCTGTTACCTTGAAAACTTTCTAATGCCACTCAATCTATTTCAATCTACTTATGGGAACTCAGTCAAATTTGCTACTTGTTGTGTCTATGTCATGAGGTTGCATTCAATGTTTCTTAACTAACCACATCTAAACTAACATGCTATCAATCATTGTTGTTGTTTGTGTGTATCTTTAGATCTTCAATAGCAAACACAACCTCATCTGAGAACCTTACATCTTCTGCTCCACCCAAAGTTCTTTCAGACAACGAAATATTTCCTGAAGATAAATGGGCAGAGATAGGAAAAAGTAACTGTTATGTAGATATGGAAAAGTTGCAACAAAATCCAATCCTCAGAGTGTCAATTGATATCCTTAAAAACACAAATTTCTTCAGTGCTCTAACCAAACAATGCACAATTCCCACAATTTACCTACAACAATTTTGGAACACCATTGAATGGGACAAAATCACGGCTCAATATACCTGCAAGCTAGATGATAAGGAATTTGTGATCAATTCAGACATTCTTAGCAAGGCCTTAGGAATCACACCCTGTAACCCCACCATACGATCTGAACCTCCACCTAGTGCGGAAGAGCTAATAGTCTTTCTGATTGGTTTGGGTTATCAAGTTGGCATATCAAGGGCTTCTGACATTATCACCGGACACATGTATCAACCCTGGAGAGCAATGACAATAGTTCTCAACTTATGCTTATCCGGCAAAACATCAGGGTTCGATAAAGTGAGGATTCCCATCTTGCAAATCCTATGGGGTATCGTCAATGGGGTGAATGTTAATGTCTCGGAACGTATCTGGGAAGAATTCTCGTTGTCAATGAACACATTTATCTCCGATAGAACAAACCTTCAGAATAAAGCTCAGGGTCGAAAAAAAGTAAACAAACTTGTGATTCCTAGCATCAGATTTTCGAAGCTTGTTATCCAGTTTTTGCAACAGACTCACAACTTCAACCCTAGGAGTGAATCTGCCCTACATAATGCTAAGGATGAATTTGTTCACGGCAACCTCAAATATATTGCTAAAGGTGTTGATAAAGAGATCTTTGGACTGCCAATTCCTGATGTTCTTCTCACTGACGATATTAAGAAGACGGATCACTTCAAACTGTACAAGAAAAGGGCTTCCAGATCCAGTGTTAATGTTGATGTCTCTCCCACTCCACCACAACCCAAAACTGCTAAGTCTGCTTCTGGCTCAAAGTCTTCAAAGACTTCATATGCTGCCCTTCCAAAAAGGAGACATGAAAGGTCACAACCTACTGACACCACAACCCAGAAGCAGAAAAGAAAGAAGAAGGAAGTGGAAAAAGGAAACGTTGAGGAAACTGAGGTTTCGAGGGGTAATACGAGTTTGATTGATGAAGATGATGTTGCTCTACAACTGGGAATCAAGCAAAGCCTAGAAAGTCAGAATGTGAGAGCACCTGTTGGAGGTGTCGTGTTAAGAGAACCTGAACCTGTGCCACGCCATACAACTCCAATCACACAAGACAAAGGAAAAGGGATTGTTGGTGTAGATGCCGAACAAGCCGCTCACATGCTTCTGACATTCTCCTCTTCACCATCAAGAACTACCACTCAATTTGAGCTGAAGAAAAGAAGTGAATCTTCTTCAGCTCAAGAACAATTTGGATTGGAAAATAAAGTATCCGAAGCACAATATGAAACTCCTGCATCAAGTGATACCCAGTCTGATCAAAATGTTGATGAAGAGTTGCAGAAAGACTCACAGGAGAACCTTGAGTCAAGTTCTGATGAGACCAGGCATTTGGAAGAACCGAACCTGTCAATTGATTCTCTATCCTCATTGAAGAATCTTGATACAGATATCTCCTTCGGTGATCAGTTTATAAACGACAAAACTTCAGACACTGAGACTCCTAAGCAAGGTAATGAGAAAGAGGAAGTAGAGTCTATGTATACAGTAGACATAAATCAAGACACCTCAACCATCCCTCCTATGTCTGCAGCTCCTCATACAACCGTACTTCCACCACCCAAACCTGCTAATGATCCATCACAAGTTGTCATCATCAGTGAAACCATCACTACTCCTGCCTCACCACCTCCTGCTTCACCGCCTCCAGTCAAAACTACTGAGCAATTACTCGAAGAGGCTATGTCACGTATTGCAACCATTGAGAAGCATTTTCCTATCGCCGTCAATAATCTTGATAGTCGTGTCAAAAAATTGGAGAATATTAACCTCAATGAGATTGTTACAAAGGCAATAGAAGCTGATATTAAAGATGTGGTTAAATGGGCAATGAAGGCTCCATTACTTCAGCGATTCAAAGACTTGCCAATTTCTAATATGAGACCAGCTCTCTCTGAAAGAATGTATGAAGTAGGAAAGCATTTGGATGATACGCATAAGAAATTATATGAAGCACTCGAGGAATCGATGAGACTTGATAATTATCAGCAGTTTGTGGAGGATATACGAGAAAGGGAAGATAAGAAGAAAAGAAAGACTGTTCCAAAGAAATCAACTAATTAGTCTGGAGGTCCCAAGCCACCACTACCTCCTTCACCTCCAACTGGAGGAGCTGGAACTTCTGGGGCTGGAGGATCCTCTAATACAACCTCTGCAGCTCCAACACAACCACCATCATCACCACCAAAACCTTCCAATCAACCTAGTCCATCCGGAGATCAGGGAACTCAGAAGAAATCTGCTGCTTGGACCACGGTTGACTCAAGGTTCACACCCACATTCTCTTCTATTCCTGAAGGTCAAGTGTTTCATGAAGAATCGTATGTCATGGCAGAGTCAGAATCTGATGACGATGATGCATCCACCAAGCATATCCCCATGCCATCTGAAGATGATTGGTTTGATGCATACGTGTCAGGCGAACGCTCTAACCCATCTAGAGTGGCACCTTCAAAAGACACAGTTCAAAGCTGGCTCACCGAAGATAGACCTCATACTCCAGAACCTTCATGGTCCATTCCAGACACTGACACGATGATTCCTGATAACAACTGGACATCAACTATCACCAATAACTATGAAGCCCCAGCTGAAGACTCTCTTCTGTACTTCACTGGTGATATGGGAAGCTTCATTAGGTGGTTTTGTGATCAGAAGAGAATCTCGTCTATCACTCCAAAGGATCTTGAAGGACCAACTTTTGAAATTGTCAAGGTTTTTCAATCAGATGCCAACCAGCTCCAATACCAGATGAAAGAATGCCATAAGATGCTGAATGATCAAGTCAGTGAGCAGATCAGTCGTTTCAATGTGACCAAGCCTCTTCCTCTCGGTGGTGAACCTGGACAAATGACTATTCAGTCTAAATTCTTCGTCAATCATGACCTGGATTATCTGTGTGCTCGTTCTACTGAAAGAAGACCAGCTCTATCGATTTCAAAGATGAAATCTGCTACCTACTCTAATCAGGGTCTTGAACAGATGGTTCCAGATCAATTCTGGGCAGATAAAGAACAAGAGTATGACATTGATGCCTCATATGGCATTTCGCATTGGTGGTTCAAGAAGAAGAAATTCTACATTAATAGACATAGTGCCAAAAAGAGTCGCAGAGCTGTTCGATCCAAGCTACGAATTCTAAGTTTTGTCGGTGTGGAGCTCTTCCCTATCCATGGCTATGATTATCTTAAAAAGTTCGTTCTTCAAAGAGCAAACCAGAAAGATTATGTTATAGAAGAAAACGACTTCAAACATCTGCTGCCAAATGACGTTGAAGATCTCTATCTCTTGAATCTCCAAGGACAGCTTGATCATTTGCCTATCCGTGATAAAAAGGCTCTCTCTGTTGCTGTCAACCTTTGGATCAGAGGCTTAGTCATTCGAAAAATGGTTGAGGATTTTCAGCTAGGGACAGAAAGCTACCAGAACCGGGTCAACCTTACAAGGACGCAATGGGATGCCTCAGGAAATGAATTTCGTCACGATTATAGAGTTCTTGACACCCCTAGAGCCGTCCTCTTCACCGACAGATACGGAACTCGCATGCTAATGAGACTGTGCGAGCCCTTCAAATTCAGTGATGGTACTCTCAAAATGGTCGAAGAAGAATTAAACTCTAGAGTGAATGAAATCAAAGTTGATCTGAAGCTGTGGAACAAAACAAAATTTTGGACTGATGAGGACTTGAAGAGGTGTGAAGATTTCATTGCTGCTATCAGGCGAAGACTTAAGACTCGAATGATCTTCCGCAGCCTTGAAAGTTTTGTTAGTGGGAGACTTCGTGAAGGTCATTACAAACTGCTTCAAAGGGCTGAATGAAGATATCTTCTGGAAGTAGTTTATGTTTTATATTTTGATGTGTAAAAAGTGGTGCATGTACTATAAACAACTATAATGAATGTAATAGTGGTAGGTTATGTAATGTGGCTTCCCTTTTATATAAAATGGGAACCTCAGTGTTGTCCACTTCAGATCATATAAAACTGGACACATTTTTCACCAACAAATGTTTTGTTTCATACATATTTAAATCACTTGAGATCCAAAATCTCAAAGGATTTGAAATTTTTGATCAGGGGAGAAAATGTGATATAAATATGAAAGATGATAAAAATGACCATTTTTGTTTCAAAGTGCATACTGCTCTCTAATATGTGCTAAACTATTTTCGAATCTCGAAGCATATATTAAGGGGGAGCATTTCAAAACAAATTCAAATCTTCAAGGTACAAAGATTTCCATGTTTTTATATAAGGTACCTTGATTGTGTGTTAAATGGTTTCTAAATGTTTGGTAATCGTGGTAGTACTTTAAAGAACTCTTTCCTCTATGTGATAAAATGATTTCAAATATTCTACGCAGACTTTGAGGGGGAGAATTTACCAAGAAAATCCTATGAAAATTGTGATCAAAGAAAATATTTCAAAGTCCTCTTGCCTCCATGTGCTAAACAATTTCTAAATCATATGCACATGTCGAGGGGGAGTTTTTCTAAATGATCAAAAACAATTAAGGTACAAAATACTTTGATATTTTGTCACCAGTACCTTGATTGGTTTTTCCAAATGATTTTTTAATTGGTTTCAAGGAAGAAAGAACTGTACCAAAAGACCGACCATTTTACTTTATGCATGGAGTTATAAGGATGGTGAGGTTAGGTATTAGTTCCCACGATCCGCCAGAACCGGAGGGATCTACCCAGGGACAATTCACTAGATAGTGTAGAGTCCTTAGGTATGATGAAAAAAGGAGAAAATGAGAATATGGGAAGAGTGCCGACAGAGATAGAGCTAGAACTGGAATAAACCCAACAAGGTTCTAGTTATGAAGTCTCGGTAAGCACTGAAGGGGTTGAAGAATGAAAAAGAATTGAATGTGAAAAGGGTGAAAAGAAATAGCCCTCCAATAATTCAACCTTAGGGCAGAAACCAGGTTCAATACATATGCTACTGGTTGTTACCATGGTAACACTGGTATTGAAGACAAGATGTCATGGACCTAGTGACGCACTGCACTAAACTTCCCAAGCTACTCAAGTTCCTCTTAAAAGGTCTTGTTTCATTCTCACGGGGAACTGACATTATCTATCGACTCTATCTTAGAGATTGTTGATATTGAAGAAGGAGACCCTCTCCCTAGTCTCCGGCATAGGAACCAAAAGTGCACTAATTGAGTCTAGAGCCAAGAGATCATCCACAACATCTTATTAGGACATTAAATTAATGAAGACTTGCTGTTTCACTCAATGTGGAAAGTAAGAATATATTAAGAGTCCTACGCTTTATCCGTGTGGTATTGATAGAACATCTGAGTGATATGCAAACATATTCACAATAAAGATGGAAAGCCTTCTGGAGCCAACATCAAACAAGCTCCTGGTGGGTGGCATGTGAGATCTATCCAACAGATCAACCATGTGACAACTGAACAGAAACAATGGGGCAATTCAATCTTTTGAATCAATCCTGGTTCAGGTTATGGATTGACGGATACCTTTGAAAAACCGGTCGTTGTGCTTAAAAACTCTTTTCTTTAGCACATCGACTGTGTACTAATATTTCAAAATAAAAGGTGTTTATGATTGATAATTGACTTTCATTAAAACCTTCGTTGTATTGCAAAAACAATTTCTATTGAGTGATACACGATTGTTTTTTTAAATCTCTTTTCATCAATCAGTGATTCTCTATTCGCTGGTTCACTCACTCCGTGTTGTCGTCTTTGAGACGTTCCGATTTGAGAACAGCTAGAGCAGCTGCGAAACCCTCTTAAGGAAATTCTTCAGAATTATACCTGATCACAGGCAGTACTTGTACTGATCAACGGGGAACCGTGGGCCGTGTACCTCAATTCAACGAAAGTGATCAAAGACACTTTCGTGCACTTTATTGCTAACTGTTGTATGCAGGTACGCCGGACGTTTGCAGCTGATCAGAATGAAGCGGTTAATCCATAGCCACATGCTCACACTACACATTCATCTCAAAATAAATCATGATAAGTGGTTCAACGAATCTGATACTTTCACTCCATGCTTCTGTTGTGCTGCTGCAAATATCATGAACTAGTAAAAGCTTCCGCTACTCTGATAAGAAGAAATCATGATCCAAAATGTGAGCATGATGGTCCAATTGTCACTACATCATATGCTGGCAAAACAACAATGGGTGATGCTGAGATTAACTATGGCTGATGATCTCTATTAAAGCTCAAAGGTCATCAATGTGGATCAGCTCTATAACCTCCAAGAAATATACATTATAGTTGGACAATGATGAAATCACCACGGAAGCACAAAGTTTGAATAGTTTGATGAGTTATTGTCTACGAGCTCAAGATTAAAGATTAAATAGAATGCTATGATTCACAATGTAATTCATGGGGTGACCTCCCTTAGGGGGAGATTGTTAGGAATTGGAAATTCTATTGTGAAGCTTCGGTCACCCCAAGTATAATCTAGCTTAAGTTAGCTCGTAGACATATCGTTTATTATGTTAGTTGTTAGTCTGTTATTAGCATAGTTTAGTCTAGTGCAACACCGTGGAGGATGGATGGGTCTTTACCCATTGTATGTCTAATCCACAGCCCGTAGGAGGGCGTTGTAGTTTGTATAAATAGCCCTCTCCTTTGTAGGGAGAGGGTTGGATGTTCATTTGGAATCTAACCTTCTACGAGTTTCTCTTTCTAGAATATCCCACTTTCTCTCTCTAAAACTCATCTTGTACGCCTACTTGTTTATGATATGATGTGTTTGTGAAATCTAATATCCTACAATTTCTTTATATTGCGAGTCGATTTTTGAGGTTAAAGCTTCCATCTTCTCCATGAGTTTTGAGGTATCGGTGTTTTCGACAAAAGCTACGGTTTTTCGAAGAGGTTTGGTTTTGGAATCTTTATACCAATCAAGTTTGAGAAGTACTCGATCTTCGATTAATTGGTGTGTATCGTTAGGAGTCTTATAGAGATAAATTCCTCCAGCATCAAGGATTCCTTGAGAGATTTCATCTAGTCCATGGTAAAAGATTTGGATAATGGTTCCTTTTGGTAATCCATGTCCATGACAACTACGAAGCAAATCTTTCATCTGAAGCCAAGCTTCGACAAGTTATTCATTGGGATTTTGTGTGAAAGCATGAATTTCACCCATTAATCGATCAAAAATGGCAGGTGGAAAGAATCGGCTTACAAAAGCTTGCCTCATCTCCTCCCAAGTATTGATAATCCCTGGGGTTAATTCATTGTACCATACTTTAGCATCTCCGGTGAGTGATGATGGAAAAAGTTTGAGTTTAATGGCATTGACATCGGTGTCGCCATAACGGAACATGCCGCAAATTTTGATGAATTCGGCAATGTGCTTATGCGGATCGGCCCACGCACGGACATCGAATTGACGGTCTTTGATCATGGAAAGATGATGACCTTTCAAGGTGAAGTTGTCACCAAGGTTGACAGCAACAATAGCACTACCAGGGGTTGGTGCTACGGCTCGGTTGGTTCCCCACATGGGTTGATCATCCGCCATGGGAAAAGGTAGATTGGTGAAAGGATTGTAAACGACTTTGGCTTCTACGAGGTTATCAAATGGTGGGTTTGGTACTCTTGGTACACGATCGGCTAAGGGTATGAAAGGTGTTCTTCTTCTTCTTCTTCGAATCAAATGTTCGGGATTGGTAAGAGGTGAGATTGGTTCTATTCCTGTTGCACGAGTGTTCATACAATGACCTAGAGAATCCAGGCAATATCTAAACACACGAACAAACAAGAAAAACTGTTTTCTAGACAGAAAAGGGTAACCGGATCGGTTGCGAGGGGCGACCGATCGGTTAGATCGATTTGGGTTTGGTTAAAGGCTTAACCGGTTCGGTTGAAGTTTCTGAGAAAAAAAATTTTTGGAATAAATCGACTAATTTGGATTCAAAACTTGCTTAAACTAGTTTCTTATCCTTGATTAGTATGATTGTGTTAACCTCTTAACATGTTGGTTATGATAATTAGTTGGTGTACTAATCTATTATTCTTACAAGTTAAACCTTCGTCAAGATTTTGATTTATAAAAACAAGCATTAAGTTTAACCAATCAATTCAAGATCAATTCAAGTTTCATAAGTTTACTTTCACAAACTTAAACACAAAAACATCCCTTTGATCTATCAAATTTCTTAAGAAATGATCAATACAAAAGGTAACCGATTATAGACAAAATGGTACAATTTTAATCATTCACCTAGAAGACAGAATAGTTTTGGTCATAGACATAGAGGAAGAAATTTTGGGAGTTTGGGTCAAAAATTGTGTTTTGTTTGTTATAGTCCTAATCATCTGATTAAGGACTGTGACTTTCACTCAGAGTACCTAATTAAATTTCCAAAGAACAGAACTACCAACCATAGCCCTAGAGAGAATAAACCAGTCTGGAATCATTCACATAGGGTTAACCATAGCAACTTTTCACAAGACTATAGGTACCCTCACCAGAGAAGACCTTTTTCAAAACCTCCAGTACCTTCAAATACTTTTCAAAGAACTCAAGCAGTACCTTCTCAAAGTACTGCTAGATTTTCAAACAATGAAGGTACTGTAAACACTTTTTGGAATGGAAAGCCTAGGAGATCAAATTATTATCAATCTAGAAGGCGTTACAACTTCAAAAGAGTAGCTAAGTCAAAGGACTCTACACCAGCAGTTAAAACTAAATGGGTTAAGAAAGAAAGTACTGATGAGGAACAAACTGTACTTTCAACAAGTACTGGTGAAACAGAGATTTTTTATAAAGATAATTTTGTGGAAAAAGAAAAGGAGATTTTTGTTGAAAAAGAAAGTTTTACTGAAAATCCACCACAAGTTTTAAAATAAAAGATAATGCTTGATTCTGTCTACAAAAACTGTGAAGGTTACATACTCAAGGAATTTGAGTATGTTACTCCACAAGGGGAACACAAGTCAGTAATGGCTTGGGTTCCTAAAAGACACTAACTCTTTTATCTTTGTGCAGAGCAACCCAGAAGAGGAGCTTAAAGATCATCTAATTGTGGATAGGGGTTGCTCTGGAAGCATGACAGGATACAAGGAGATTCTGTCAGATTTTAGATCTTATTGTGGAGGAAGAGTTGCATTTGGGAATGATCCTAATGGAGGAAGAATCACTGGAAAAGGAACCATCAAAGCAGGGCGTATAGATTTTGAGAATGTTAGATATGTGAAGGAGCTCAAGTTCAACCTTTTGTCTCTCAAATCTGTGATAAAAAGCACCCTGTGTTATTCACTAACACAGAATGTCTCATTCTTTCACCTGAATTCAAGCTTGCTGATGATAACTTGGTGATACTGAAAGCACCAAGAACCAATGATGTGTATAGTTTGGATATGAAGAGTCTTCACTCTTCTGAAAGAGCTACATGTTTAGTAGAAAAGGCATCACTTGAAGAAGCACATCTGTGGCATAGAAGATTAGGTCATGTGAATTTCAAAAACATCAACAAGCTGGTTAAAGGAAATTTAATAAGAGGTTTACCTTCCAAAACATACAAGATGATCACTCATGTTTGGCGTGCAAGAAGGGTAAACAACACAAAGCTTCATGCAAGAAGATTGAAGATAGGACTATTAGAGAACCTTTGAAGCTGTTACACATGGATTTGTTTGGACCTATCTCTGTTGCAAGTCTAAACAAGAAAAAGTACTGCTTGGTTGTGACAGATGATTGCAGTAGATTCAGTTGGGTATTTTTCTTGAGATTTAAAGATGATACTTTTGATGCTATTCATGATCTTATAATAGCACTTGAAAACCAATTGAGACTCAAAGTTAGAGGTATTAGATGTGATAATGGGACTGAATTCAAGAGCAAGCTTATGGATGAATTTTGTGCCAACAAAGGGATCAAGAGGGAGTTCAGCATTGCAAGAACACCACAGCAGAATGGTGTTGCAGAGAGAAAGAATAGAACTTTGATTGAAGCAGCCAGAACAATGCTTGCAGATTCACAACTACCTATTCAATTCTGGGCTGAAGCTATAAGTATTGCTTGCTATGTGCTTAACAGAGTATCAGTCACCAAACCTCAGATGAAGACACCTTATGAGTTGCTGATGGGAAACAAACCCAACATTCATTTTATGAAGCCTTTTGGATGCCCTCTAACAATTCTAAATACAATTGATAATCTGGGAAAGTTTGATGGCAAGTCAGAAGAAGGATATTTATTGGGATATTGTACCAACAACAAGGGATTTAGAGTGTACAATAGAGTCACGAAGAAGGTTCAAGATTGTCTTCATGTTGAATTTGTAGAAGATCAAGAAAATTAGAAGGGTAAAGGTCTTGATTGGATGTTTGATCTTGAGGTTTTGACTCCTTCTATGAACTATGTACATGTTAGAGAAGAAAATCAACCTGTACACAATGGAGAACATTTACAGTATGTTGTTCAAGGAGTCCATATTAGACCTGATGTTGTTCCTGATGAAGAACCCATACCTGTTGAACCAAAGAAAAGTACTGATGAACCAAAATCCTCACTGTCTGCTGAGGATCAAGCTATTCAAGAGGAACTTAATCAGATGCTTTTTCAAGATGTAGTAGCACATTCTTATAATGATGATCAAAGAAGAGCTTACGAAGAAGCAAAGAAAAAGAACAAGACTGCAGAGTTCTATCACAGTACTTTGGGTGACAGTACTTTCGATCAAAGTACTGCTGCACCTATTGACAGCACTTTGGATGATTTGGATGATCCTACCATGCCTGGCTTAGAAGATACTGATGATGAGTTTGAAGATGAAGGTATTTTCTCAGATTCCAATGAAGATGCTGATTTCACTAATTTGGGTGATAATTATGAAGTTCCATAGACTCCTATCTTAAAAATTCATAAAGATCATCCTACTGGTTAAATCATTGGACCTTCTACTCATGGAGTGCTCACAAGAACCAAAGTTAAGGGTTTTTATAGACCTCATAATGCTTTACTTAGCTTTGTCTATAAACAGAACATGCTGAATCATAAGGATCATCAAACATGCATGTTTACTTGTTTTATCTCTCAAGAAGAACCCAAGAATATTGCTCAAGCATTAACTAAAGAGAGTTGGGTTGAAGCTATGCAAGAAGAACTTCTTCAATTCAAACTTCAAGAAGTTTGGGTACTGTGTGATCTACCAGATGGAAAGAAAGTCATTGGTACAAGATGGGTTTTCAGAGTCAAGAGAGATGAAAGAGGGAATCTCATCAAGAACAAGGCACGGTTAGTTGCACAAGGATATCGACAAGAAGAAGGAGTAGATTATGATGAAGTATTTGCTCCTGTAGCAAGGATTGAAGCAATTCAAATTTTCCTTGATTTTGCATCATACATGGGATTTCAGGTTTATCAAATGGATGTCAAGAGTGCCTTTCTCTATGGAAAAATTACAGAGGAAGTTTAGGGTAAATAGCCTCCTGGTTTTGAAGATCCTACACATCTAAAGAAAGTCTACAAAGTTGTTAAGGCTCTTTATGGCTTACATCAAGCACCTAGAGCTTGGTATGAAAGGCTCTCTACTTTTTTATTGCAACATGGTTACAGAAGAGGAGATATTGACAAGACTTTGTTCATTAAAAGAGATAAGAAGGATATCATGCTGGTACAAGTTTATGTAGATGATATCATATTTGGAGCTACAAAACAATCTATGGTCAAGGAGTTTGAGAAGCTGATGCAGAATGAATTTCAAATGAGTTCAATGGGTAAGTTAACTTTCTTTTTGGGACTTCAAGTTAAGCAGTTAAAGAAGGGAATTTTCATAAGTCAATACAAGTATGTATCTGACATACTTAAGAAGTTCAATTTTGATGCTATGAAGCCAGTTACTACACCTATTTAATCTATCAACTCATTGGGCAAGGATGAAGATGGACAACCTGTTGAAGTCAAACTATATAGATCCATGATTGGTTGTCTTATGTACCTCACTGTATCTAGGCATGATATTATGTTTGCTGTTTGTCTATGTGCAAGATATCAAGTCTCACCTAAGGTCTCCCATATGAATGCAGTGAAACGGATTTTTAGTTATTTGAAACAACAACCTAAGTTGGGGTTGTGGTATCCAAAGGATATACCTTTTCACTTGGAAGCTTTTTCAGATAGTGATTATGCAGGTGATAACTATGACAGAAGATCAACTACTGGAGGATGCCAATATCTTGGAATAAGATTAGTCTCATGGCAATGTAAGAAGCAAACTATTGCAACAACATCCTCTACTGAAGCAGAATATGTGGCTGCTGCAAGCTGTTGTGGACAAGTTTTGTGGATGCAGAATCAACTCTTGGACTATGAATTCAACTTCAAGAATACTCCTATGAACATTGATAATGAGAGTACAATTTGCATTGTGAAGAACCTAGTTTATCATTCCAAGACCAAGCACATTCAGATTTGGCATCACTTCATCAGAGATTGTTATGAGCACAGGCTCATTAATGTTGTCAAGGTTCACACGGATGATATTGTAGCTGATTTACTCACCAAAGGCTTTGATGTTTCAAGATTCAATCACTTGGTGGTAAACATTGGAATGATTAATTACTGAGCTACGTTTGAGGGGTGGACTATTTAGTATAAGTATAGTCCTATGCATTGCTTAAGGGGAGGCAATCTCATGTTTATTTGAAGTGTTTGCCATTGTAAAAAGGAGAATGGGAAAGTACTGCTTTTTGGTTATATGAAAGTACTGCTTTGGAAGTACTGCTTTGGAAAGTACTGCACATGTTGGGAATTATGCAAAGTAAGAATTATGCTGATGTTACTGCTGAAGAATCTGCTGAAGTGCAATATGATTCTGCTGAAGAAGCGAGTCTGCTGAAGCAGTAAAACGTGTAGATGGTTTCAGCTGATATTATATTTCTACTAATATAATTAATCAGTATTAGTTTGTTAGGATATGCATGAGCTATTTTAGGTAGTGATATGCATTTATTTTATATTATTGTCTATTTAGGGTTCATGGTGGATAAAAGGAACTGTGGACTTTTGTATTAGATAACTTTTGAGAAAAACATTCCAGAAAAACATCTTAAGAGAAAGTTATAGAGATCCATAGAGGATCATTGTTTTATCAGAAAAACCTTGTTGGTAACTTTGATTGTGTTCTTATTATTCCGCTGTGCATATTCAATCATTGTTATTATACCCTAGTTGAGTCCGGATCTTGGTTTCAACAATTGGTTTCAGAGCGGGTGGCTCTCGATCTAGGGTTTATAAGTTTTTTTTTTTTTTTTTTTTCTGTAATTAGGGTTATTGTAGCAGATCTGAAGAAAGAAAAGAGGCGGCTGTTCCGATTTAATTTCGTTGTGACTGGTCATTCACAAGGCGGTGGCACACGGTAAAATTCTTTTATTGTTGTGATTGATCACATTTAATTCTGTCATGATTAGGTCTTGCAATTAATTGGTCGAATATATTATTTATGTGTGGTTTTCTTGTCAACGATTGGACGGTGGGATTTAATTGCTTGGTCTTCATACGATGGGTCACATGATCATGGATGTTTTTGGACTTCTTGGTGTCACGTACTGTATTTGTTAATCTTTTGACTTTGCTATTTAATTCATATTGTCGTTTATTGGTTTGAAGTATAGATCAATTGGTCAAAAGGGAAAAGATATAGACAAAGGACCCTTGGAAGGAATGAGTTTTGATTGGCTCATTTTGTTGTCTCACGTAATACTCGAAGTGATTGATTTTTGTTTCGACTGATGACAACATTTATTTCTACTGATTAACGCATCACGAGGGAATTATTTTGATTGGTCGGCAATAGTTGTGTTGCTGCTGATTCACGCTTTGGACGAGTAGGACCCACATGTTAGTATCGTGTTTTATGAAGTCTTATTATTTAATTAGAAGAGGTCACGTGGGTATTGTGAATTCACATCTTTGTTGATCAAGAGCCATCGTAACTGTTCATGTGGGGTCAACTTTTTGGCTTGTTACAAGTAATGTTCACGTGAGAGTTCCTTGGTTTAATTTCTACTGATTCATTTAATTCCTACTGCATGTGATTCATTCAATTCCTACTGATTCGTATTAATCCTTTGGTAAAATATGAAGTACACGTGGGGTTATTGTATTTTTGCTGCTGGTCTCATTTAGCTTGGAGTGTACGCTTATTGGTCCTCATTGCTTTGACTTTTTATATTTGAGTAAGGTTTTCGTTTATTGGCAAGTGGATCAGGTTTTCTTTTTCTTTGCTAGTGGAGATTTGTAATTGGTCGTGATTGGTCACGCTTTTGTAATGGCAGAATTTGATAATAATAGGGATGATGTGTTTCCTTATTTGATGAATGATGAGTACGAGGTCTGGGCTAAGAAGATGGAACACTGGATCGTGAATAATGATATGAATATCTGGAAGGTGATCCAAAATGGCAACAGCTTGAAAAGGACTGGATGTGATAGCGATGGAAAAATCTTTATTCATCCTCCAACGACTGCGGATGAACACATTGCTGTACAAAGAGAGTCAAAGGCCAGAACTACCTTGCTTAAATCTATTCCTGCTGATCATGTAGCAGATTTTCGTTATATGGATGATGCAAGTCGTATATGGAATGCACTCAAAGAAAGGTATGGTGGAAAGGCTGAATTCAAGAAGATGAGCAAGGAAGCTTATGCTAAAGGTGATGCTGAAGAATTTGCCAGTCCACAATTTTCCTTCATGGGCATCTCCCAGGTACATAATTGTGTGTTTGGTTGTAGTGATCGTTATAATGAACTCAAAGAAGCCTATGATACTTTGAAACCTAAATATAATGAATGCTATGTTGAAGTTGAAGCTTATAAACAGGCTTTAAAAACATTAGAAAGACAAAAGGTTTGGTTTCAGAAGAATCAAATAGCTTATGATGAAAAGTTAAGGGTGTTAGAAAGTGATCCAGAATGTACTAAAAATGATTTAAGAAGATCTGAGAAAGAGAAAGCAGATGTAATTTCAGAAAATCTAGAGTTGAAAGAGAAACTAGATGAGGAAATAGCTAGGCATAAGGAATGGTTATTGAATGGAAACAAGTTAGCTAGTCACATCTATGCTAGTCAAAATCCTAATACTGCTATAGGTTTAGGCTTTATGAAGTATGTAGGGATAGAAGCTAGGGATGACACACGTAAATCTACACCAGCAGGATTAGCTAATTTTGTAAAAGAAGGTGATTTACATGCTGTACGTGGACCTATTAGAGGTGAACACATGCCCATTGACCTGTCCATTACAGTTGACTTTGATGGATCACGCCATTTATATGGCAAAAAGTCAAGTGACTTGCCAGACCTTAGTAGCAAAACTAATGACTCTGTCTCTTGTTCTAAAAGTAACAAGTCATCAGACCTAAAGTCCACTGACTATGCCTCATGTGATTCAAGTGAAAAGTCTGACTCATCTAGGCATACACCCAAGACCACACCCAAGTCCAAAGTTGCTGATGCTGAGCCCAAAACTAAGACAGTTACTTATTCTGTTAACCACAATTTTGCTTCTAGTTCTGTTGCTGATAAGTCTATCTGTAATAAACAAAGTTGTGTTAAGAATAAGTCTTTTAAGAAGAAATCTTGTTTTGTGTGTGGTAGTAAACTCCATCTTATTAAAGACTGTGATTATCATGAAAAAAGGATGGGTGTTTCCTATGGCCAACAGACCTTTAAACCCACATGAACTAATGTTGCTAGTATTCCTCCATTTGTTCCCAAAGCTGCACATGTGAGAGCAGGTAAACCAGTTTCTACTGGCAAGCCAAAGGTGTATACATCTGTTTCTGCTGACAGGCTTAATAGGCCTTTTCCAGTTCCCTCTGGTGGAGGATATTCTTCACCAGTTACTACTGGTTGGTGGAACAGTAATGCTAGACTTATTCCCTATAGACCTACAAGTTCTTATTTTCAGTCATATACACCTTATGTATCTCATATAAATATGGCACATGGTGGAGTTAGAGTGGCAACTGCTGTTAAGCCCTCAAAAGGTTATTCTTGGAAAACTCAAAGGAAAGGTTCATTCTGGGTACCCAAGTGGAAAGAACTGTTTGTCTTATCAAAGTACTATTCCAAAGGTAATATTGAGGGTTAACTTCAACTAATGGTAACTTTGTTATTATGGGCTATGATTTTTTAAATCTCACCTATAAATAACTACTCTCCGAATTTCCCTCTCATCTTTATACCTTATAATCTTTTCCATATTTCTCTCACTTTCACCTATATTATTCATCAAATCACTTTCTTTATAACCAAATCATCAATGGCAAATCACAATACAGTTTCGAAACACAACATGGTGGAGAATTTAGATAAAACTGAAGCTAATGTCATCTTCCATGACATTATTGATTTTCTGACTGGATCTCTGATTAGTTATGCACTTTTGGTGGAACCAGATATAATTAAGCCATGGATTCAACAGTTTTAGGCAACTGCTAGGGCTCATATGGAGAATGATGATTCGTATATTGAAGCTAAAGTTGCTGGGAGGATAGTGAAGGTTTCTGAAGCTTCAATTCGTGAAGATTATTGTTTGATGATGAAGAAGGGGCTGTTCGTTTTGATAAGCAATTGATTTGGGATACATTCAGAGACATTGGGTATGAAGGATCCTTAACTGAACAAACTTTCAAGAAACACTTATTAAGTCCACACTGGAAGTATTTGGTTCATGTATTGCTTCATTGTATTAGTGCTAAAAGTACATCATGGGAGCAATTTAGTTCTAACATAGCATCTGCTATAGTGGGATTGGCTACAAATCAAATTTTCAATTTTTCAAGGCTAATTCTAGATGGAATGTTATCTCATATTTCTCATGGTTCACGCTGGTTGATGTATCCAAGATTTATTCAAGTGTTCTTGAATAGACAACTTCAAGATGTACCAAAGCCCACACGTCTACTACCTGTTGTTGTACAACCAGCCAAGATTTTCACATTTATGGCTAGGAAAAGTGATCTGTTTACTGGAAGGCACACTCCATTAACCACTTCAATGATGGAGGTTGTTCAAGAAATACGAGATGAGGCTGCAGAGAGTGATGACAGAGAAGGTACTGCTTCAACGCAAGGTACTGCATCACAAGGTACTGCTTCACAAGGTGCTAATGTTCAAGAAGGTACTGCAGTTTCACCTCCACCATCTCCACAAGTTTTTGCTCATGATTCTCAACAAGAAGAACACCCACCATCCTCTCCCAATGATTATACTTCAACAGATGGGCTTCAAACATCTGGAGGAGGTGAGGGAGATGTGGCATCTGAGGGTACAGTTCTAAACAATTATGCTTTATCAAGAGAATTGACTAGATTGAAGAAATCTTTTGGAGATCAGGCTGCACAGATTAAGCAGTTAAAGCTTAAGTTTAGAAGATTCAAGAAATTTGTCTGGCCATTGGTTCAACATCATCGCTTATGGGTCAGGTCTCAAAGAAAGCAAGGCAGGCCAGTTAGGCAATTTAAGAAGACCACCAAAGGCAAAAAGGTTCAACAGCAATCTTCATTCCAATTGGGGAGGAAATTGGAAGATAAGAATTTGAATGAAGAAGCTGAACCTCAAAGTACTGATGTTCAATCTCAAGGTACTGAAGTGCAAGTCAATATTGAAAGTACTGAGGAAGAAAGCACTAGAGTTCAAAGTACTGATGGTAAAAGTACTGATGATCAAGGTACTGCTCTTCAAGGAACTTATAGGCAAGAGTTAATTACAACAAGGTTGTTAGATTTTGAATAGGAAGCTGGTCCTTCAACTGTTATATAGGAAGAAGAAGCTGGCCCTTCAACAGTCATACCAGAAAAAGAAGCTGATACACCCAAACCAATACACACTGCAAGTGATGATGAAACTATTGCTGAGATATTGCATGATTTGTCAAAACCAAGGGGTTTTAGAATTCTAGGAGTTACTGAAGAACAACCACAAGCTTCTCAACCTTCTATAGATCCAAAAGATAAAGGAAAAGGTAAACTGATTGAAACAAAGAAAAAGAAGCTTACCTTGGCAGATATAAGAGCAATTGAAGTTGCTAGGAATGAGGAAGTAGCTAGAAAGGTACAAGCTGAATTGAATGCTGAAGTTGCTAATGAAAAAGCTAAGGATAAAGAAGCAGCAAAGAAATTGCAAGAAGAATTGAATGCTGAAGCTGCTGTACCATTAAAGACACCTATTCCTGTTTCTGCTCTACCAAGAAGACCAAATCGTGCTAAGGAGAGAAATGCGACGATGGCTTATTTAAAAGGTCAAGGGTATATTGGATTGCAGAAGTTGAATTATATTGAGATGAAATAGTTATATGAAGCTGTTAGATAAGCTTATCAGAAGAATGTTGATAGTATCAAAGATTTTAAAGATGATGATGCTCAGAAAGAAGATGATAAAAACGGAAGCTTAAAAAGAAAAAGAACAACTGAAGTTGAAGGTGAACAGCCATCAAAGAAGATTGAGTTACGATCTGATACTGATGACGAACTAAGGAATTACTTAAGAGTTGTAGAATTTGAGTATTCTAAAGATGATGCAGAAAAGAAGACAGAAAAGAAGAAGAAAAAGTCACCAATAACTACTATTGAAGTTGTAGAATCAAAGGATGGAAATTATCTGATGTTTCACAGAGAAGATGAAAGCTTCAGAGTGTTTAATATGCTATGGGATCTATTGCACATAATAGATAGAGAGGATTTATTTCATTTATATCATTTGGTGCAAGAATATTTTGAACATATTCCATCAGAAGGTGTTGGTTTAATCTTGCTTAGAGATCTCAAAACTATTTGGGAAACTGAAGAATCAAGCACTGATGAGATTTGGAAAAACCAAGAAGATTGGGAGATTATCAGCTGGAAATTTTTTGAAGAATCTGGAGTACATGTTCTTGAGTTAGAAGATGGAACTATGATTCACATGTTAGCAGACAGAAGATATCCGCTTACATCAGATCTTATGAGGAGAATGCTAGAGCATGGTATGGAAGTTGAAGAAGATAATGAAACTGCACTTACGGACATCAAATTATTTATCAGATGGACAACTATGGCTGATGATGATGAATAACTGGTATGAATCTTTATTGAATAAATTATTTTTGAAATATCAGTACTTTATTCAAAGTACTGCTAATCAAACAGTACTTTCATCAAAGTACTGCTTGCAGCATTAAACCAGTTAATGATTTTGAAAAAAAACTTTTGTTAAGTGATAAATATTTTGAAACAAAGGTTAAAAGAAATAAGTGGTTTTTGAGATGGTAACAACAATAGGTTATCAATCCACCATGGTTACAAAAGGATTGGCTAATCCATGAGCAAACGGCTCTGGTAAAGATATCTCAAATCCGTTTTATAGTTGACAACTTGCTAATAAGTTGTATAGTAATCAACTCACCATATCAGCAAATGTGAAGAGTTGGCTAGCCCACAAGAAAATGGCTTGTGGTAAAGGCTGTGGAAAAACCATTATATGGTAATTAGTTCCCCATGGTTGCAAGAACTAACTAGTCCAAAAGGGTACAGCTTTTGGTAAAGACAAATCAAATCTGTTGATATCTGATGATTTGCTAAAAATCATATGGTTATCAATGTACCATGGTCTTACACACCAAAACATTTGGCTACTCCAGATTTAATGGCTTTGGTAAAGAGACATCAAAATCCATTAAATTTTCAATGATTCACCTCTCACAGGAGTTTACACACCTGGATGTGATGAGAATAGACTGAAACTTAATCTGATCTGATGTACAAAATGCCATATATTGATGAGTTGCTGAAAAGATGGAGCTTGCTGACTGTTGCTGAAAAGAGAATTACTGATTACAGTTGCTGTAAAGAAAATTAATGAAAGAATAACGTTTACTTTGATAATGACAAATTCAAGCACAGTGAATACAACGACAAATCTGAAGATAAATAAAATTGATAAAGACACAATCTTTCCAAGAGGCTAACAGAAGTTAATGGTAATGATACAAAGGAAACTTGAAGTCAAGCAAGTAGAATTCAAGTTAGGGGAGGATTGTTGGGATATGAAAGTGCTGAAGAATGACAAAGTACTGGAAGAAGTCAAAGTACTGCTAAAGAAATAGTCAAAGTACTGTTGTCGAAGTCAAAGTACTGCAAAGATAAAGAACCGCTATATTCATTTATGGAAAGCTTTGTTATTCTAGAATATTCTTTGTTTAGATTACTTGTCGTACAAGGTTTGTAATTGTAAACCGACTAGGGTTATCCTTAAGCCTATAAAAGGACCCCTAGATTGGCATTAGACGTACGTGCATTATTAGAGTTTTAGAGAGTTCGATATTAGAGTTTTAGAGTTATTAGAGAATCTGTATAACTAGCAGGTTCTAAAGTTTTAATAAAATCATTAAACGTTAAAGTTATATTCTTCTTAGCTTTTTAAGTAAATTCCGCATACTTAATAGAGTTTGCTCAGTGTTTCATTGTTAATAACTTAGGATTTATCCGAGGTTATTAAACCCTTAACAAGCTATATAAGTTAGTTTGGTTAGGGTACATCGATCCATCATTGTTTGATAGAAGTGAGATATGTGATGTTTATATACTCTCGTGTTTTTTGGGTAAGCTGGTTAATTACCGGATCTGTACACATGGGCCGCGGTATGTGTGAATTTTTGGGCCATTTGGTAACATTAATGGATCGGATGTGAAGTCTTGGGCCTGGTGGACTTGATTTCATGAGCGGTACTATGTTTTTGGTGTGATCTAATTTATGGTGCGTTATAGATGACTCAGATTTTTGAATCAGTCTATGTGCAAACAAGATAAATATTCTTCATGATCGATATCCAAAAAATTTGTTAGCCATGATATTAGGATTACATAAAAATTTCTCATTTGAATCGTATGTGTTGTGAACTAGATCTGTTGTATGTTTTGATAGAGAGGTTGGACCAAGATTGAGTACGATGTGCGATGTCTTGGATTTGTATGATGGACTTAGATGGTTGGATTGATTTTCATGGATCAGGCCTCAATTTTTTTCTAATAAACATGTTTGGGCCATTTACATGATTGGGTCGGACGAGCTTCTCAATATTTGGACTTTATGAGTGTTGATTTATAATGAGATTTGAGACGCGTGAGTTTTGGGTTATGAGATGTGATGATGAGATTCGGTGTGATAGGCGAGTTGATACCTTGGTTTATACACATTTTCACGGAGAATATATGTCACTGCCAGAATTGATGTTTAAACAAGGTTGACTACGGGATTGTTTATACGGTATTTCTTATTTGGAATTGAAGTAAGGTTTTCTGGGGCGTTCACTTATTTCGTCTTCTTTCTTTCTACCCTTCTTGTAATTTGTCACTGCCAGAATTGATGTTTAAACAAGGTTGACTTGTTTGGGTGTTTATTGGATGTGATAAAGACTTGGCTATTTAGTTACTATTGTGATTCTTTCTCACTTAACCCACAACGTAGCTATCACTTTGGTGTCTCACGTAGTTGAGGATACGTCAAGAGGTTTTGTACATTGGGTACACTATTTCTTCTTCACAAGGATTAGTACAAGCTTAAGTAACAAATCTGAGGAATTTTACGTCATGTTCAAGTTTGATATATCAGGTTTACTTCTCCATGTAGTCACAGTAATAGCCGAGAGAATACGTGAATGATATGTTTGCCAAAGTATTCAATGGATGAGATATGATCAACAATTCTCATGGGATATTCGATGTCACATAATGTCAATGATACTTCACAGTCTAAGGAAAATCTTTCAAGAATCTTCAACGTCAATCATGATTTTTCAAGATGTTTGCTTATGACAAGAACTTCTCGTGCAAATGGTCGTACACGTTATGATGCTTCTGAAAGTTCGAAACCAACATGGGGGAGAAATGTGTACTTTGAGGTCTTACGGTCAACCTTCGCGGGAAGTAGTGTATACTACTTGACTTAGTATGGTTTGTGAAGTTTTCTACATATGGGTAAAGAATTGTTGATGATATTGTCGAAGATAATGAATGAACCGTTGATGAACCGCTGCATGTTCCCCTAAAACAGATATTCACTGAAACAAAAGTTGTCATAACACATTCAAGCTGACATTGCTTATGGTTTTGTCTTGATTTTATAAAATCCCGCGAAAGAATATATTTCTCGGTTTAAATCATAGACTTGTATAATCCCGTGACAATGGAAACATCCTGGTAATTGTAAAGTGCATTTCTGGATCTATCTTACGGTTTATTCTTGGTTTTGTGAAATCCCGCGAAAGAATCTATTTCTCGGTTTAAACCATAGAATTGTAAAATCCCGTAATGATAAAACAATCCTGGAGAAAAGGAAGTGTATTTTGGGATCTTATCTGATGCTGGTGCTACAGTTTCTGCTTCGAAGAAGGGATAAAAGGGTGTACTTCATGAATTGGGTGTTTGGTTGGATTTTCTTCATGACGGTTTGGTTACTTCAAAGTTTTACGGGGTTATGCTCATTAAACCATGGTCGGGATGAAACCGTTATCATAGTTCACTTAAAATGTAAAAGGAGGCTAGATTTGAGTTTTAACAAGAAGATGTGACAATGGCGTTAATTCATTATTATTTATTTGAGATTGAAGTTAAATATCACGGGCAAGTGTACTTAGTATCTGAAGGTATTAGGGATGGTTGGATGAAGATTCTTCAAGATCCTTGTTCGAGCTTATTATCAAAAATGAAGACTTGGAAATCTAGTTATTTTTAGGTGACTTTTTCCTTTTTCTTTTACCACCTGGGGGAATTGGGCTATTACCACCACAAAATAGCTATCACTTTAAGGAGTTACGTTGTAGTGCTCAGTGTCACATTCAATTGTGGATTCTCAAGAGGTGATGTACGTCTTATACTTGATGGTTGGTTGGATGATGAGTATAGAGTACTTAGAGATTCAATGGAGGATGAACTCTTGGAACCGCTCTTTGTTACATATATGCAAGTTTAGGTCACGAGTTTGGGTTAGTTTACTTCAGGGTCAAATTCATCATATTGGGTTTTCTCCATCAGCTGTCACGACAAAGAGCCTACTGAATGATAATGGGGTTGATTATAAGTTTGCCAAGAGTAGATGAAAAGAGAGAGATTATGACATTTGAACACAACAGTTCAAGCCTCCTACTCTAAAGAAAAGAAAAGTGTACGTTTCAGTGCGCTTTATCTTCTAAAGAAGAGAAATCTTCTTATGACGTTTGAACACAACAGTTCAAGCCTTGTACCCTAAAGAAAAGAAAAGTGTACGCTTCAGTGCGCTTTATCTTCTGAAGAAGAGAAATCTTCTCATTTATGACCATTCTCATCAACATGCTTCATACTTTTTCCATGTGCTTTCAGTTATCAAGTGAACCGGACTACCGATGAGTGTTCTCTTATTCCACTTGCTAGATTAAAATGACGATGGCGACATCATTTGCTACCTTTGAAGGGGAGAAGTGTGAATAGACTACATTTGGATGATTTTCACTTGTTTAATCAAGAATGGCATCTCCGTATGCAATTCTTGAGGGGCAGAAGAAGTATGATAATTCTACATGTTGAGTTATATCTGAGAATATATGGTCATACGGCTCCTAACTCATGTAAGAACCGAGCTTCTTCTTACCGGGTCATCTTTACATGAAGTTTCTTCTAAGAGCCGTTAGTTGACATCTTCTCACGGACTGATGAGTTTATTGACAAAGTGTTTCCGGTTAATACTTCACGTACACATCAACATGATGATTCTGAACAATCTCTTTGTTCTTGTTTGATGTGATTGGTAGTTTGGTGTTACCATTTAGTGTGTTCATTGCGGGCTGATTGCTGATTTCCTTGATGAACATCTTTATGTTCTTGTTTGATTGGGAGGGATTTGTGTTAAGGGGATTTGCAAAAGGTAAGTTAATTGGGATGCTTTTTTGGTGAGATGAAGATGTTAACTATCTATTCCCCAACTGGACAATCTTGATGAAGGTTGAGTCTACAGTCTGTTCTACATTTTCTGCTGCATGTTAGAAGATTAAGACGAGTTGCATTTGATTATCTGAAGACTTCTTCTTAATTTGGGCATTTATCAAACAGATTGTCGGTTTAGGGGAGAGCACTAATTGGGGGAGAGTGATAAGTTAGATTCAATCCCTAATTAGACTTGCTCACATTCTACTTCAGCAAGTTGATTCTCACAAGTCTTCAAGTGTTCTTCTCAAAAGATTTCAAGTATTTGGGCTTATATTATGTTGTTGATTCTAAAGTGTCAAAACCAGCAAGGGGGAAGGAGACAAGCATCTAAACGTGAGTAAACTTGATGACCTTAATTCTTCTAAGTGATTGAAGATATCCTGGGAAGATGAATGTCATAACCGCAGAGAAACTCAATGTTTATCTCATCGTGGCGTTTAGTGTTTTTATTCCAACTACGTGGGGGAAGAGATGTAAGAGTTAGTTTCTGATGATTAAAGAGGTACACAAGTATGACATATTCAGGGGAGATAAATGTATAACATGAGGGAGGTGTTATCAGTTATTCTTTCGGTGGGAATGTGTGTACTTCGGGTTCTTGAGCTTCATACACGATCATCAGGGAAGAAAAATGTGAACATTGGGGAGGTGTTTTCATTCTGGGCATGATATGTATTCGGGAGAGTTCTTGAGCATTATACAAAGAGACTGACTGCATCAATTCATCTACTTGGGGGAAGTGGTCTCTTGACAACCTTTTGGTATGGATCACTTCAGAGTTCAGTGTAAAAGAAATTTGAGAAGAATCTTTCAAGCGTGGGATGATACGTTGTTGTTCTTCTTCTTGATGATATAACCCCGAACAAAGAATCACAAAGATCATTCGTAAAAGGAGTAGCAAGATCGTTGATAATGGTGTGCTTCTTTGTGCACCTGGCTAAGGAAACCTTGAAATAGAGCTTCGAATCTGCTCAACAAAAGGATTTTCGGTTTTGGGGAAGCTGCCAAAGTCTCTCTTTCTCAAAGGATCATGTTCTATCTTCTATTCTGGAGCCTCGGAAGCTTTGGTGGTGAAAGCTTAAGAGATGGTGAATTCTATCTTCTACGATGTGCTCCTCGATATCCTTATCTTGGTACTCGTGTCATCATCTTCTTAAACTACATCATCTACTTTATCTTTGTAAATATTTATCAAAAAAACCAAGTACAAAAATATAAAACCAGCAAAACAAAATAGAAAAATGTAAAATCATAAAAAACCCATAAAAATCAGAAAATCTGAAAAAGACAAAAAATATTGTTTTTCAAAGACATGTCTTCTAGTATCGATAACATCTACGGTCTTAGAAATGTCATTCAATAATGGCACTGGACCATAGATGAAGTTCGAGCAGGAGGTGTAAATATTCTTTTCCAAAACATGTCTCAAAATATGGCTTACAGTTACTTCAGACTATAACCGGTGCTTAAACCTTGGTTTGCTATTATTTCAGATAGCAACCCACTCTTCAAGAAAGGAAAGTGCTGCGCTAAACCAATTTTCAAATATTTCATGCACTTATCCTAAAAGTAAATGAGGAAAGTATGTCGAAGGACTGCTGTTCCTACTCAAATATTTTTCCTTCTATAATTCTTCAGAAAAATATTTGTTTTAACAAAATGGTGCTAAATGAGTTACTTGAAAATCAATCAGAATCAAGTTTTCATAAATTTGCGAAACCCAATCAATAACTTTAGCTTATTTAAAACTTTTCATAGAAAGAGTCATTGATTGAGGAGGAGAATGTTTTCAAATTTATAACATCTAACAGGGCTTATATAATTATCCTATGTGCTTAACTAAAAATGATATTTGCCTATGTCGAAGGACTAGGTATTTAGGATATGATTGTTAGAATTAGATTATTAGAGTTTGATAAACACAATATTCCCATGCTTTGTATGATCTGATTGATATGTTGAATTGACTTTCTATTAGTCGATTGTTGTTCGGGTGTTCTCGACCACCGTATATCTGTTTGTGTTGACTAACGTATCAGATAAGATGGTTTGTAAGAATGTTCCCGATCTGGATCCCACAAATGAAGAAGATTGGATGCCGAAAGGAAAGAGTAACTATATCTTGGGTCGACAAGAAGAAACGGAGCTTAATTGGATCTCTTCATGGAGAGTTGGCATGATAGATGCAACTTAAGAGGTCTCACTGCATTTGCAGATGGTTTTCTTCCTGCACTACAGCAACAACAACAAAAGCAGCTCAACTACCTAACGTATCTTTGTGCAGGATAAGTAGTGATGATACCATTCTTTGAACAATTTTTGAATAATATTGTTTTGAAACAAAAATGGAAAAATATTGGTTTTGAAAATAAATTGGACTTAATTTTGGAAATCACCGGACTTCATCTTATCAAAACTTAAGTCACTCAATCATCGACTACGGTCATCGATTGAGGGGGAGAGTGATTTAAAATAAAATATTTTCAAACGATATTTCATCTATCAAGTCCGGTTTGCAAAAAAATAAGTGGTGATCTAAAGATTTAATCTTATGTCATGGTATGATTCTCTTTAAAACTCAAAGATCTTTCAAAATGAAATTTATCTGTTCTTGTTTGATTGTGAAATTGTTTTATTTTACTTAAAGATCTCTTAAAAACTATCTTACCTGACACTAACAATCTTTAATGTCAAAAAACTGTTCCTTATCAATCATATTTCAAAATTAAATCGTGCCACGTCTTTCCCCTAAAATTTTCTAAATGATTTAAATCAATTGGGATCACAAATCTCAAAAGGTTTGAAATTTTTGATCGTGGGAGAGATCGTGATTTAAATCTCAAATCGGTTTTAAAAGTGTGACTGTTTCTAAAGCACTCCTTCCTTCATGTGCCAAACGATTTTGAAATACATAATGCACATGATTGTGGAGGAGCATTTAACCATAAACCAGAAGAGCTTTTAAATCAGGCACATATTCTCCCATGTTTTCTAAACCTTATTAAATCACTTGGGATCCAAAATCTCAAAGGGTTTGATATTTTTGATCGGGGGAGAATTTGTGAATTAATAATGAAATTTGATAAAAGGTGATCGTTTTGATTCAAATGTGGATACTACTCTCCCATATGTGCTAAACGCTTTCGAATCTCGAAGCACATATTGAGGGGGAGCATTTCAAAAAGAAAATAAACTTTCAAGGTACAAAGATTTCTATGTTTTAACATAAAGTACCTTGATTGATTTTCTAATGGTTTCTTAATGGCTTTTGTGTTCGTGGATGTGCTTCAAAAGACTCTTTCCTCTATGTGATAAAATGATTTCAAATATTCTACGCACATATTGAGGGGGAGAATTTACCAAGAAAATCAAATGGCTTTTTCCACGAAAATTGTGATCAAGAATATATTTCAAAGAACGCTTGCCTCCATGTGCTAAACAATTTCAAAATAATATGCACATGTTGAGGGGGAGCATTTCTAAATAATCAAAACAATTAAGGTACAAAATGCTTTGATATTATATCACAAGTACCTTGATTGATTTTCCAAATGATTTTTCAATTGGTTTCAAGAAGGAAAGAACAAATACCAAAAGACCGACCAATTTACTTTATGCATGATGTTATAAGCATGGTTAGGTTAGGTATTTGTTCCCATGATCCTACCAGCGCCGGAGGGATCTACCCAGGGACAATCCACTAGATAGTGTAGAGTCCTTAGGTATGATGAAAAAAGGAGAAAAACGAGAATACGGGAAGAGTGTCGACTGAGACAGAGCTAGTACTGGAACAAACCCAACAAGGTTCTAGTAATGAAGTCTCGGTAAGCACTGAAGGGTTGAAGAATGAAAAAGAAATGAATGAGAAAAGGGTGAAAAGAAATAGCCCTCCAATAATTCAACCTTAGGGCAGAAACCGGGTTCAATACATATGCTACTGGTGGTTACTAAGGTAACGCCGGTATTGAAGACAAGACGTCATGGACCCAGTGACGCGCTGCACTAAACTTCCCAAGCTACTCAAGTTCCTCTTAAAAGGGCTTGTTTCATTCTCACGGGGAACCTACATAATCTATCGACTGTCTCTTAGAGATTGTTGATATTGAAGAAGGAGACCCTCTCCCTAGTCTCCGGCATAAGAAACCAAAATGAAAAATTGAGTCTAGAGCCAAGAGATCATTGATAATATCTCATTAGGACACTAAATTAATGAAGACTTGCTATTTCACACAATGTGGAATGTAAGGATATTTTAAGAGTCCTATGCATTATCCTTGTGGTATTGCCAGAACATCAGAATGATATGTTAAAATATTCACGATGAAGATGGAAATCCTTCTAGAGCCAACATCAAACAAGATCTTGGTGGGTGACATGTGAGATATTTTCTAAAGATAAAGCTTGTGACAACTGGAAAGAAACGATGGGGCAATTCACTCTTGAATCAACCTTGGTCAATGATTTGAATTGACGAATACTTTTGAAAAAACCGTTCGATGTGCAAATCTTCTTTTCTCTAGCACGTCAAATGTGTATTCATGTTTTCAAACACAAAAAGTATCTCTGATTGAAAAAATACTTTTGGAAAAACCTTTCGATGTGCAAATCTCTTCTTTTCTCTAGCACATCGAATGTGTACTCTTTTCAAATACAAAAAGTATTTTTGATTGAAAAATTGATCTTTCTTATAAAACCTTCGTCGTATTGTAAAACTCCTTCTTCAAGAAATAAGCGATTGTTTTCAAATCAATTTTTCATCAATCAGTGAATCTCAATTCGCTGGTTCACTCACTCCGTGTTGTCTTCTTTGAGACGTTCCGGTTTGAGAACAGCTAGAACAGCTGCGAAACGCTGTCAAGGAGATTCTTCGGAATCATACCTGATCACAGGCAGTACTTGTACTGATCAACGGGAACCATGGGCCGTGTACCTCAATTCAACGAAAGTGATCAAAGACACTTTCATGTGTTTTATTGCTAACTATTGTTTACAGGTACATTTGGGCGGTTGCAGCTGATCAGGATTGAGAAGTCAATCCAAAGCCGCATGCTCACAACATCCACACTTAATTGAAGAAATCATGACTTGTGCATACCTACATAACCTGGCTCTGATATTTTTATACTATGCTTCTGCTACGCTGCTGCAAATATCATGAACCGGTAAAGCTTCCGCTACTCTGATGTGTTAATACAAATAAGCCGTAAAATTATTTATATTTTACGATCTTCTAATGTTTTGTCGATAACAAACGTAAAATCATTTTAACGAAACAAATAAAATACGCAAATAGCTTGATTCAATAGTTTCCTAACACACTTACGTTTTCACATAAAACACTAAAACAAGTATAAGTGATTTTATGTTTTAGAGATACATATGTACAACAAATAGTTTTTACATATTGGGCTAACATATACTTGATGGGTAAAAACATTTAAATACTAAAATGGGTAAAAACTAAGTGTATACTAAAATGGGTAAAAACAAGTATATACTAAATGGGTAAAAACTAACAAATGGTATTGACCCATAACCCATGGTTTTGTCCAAACCACTTAACCAAGTTCAATGTATTCTAGAGATACATTGTATTTAGAAAGAAACCCATGGATCAACCCATAACCCATGACCCATGACCCATAACCAAAAATACCCATGGGCAAAGAGGAGCGTCCCACGGATCCCTAGCTTTGTGCTAGACTGATCCCTTGTGGAAGGGATTTACGAGATCCGGGGAACAGAAGAGAATTTCCTCTATAAATAGAGAGCCATTTCTTCCTTTCAACTTACCACTTTCACACATACTTTCTCCAAGTATAATTCCTCTCTAATCTCAGATCCAAGAGATCTATGTAGTTTGTCTTTTGTTTTTGTGTGATCTTCTAGGTTCCTCTTAAAGGCGAGATCACCATTTCTTGAATTCGAGCAAGCTCAAGTCCATGAGTTTCCATGCTTTGTCATCATCAAGACAACTGAGGTTCTCTTCTTGATAGTTCTTTCTTCCTCCGTAGATGTTGTGTTAAAGGCATTAGTGAAGGATGCCGAAAGAGTCAAGACGAAAGCATTAGTAAAAGGTGCTTAACGTCCATTTCAAAAGCATTGGTGAAGAATGCTAAAGGTGTCAAGACGAAGGCATTAGTGAAATTTTCCAAGCGCTGTGTCAAAGGCATTAGTGAAGGATGCCTAAGAATCAAATCAAGTGGCATTAGGGAAGAATGCCTAGGTCGTATAATCGATGAGGTGCATCGTTATACATATAAGTATGTGTTTATTTCCAAGGATGGTGATATCCTTGATGATGTTGTAACAAGGAGGGGATCTCCTTGAGATTAGGTGTTGTGTTGTGATGGGTAGTAGTTCCTCCATAATAATAGAACTAGGTGCTTAGCCTAGTACCTAATAAAGGGTAAGCGATGTTGTGATAGGATTAGTTCTCCTTGGTGTGAAAGAACTCGGTGGTTAGCCTAGCACCGTATAAAGGGTAGGCGACGTTGTGTTTGGTGTGGTTCGCCTTGGTGTGAAAGAACTCGGTATTTAGCTTTGTACCAGAAAAAGGTGTAAGCGACATTGTGAAGGCTTTTCCACCATAAGGAGATTGGTGTAGTGTTTACGAACTCTCGAGTAGGTGACTCGGGGAGTGGAGTAGGGCAAGGAAGGTGTCCTTGTAGCCGAACAACTATAAATACTTGTGTCGTGGTGATGTGCTTCTTACTCTTTTATCTTTCATTACACGTTTATATATCTATCTTTCAACGTCCAACATAAACAACCAAATAGATTGACATAAGTTGATCTAAATATTTTAAAACAAAGTTTTAATTGGTAAAACTATTCAACCCCCCCCCTTCTAGTTTTCCACAATTGGTATCAGAGCTTCGTTACCAAGTTTCTTAAAGTATGTTGTACTTTAAAAACTTGATACGATCCGTGTATGTTTGAAAACTACAAAGAAGGATTTTTGTTTTCATGTTTTAAAAATCATTATAAAGCTTATCGTTGGAGAATGATAGAACGTTCTAACATTTCCCTTGTTAAGTATCCTCCATACCTGGATTCGGGCCTACCAAGAAGATCATGAAGAAACCATATAAATATTTCTTCTCAATAAGAATATTTTGCTTCTCACACATGGATCTGGAGACTCCAAGAAGATTGCTAAAGCATGTCCTCTAAATAACTTCTTCCTTATGAAGAATATTTAGCAAAGGTATGATCGCTAATTATTAACAATTGTTGGCATCATTATCAGAATTTAAGTTGAATATTTAGTCACTATTTGTAATTACTTAAGTAGTTATCTATATCAAAGCCATCATCAAGAATAGTATTCTTCAATCGATTTATATAGACTACACTATTAACTCATGATAATGACATTTTGGTTATTTGATAACCACAATCATTATTCATCACAAAGGGTTTATTGACACTTCATCTATGTCAATAAATATCTATGTGAAACTTCTTACATTATAATAAAATAGGATTTTATTATAATGTTTGAAAAATAATTCCCAAAGAGTTATGACTAATTCTTAAAAAGGGAACCACGTCAAATAAGACTAGCATGACATCGTCAAAACATCTATCACAAGTCTTAGAACCCAAAACCTCAAAACTTTAGGCTTTTTAGAACTCCCAAACCAAAGTTATCAAGGAATGCTTGAGCTGATTTTTGTTGTCATGCCGGATCCCTGCGTTTAAACTAGCCGGATCCCAAATGAGAGGGATCCGCGGGATCCGTGCAACAGAAGACAGCTTAAGTTAAAGAATGATCACTGTGGATGTTCCACAATTATACTCACCTCAAAGACTCACGAACAAGAACTTAGCTACTGTTCAAAGGAGCAATTTGATCATTCCTCTCATGCTTTACAATCACTTGTGTAAGTATAATCTTCACTACATTGTTAATTTAATTCCTTGATTTCTAGGATTACAATTTCTTCATCTTTAAGAGTCGGGTTCATATGGTTTTATCATAATTTGTCACCACATTGTTTTCTAAGATAATCCAAATCAAAGAATTAACATTGTTAATATAAATTAAACACATTTCTTGAATTCAACAAAAATGATGAGAGAAAAATTGTATCAAACCCTCTAGGTTACTATTCATAATTAACACCACATTGTGGTTGTATTGTTCAGGAACAATCATGCCAAGCAACAAGCAACAAGATTACCAAGACACCACTCACTACATACCCATGTACCATAGGAAAGGTGAACTAAGTCCGGACGATAGGAAAGCCTTTAAGATGCTTGAAAGAAGACTCTTTCAAGAAGGTAGAGTTGTTGAACCTTCATTTCTTGCAAATACCGACATAAGGGAAGTGTTTGGAACTATTGGGTTTGATTGTCTATTGGACATAGACGAACAAATTTGCCCGGTCTTTGTACTTGAGTTCTACAATACCATGAGAATAGTTAGAAATGAAGATGGGTCCATCTCGATCGTTTTCACCATCAATGAGAAAGAGTTTAGTCTTTCACTTGTAGAGTTTGGAAGAATTATAGGAGTTCCATACCAAGGCGTTTGCATGTACTCCAATGAATGGTCTTTGGAACAACTACACACAATGTTTGATCATCATGCTATCTACCACTCCTTGATCCCGGAAGCAACCACGGTGAGGGACACCGTGTTCCAACCAAGAGCATCACGATCAAGAGTCACTAGGAACTCGAAGGTGATCTATAGGGATCCTTTCCAAATGGAGCTTTCAGAAATGTATCCATTGTATAGGAAATGGGAGGATGTGGTGAGGGAGAATGTATTGTGTCTAGTTGGAAACAAGGATCACCCCAACGATTGTCTAATCTTCATGATTTATTGCCTAGTAACGGAGACTCGTTTCAACGTTGCCTACTACATGATCAAAAGGATGGAAAGTGTAAGAAGCATGGACAAAATGGCACTCCCATACGCGATGCTCCTAACCCGTCTTGCTAAATTCATCTTTGCATTAGATCCTTCTCCACAATCCTATGATCATAGCTTTTGCAACAAAGTTATGGTACCATTAACCGAGGGTAGAACAAAAAGGTTTATGGTAGAAGGCAAGAGGCCTCACCCACCCACGGATTCCTCGGATGAAAGGGAGAGACAAGGAGGAGGTGAAGGAAGTAGTAACAACCCACTCGGAAATACCAATCTTGACCCCTTAGAATACATTAACCAATTTCCAAACATTCCTAATGAATCACCCGAATGGCAACAAACCAAGGGAATCTTCAAGTGCTTCGCCAATTTCTTGAGGAAGAAGAAGTAAAGATGGTATGATAAAGAGTGGAGGATGGGTGAGGACGAAGAGTAATGAGGTAAGGTCATAGGACTTAAATTTGTGATGAACAATTTCAAACAATGGTTTGTAACACTTTAAACTATGCTTGTAGTACGTAGGAATCGCCATATCTTGGCACTAAACAATTCTAACTTAGGAATTTGAAGAATGAGATTTTACGACCCCTTGAGTGGTCGTCGTCACTTATTCTAGGAATTTTAGCTCTTCCTACTTTGCTATACATTTTATTTTTTGTGTTCTTGCATTTTGTCCCCATAGAAACAACTAAGAGAAGCTTTTACTAAAAGTGCAAAGTTGCACATTTGCTAAAAGCCTTCTGATCTGCAATAGGCGGATCCCAGCACTTGAACTAGCCGGATCCCTCCCAGAAGGGAACCGCGGGATCCGTGACCTCAGACAAGCAATACAGACTTGCTTACATCTAAATAGCTTGCTTGATCACCTCACACTAGTCAAACATAAGATAATAGAATCAACTAAGTCTTCCTCAAATAGTTGAAAGCCTCACACTCATCCATGGCTTACCTAGGATATATTTTAAAGTATTTTTGATTTATCAACTCATCAAAACTCACCATAATTCCGCTCCAACACTCACACATTATCTATCACATCTTTGTTTCGGCATAACCGCCGGTACTTTGAATATTGAGGGCAATATTCATTTCTAGTGTGGGGGGGAATTCTCACGAATTTTATCATGTAATTATACCACCTAATTCCCCCGTTTTTGGCCAAAATTTTTTTTTTGAGTAAGTGTTTTACACTTACTCATATGGTTATCAGTCCGCCATGTCTAATAAAAAAAAGGATTGGCTAATCCAGGAGCAAACGGCTCTTGGTAAAGATATCTCAAATCCGTTGACGGCTTGCAATTTGCCCAAAATTGTATGGTATTCAGCTCACCATATCCTTAAAAGTGAAGAGTTGGCTAGCCCGCAAGTTTATGGTTTGTGGTAAAGGCAGTGGAAAAACCATAATTGGTAATCGACTCACCAAAGATAATATTGATAATTTATCTAAGAGTTGGCTAGTCCAGAGCAAACGGCTTCTGGTAAAGACAAATCAAATCCGTTGGAAGCTGGTGGTTTGCTCAAAATCACATGGTTATCAATGTACCATAGTTCTTACTTGAACTGAAACATTTGGCTACTCCAGAAGTAATGGCTTTTGGTAAAGAGATTCAAATCCATTAAGTTTTCTCAAAAGATTGCTAGGGACTAGCAATAGTTTAGTGTGGGGGATTGATGAGTGTGTAAATACTCATCATTTTTGGTCAAATCTGAACTGCAAAACGTTTAAAAATGCTCAGAAATGCATCAAAATACTGAAAATATTCCAAAATTGCATTTTATATGTTTCAGATGCAAAATGTTTAAAATCAGATGAAAAATGAGCAAAGTTTGCATAATTGGCAGTTTCAGTCCCCCAAGTTTCTAAAATTGTCAGAAATAGTCCCTGAGTCCTAATTTCAAAAGAAAAATCACCAAAGGTCCTTTTGAAATCATAAGTTGTCATAATTAGTCCTTTGGTGAAAAATTTCAAAGTTTTGAGAAATTACAAGTTCAGTCCCCCAAGTTTCAGAATTGTCAGAAAATACCCTTAAAGTTTCAAAAATTGGCAATTGTGACCCTTGGATTATTTGAGATGGCAAGATAGGCCCTTGGATCATAAATTCAGAAAGTACATGTTTAGTCCCTGGAGTTTCGGATTTTACAGCTTTGGTCCTTTAACTACACCCTTGATCCATTTTAACTAAAAACCTATCACAAGCCCACCCAAAAATAACTCAAGCCCAACACCAAAAACTCTAATACCCGGTCCAGTCCACCCCTTTTACCCATCCAACCCGAAACCAAAACCCGCCCAATTTTAAATAATAAACCAAGTCACGGGTATCCTCCATCATCACCCTCCCCCTGCAACTCCACCTGCTATACTCCATTTCCCATCATCACACCCTACTCCTTATCACACCAAACACTCAACCTCCCCTATCACAAGTTATCAGAGCCCACAGGTTAAAACCCATTTTCCCGCCAAAATTGAATCGATGGCCAAGATCATTTCCACTCATCCAATGGCCAAAACAAATGCTGGGATTTGCTAAGAGAGAGAAGGGAAGACATATTGGTGTATAAAAAGGGAGGAAGAAAGAGAAGAAAGGGAGTAGTTAGTTTTTTTAGTTTTTCTTAATGTCGTTTTTTTAAATTAATGTTTTAGTTTAAGTCCAAATGTTGTAATTTCAGCTTTTATGTATCACAATTAAGTTAACAAACCTTTGTAATGTGTTTTTGAGTTTTCAATCCAAGTTTTTAGATAAATTCCATGTTTCATGTTACTGTTGCATATTTCAGTCTCAAATTCTTATGTTTAAGCTTCTATTAGCTTCTTTTTAAGCTCAAACAAGTTCACTCAATCTTATTTTAGCTTTTGACAAGCTTTGGAAACAGTTTCAAGCATTTTCATTCATGGTCAACAAAAGTCAACTGTTGATGCAAAATTGGAATTGGAAATGAAAATGGGTGATGCAGAGCATTGGAGGGGTTTAAATAGATTAGGTTAGAGTATTTTTGGGTCTGGTTTTGGCCTGCAAACAATTTGGACACATGTGAGTAGCATTCTCAATTTCAGTTTTCATCCATTTTGCAGATTGTGTTTATATTTGTGTTTGTAGTTATAACCTGTTCAAATGTGTTTATTTAGTTGTATTTAAGTCATTCAAACTTGGTTTGATCATTAATGCAAGTTGGTTTAGTGTTTAGCTCATGTTAAGTTCAAATCAGTCAATTATAGTGGTGTTTGGATTGTACATGTAAACTGTTTTAGAGAGGTGTTAAGTGTTTGAATATTGTTGTTTTATGTTTGTGAAGTTCTAATTGACTCATTTGAGTCAGTTCTTGTGCCTGCATTTGCTCAAAAGTCAATTTCACAATGTATCTGTCTCAGTTGCTTATCTGATAGGATTTTAAGAAATCAAAGCTTGTTTTATGTCCCAAAATACATAGCCATATATTGCAGTAAGCTTATTTCATCATCTAATATCATTTTCAGTTCACAAAATTGATCCAAACCTCAAATAAGTCAACTTTTCAGTTTTGTCAAAAAAGTCAAAACCTTGAAAAGTCAGTTTTTGGCCAACTGGGATGAATTTTCTTGGACTCATTTCTGAGTCAATTTCAATGAAACTTGTGGTTTTAAAAAGTCCTACTGGTCTATTTTCTTATCCCCATTTTAGTATATTTTTGTGAATTTTATAGAAGCTTCATATAGGCTTGTCAGCATGGGATTATATCCCCTGTGCAACTGACTCAGTATTGACTGAGTTTGCACAGGGGTGTTGCAGTCCTTGCATCAAGCTCATCTGAGCTCCTCTAGGTCTAGCTTTTGGTTTACATGTTCTTAGCCAGGTCTTGATTGAGTTCCAACTTTTAGTTTTCACCCTCATCTTATTTGGTAGCTTATTCTTAAGCTTAAAGTAGGCCCCTAGAATCTGTTTTTGTGCTTAAACTCAAATAAGCCAAATCTGTTCAATCAGCTTATTAGAGGTTAAGACTTGTTGTTTTAAATTGCATTTGAGTAGTTTTATCATTATACAGCTTCTGTGTTGGTTTGGTAGCTTTTGGTGCCCATTTGCTTATTTCAAGTGCTTATTTCTAAGCACTGGACATAGCAGTTCAAAATTCCTGCACACAACCCCTGTTTTTTATATTTTTTCTAGATTCTAAGTATTATTTTAAGCTTATCTTGAATTTTTCAGATTTTTTCTAAGTCAGTTTAGTATTTTTCTTGATTTAATTCAGTTTTTAAGCATTTTTAATTAGCGTTTAATACAAAAAATTAAGAAAAGTTTCAAAAAATTAATTTTTCATTTTTCTTTAGTTAAGATAAATATAAAAAATCAAAAAAATATTTTTCTAGATTTTTCTTAGTTAAATTTGTATTTTAAGTAATTTAATTAGTTTTTAATAGTTTTTAATTCATAGAAAATAGAAATATAATCAGAAAAATACAAAAATAGTTTTGAAAATTCTATTTTGATATTTTAGATTTTTCCAAGTCATAATTTTATTTTTCTAGCTTTATTTCCTATTTTCTTGTATTTTAGGATTTTATTAAATAGTTAAAAATAGTTTTTAATTAATAATAATTAGATAATTAGTTATAAAAATAATTTTCTTTTTCTAAATATTTTCTTTTATCATTAGGTTTGTAAAAATGTCATTTTCATATTTTTAGGACTTTTATTTCTTAGATCTCACTTTTTATTTTGTACGTTTACGTAATTTTATTTAAACGTAAGTTTTAAGTTTTAAACGTTCATCAATTTTAAAAATAGTGATAGCGTTTATTTAATATTTTTTATCTTTCTAATTTTCTTTAATTTGCATTTAAGCCCCTTTAGTTTATGAGCTTTTTCTGTAGTTATAATAATCATTCCAAATCCTTTTCCCGTTCAAATCTCTCGATCACTATACGTTTGGTGATCCATTGCATAGCTCGCTGGGACATAACGACCCGGGGAAACACTATACTCCCCAGATCTTCATTGCATTCATTTCTGAACCGTTTTAAGTTTCTTACGGTCGGCCATTCACAAGTGGCCGGCTTGTGTGAGAAAACTTGACGGTTTTGCACGGATCAAGGTGCTTAGCCTAGTACCTAATAAAGGGTAGGCGATGTTGTGATAGGATTAGTTCTCCTTGGTGTGAAAGAACTCGGTGGTTAGCCTAGCACCGTATAAAGGGTAGGCGACGTTGTGTTAGGTGTGGTTCGCCTTGGTGTGAAAGAACTCGGTATTTAGCTTTGTACCGGAAAAAGGTGTAAGCGACATTGTGAAGGCTTCTCCACCATAAGGAGATTGGTGTAGTGTTTACGAACTCTCGAGTAGGTGACTCGGGGAGTGGAGTAGGGCAAGGAAGGTATCCTTGTAGCCGAACAACTATAAATACTTGTTTCGTGGTGATGTGCTTCTTACTCTTTTATCTTTCATTACACGTTTATATATCTATCTATCAACGTCCAACATAAACAACCAAATAGATTGACATAAGTTGATCTAAATATTTTAAAACAAAGTTTTAATTGGTAAAACTATTCAACCCCCCCCCCCTCCTAGTTTTCCACAATTGGTATCAGAGCTTCGTTACCAAGTTTCTTAAAGTATGTTGTACTTTAAAAACTTGACACGATCCGTGTATGTTTGAAAACTACAAAGAAGGATTTTTGTTTTCATGTTTTAAAAATCATTATAAAGCTTATCTTTGGAGAATGATAGAATGTTCTAACATTTCCCTTGTTAAGTATCCTCCATACCTGGATTCGGGCCTACCAAGAAGATCATGAAGAAACCATATAAATATTTCTTCTCAATAAGAATATTTTGCTTCTCACACATGGATCTGGAGACTCCAAGAAGATTGCTAAAGCATGTCCTCTAAATAACTTCTTCCTTAGGAAGAATATTTAGCAAAGCTATGATCGCTAATTATTAACAATTGTTGGCATCATTATTAGAATTTAAGTTGAATATTTAGTCACTATTTGTAATTACTTAAGTAGTTATCTATATCAAAGCCATCATCAAGAATAGTATTCTTCAATCGATTTATATAGACTACACTATTAACTCATGATAATGACATTTTGGTTATTTGATAACCACAATCATTATTCATCACAAAGGGTTTATTGACACTTCATCTATGTCAATAAATATCTATGTGAAACTTCTTACATTATAATAAAATGGGATTTTATTATAATGTTTGAAAAATAATTCCCAAAGAGTTATGACTAATTCTTAAAAATGGAACCACGTCAAATAAGACTAGCATGACATCGTCAAAACATCTATCACAAGTCTTAGAACCCAAAACCTCAAAACTTTAGGCTTTTTAGAACTCCCAAACCAAAGTTATCAAGGAATGCTTGAGCTTATTTTTGCTGTCATGCCGGATCCCTGCGTTTACACTAGCCGGATCCCAAATGAGAGGGATCCGCGGGATCCGTGCAACAGAAGACAGCTTAAGTTAAAGAATGATCACTGTGGATGTTCCACAATTATACTCACCTCAAAGACTCACGAACAAGAACTTAGCTACTGTTCAAAGTAGCAATTTGATCATTCCTCTCATGCTTAACAATCACTTGTGTAAGTATAATCTTCACTACATTGTTAATTTAATTCCTTGATTTCTAGGATTACAATTTCTTCATCTTTAAGAGTCGGGTTCAAATGGTTTTATCATAATTTGTCACCACATTGTTTTCTAAGATAATCTAAATCAAAGAGTTAACATTGTTAATATAAATTAAACACATTTCTTGAATTCAACAAAGATGATGAGAGAAAAATTGTATCAAACCCTCTAGGTTACTATTCATAATTAACACCACATTGTGGTTGTATTGTTCAGGAACAATCATGCCAAGCAACAAGCAACAAGATTACCAAGACACCGCTCACTACATACCCATGTACCATAGGAAAGATGAACTAAGTCCGGACGATAGAAAAGCCTTTAAGATGCTTGAAAGAAGACTCTTTCAAGAAGGTAGAGTTGTTGAACCTTCATTTCTTGCAAATACCGACATAAGGGAAGTGTTTGGAACTATTGGGTTTGATTGTCTATTGGACATAGACGAAAAAATTTGCCCGGTCTTTGTACTTGAGTTCTACAATACCATGAGAATAGTTAGAAATGAAGATGGGTCCATCTCGATCGTTTTCACCATCAATGAGAAAGAGTTTAGTCTTTCACTTGTAGAGTTTGGAAGAATTATAGGAGTTCCATACCAAGGCGTTTGCATGTACTCCAATGAATGGTCTTTGGAACAACTACACACAATGTTTGATCATCATGCTATCTACCACTCCTTGATCCCGGAAGCAACCACGGTGAGGGACACCGTGTTCCAACCAAGAGCATCACGATCAAGAGTCACTAGGAACTCGAAGGTGATCTATAGGGATCCTTTCCAAATGGAGCTTTCAGAAATGTATCCATTGTATAGGAAATAGGAGGATGTGGTGAGGGAGAATGTATTGTGTCTAGTTGGAAACAAGGATCACCCCAACGATTGTCTAAGCTTCATGATTTATTGCCTAGTAACGGAGAGTCGTTTCAATGTTGCCTACTACATGATCAAAAGGATGGAAAGTGTAAGAAGCATGGACAAAATGGCACTCCCATACGCGATGCTCCTAACCCGTCTTGCTAAATTCATCTTTGCATTAGATCCTTCTCCACAATCCTATGATCATAGCTTTTGCAACAAAGTTATGGTACCATTAACCGAGGGTAGAACAAAAAGGTTTATGGTAGAAGGCAAGAGGCCTCACCCACCCACGGATTCCTCGGATGAAAGGGAGAGACAAGGAGGAGGTGAAGGAAGTAGTAACAACCCACTCGGAAATACCAATCTTGACCCCTTGGAATACATTAACCAATTTCCAAACATTCCTAATGAATCACCCGAATGGCAACAAACCAAGGGAATCTTCAAGTGCTTCGCCAATTTCTTGAGGAAGAAGAAGTAAAGATGGTATGATAAAGAGTGGAGGATGGGTGAGGACGAAGAGTAATGAGGTAAGGTCATAGGACTTAAATTTGTGATGAACAATTTCAAACAATGGTTTGTAACACTTTAAACTATGCTTGTAGTACGTAGGAATCGCCATATCTTGGCACTAAACAATTCTAACTTAGGAATTTGAAGAATGAGATTTTACGACCCCTTGAGTGGTCGTCGTCACTTATTCTAGGAATTTTAGCTCTTCCTACTTTGCTATACATTTTATTTTTTGTGTTCTTGCATTTTGTCCCCATAGAAACAACTAAGAGAAGCTTTTACTAAAAGTGCAAAGTTGCACATTTGCTAAAAGCCTTCTGATCTGCAATAGGCGGATCCCAGCACTTGAACTAGCCGGATCCCTCCCAGAAGGGAACCGCGGGATCCGTGACCTCAGACAAGCAATACAGACTTGCTTACATCTAAATAGCTTGCTTGATCACCTCACACTAGTCAAACATAAGATACTAGAATCAACTAAGTCTTCCTCAAATAGTTGAAAGCCTCACACTCATCCATGGCTTACCTAGGATATATTTTAAAGTATTTTTGATTTATCAACTCATCAAAACTCACCATAATTCCGCTCCAACACTCACACATTATCTATCACACCTGATAGCACTTAGTTAGATTTATCCATCAATTTTAGCAAATTAATCTTAATCACCTTTTGACTTAAAATTAGGCTCAAAACTAGTTTTTCATTTTTTCTTTATTTTTAAAGATTTTAGTAAATTTTTCTTAGGTTATCATCTGACTTCTAGGACTAATTACCACAAATTCTCCATATCAAATTAAATTGTATCCTTGTCAAACACATATTTAGACTACCTAAAGTCAATTTTCTTACCCAAAACCATCATTAAGCGCCATCACTCATTATGGTTGAGGATTTGAGATATCCAACAGCTAAAGACTTCAAAATTAAGTCAAAACCTCGAAATCCATTGATAGCAAACCTTACAAAAGCATAATCATTTCACCTAGAACCTGCCTGACAGCCGGATCCCTGGTCTTTAACCAGACAGATCCCTGCTGAGAGGGATCCGCGGGATCCTTAGCTGCAGAAAGCCTAAATCAGCTTCCATATTCAATTTTAAGTCACCTTTTTGGTTTTCTAACCACTTTTAGCCTTCATTTATTATCCTCCTAGAGCTGATCAATATCCTAAGTGCATGCTTAATCCTCTTAGTGGCCAAGAATTTAATTTCCTAATTCAAAATTATCCTTTATAAACCAAACAACCTTAGGGTTAAGGTACCACTCTCACTTACCTCCCAAAAATCAGCAACTAGAAGTTTATATTAGCATCATCATCACTATGACTAAGGCTCTTAGCAACAACTCTTCAACCATAGGATCATCCAAAAGAAAGGGTCAAATGATCCATGAAATCTCATCCACCAAAACATCTCCCATTAGAGATAATAATGCTAGAATCCCACCTCATCAAACTCATCCAACAAATGCTAAGAGAACCACAAGGATTAGCATCAAACCTTTCGGACTAGAAAAAGGATCATCTAGTTCAAAACCAAACATGGCTAGTTCTAGCAAGCTGTCAAAACCCTTATTCCTTGAGCATGGACTACACTCCTTGAATGAGCCTCTTCCTCATCCAAACATCTACTCATTGGATCATTCACCACCAAGAGCCTCTCATTCACCAACCTTTTCATTGAATAGGGAACCACCAACAACACCAACTAGTCCATCATGGGAAACAAGGAACAATCAAGTACTTGATCATATGGAAGAATTTCCATTACCACCCTCATTTCTAGAACCTCATCCCACTTCTCAAAATGAAGACCCACAATCACACATAGAGCCTCCTCAAAATATCTATTTCCCTCCGGTTCAAAACCAAGACAATAATTGTGCAAATTGTCTAATCACTCAAGGACTTATTCAAGAAGCACCAAATGAGATACATTTCATGTTTAATCATCTTCTTGCAAAGTTGGATCAAATCAACAAGTCCACTCATCCCTAGACTCTAGCACATTGTCGCGTTTTAAGTCTAGTAACTAGTTAGTATTTAGTAGTATTTGTATGGCTAGATCATTCTCTTAGTTTTAGAGATTTGTTTGATTATCTCTTATTTTATTGAATGAATATCTATATGCCATAATTGGTTTGTGTTTTGTGCTTGCTATATCATATACATATTTCTCCTATTCATTAGCATTGTTTGGCATATCTTCATTGCTGAAGAAACTGACACCAGACAACCGGATCCCAAGAAATGGCCTAGACGGATCCCTCCATCAAGGGAACCGTGGGATCCGTGGTACAGAAGCACAAATTTCTACTAACTTGAGTTTTATTTGCAGGAAATTATGCACTATACTCTTGTTTTCTAACCTTTATTTTGTAGATTTTCAAAATACACATGAAGATTTTGACACCATAAAGGTAGGGGAGCTTTGTGTCAAACTATACATTGCAAATTCACTTGCAACTTAATCCTTATTTGAATTACTCTTCATGACACCCCATTGCTTAATTGCAATCTTCAAGGGGGAGCATTTTTTTTTGTCACAAGGACGAACCAATTGCAAACATAATTGCAACACATTAGCCCACTTATTTTTATGTACTTGACGCCCTCACAAAGGGATGGACTCGTCAAGGGGGAGTTAAGACGAGTACCATTCACTTCACTTGCTCTCTTCACATTTTCTTTTAAATATTTTTTAAAAAATTGTGTTAGTTTCTGTTAACACTTTTTGTTTCGACAAAAAGGGGGAGAATAAAGTAAAAACTACTAATTCAAATTTTCTACGAATTTTAGTTTTTCCTTAAATAATTTTATGTTTTGTCATCAACAAAAAGGTGGAGATTGTTAATACAAATAAGCCGTAAAAACGTGTATTTATATTTTACGATCTTCTAATGTTTTGTCGATAACAAACGTAAAATCATTTTAATGAAACAAATCAAATACGTAAATAGTTTGATTCAATAGTTTCCTAACACACTTACGTTTTCACATAAAACACTAAAACAAGTATAAGTGATTTTATGTTTTAGAGATACATATGTACAACAAATAGTGTTTACATATTGGGCTAACATATACATGATGGGTAAAAACATGTATATACTAAAATGGGTAAAAACTAAGTGTATACTAAAATGGGTAAAAACAAGTATATACTAAATGGGTAAAAACTAACAAATGGTATTGACCCATAACCCATGGTTTTGTCCAAACCACTTAACCAAGTTCAATGTATTCTAGAGATACATTGTATCTAGAAAGAAACCCATGGATCAACCCATAACCCATGACCCATAACCAAAAATACCCATGGGCAAAGAGGAGCATCCCACGGATCCCTAGCTTTGTGCTAGACGGATCCCTTGTGGAAGGGATTTGCGGGATCCGGGGAACAGTAGAGAATTTCCTCTATAAATAGAGAGCCATTTCTTCCTTTCAACTTACCACTTTGACACATACTTTCTCCAAGTATAATACCTCTCTAATCTCAGATCTAAGAGATCTATGTAGTTTGTCTTTTGTTTTTGTGTGATCTTCTAGGTTCCTCTTAAAGGCGAGATCACCATTTCTTGAAGTCAAGCAATCTCAAGTCCATGAGTTGCCATGCTTCGTTATCATCAGGACAACTGAGGTTCTCTTCTTGATAGTTATTTCTTCCTCCGTAGATGTTGTGTTAAAGGCATTAGTGAAGGATGCCGAAAGAGTCAAGACGAAAGCATTAGTGAAAGGTGCTTAACGTCCATGTCAAAAGCATTGGTGAAGAATGCTAAAGGTCTCAAGAAGAAGGCATTAGTGAAAAGTGCCAAGCGTTGCGTCAAAGGCATTAGTGAACGATGCCTAAGAATCAACTCAAGTGGCATTAGGGAAGAATGCCTAGGTTGTATAATCGATGAGGTGCATCGTTATACATATAAGTATGTGTTTATTTCCAAGGTGTTGTGTTATGATGGGTAGTAGTTCCTCCATAATAATGGAACTAGGTGCTTAGCCTAGTACCTAATAAAGGGTAGGCGACGTTGTGATAGGATTAGTTCTCCTTGGTGTGAAAGAACTCGGTGGTTAGCCTAGCACCGTATAAAGGGTAGGCGACGTTGTGTTAGGTGTGGTTCGCCTTGGTGTGAAAGAACTCGGTATTTAGCTTTGTACCGGAAAAAGGTGTAAGCGACGTTGTGAAGGCTTCTCCGCCATAAGGAGATTGGTGTAGTGTTTACGAACTCTCGAGTAGGTGACTCGGGGAGTGGAGTAGGGCAAGGAAGGTGTCCTTGTAGCCGAACCACTATAAATACTTGTGTCGTGGTGATGTGCTTCTTACTCTTTTATCTTTCATTACACGTTTATATATCTATCTATCAACGTCCAACATAAACAACCAAATAGATTGACATAAGTCGATCTAAATATTTTAAAACGAAGTTTTAATTGGTAAACTATTCAACCCCCCCCCCCCCTTCTAGTTTTCCACATGATGGAAAGATGTCATGATCCTGAAAGTGTGAGCATGTCGGTCCAAAAGTCACAACATCACATGATGGCAACACAATAAAGGGTGATCCAGAGATTTAGTGTGGCTGATGATCTCGAAGAAAGCTCGAAGATCATCAAATATGTGGATCAGTTAAAGGCCTTCACTAAAAGTACAAAACTAATCGGACTATGAAGAGTCACTGCTAAAGCACAAAGATTGCGGAAGTGAAGAATTGAAGTCTACGAGCTCAAGACTGAAGATAAAATAGAATGCTAAGATTCGAAATGTAAATCATGGGGTGACCTCCCTTAGGGGGAGATTGTTAGGAATTAGAAATTCCATAGTGAAGAGTCGGTCACCCCAAATAAAATATAGCATAAGTTAGCTCGTATACATGTCATCATTTACGTTGTTTACTAGTTTATTAGTTAGTTATTAGCATAGATTAGTTTAGAGTAACACCGTGGAGGAAGGACGGGTCTTTACCCACTGTATGCCTGATCCACAGTCCGACAGGAGGACGTATTAGTTTGTAACTATAAATACCCTCTACCTCCCAAGGTAGAGGGTTGGAACTAGTGAAGCTAACCTTGCATTTTTTGTATTATTTCTCTCTTTAGTATTCCCTCTCCTCTCTTCATCTCTCTAACAATGGCACACTTGTTTAATCATCTCCCTAGACCACCTGAATCATCTAACAACATAAAATATATGATCCTACATGTGGTGACTTTAGAATGTGCATAAGATATAGAACCACATGTGTTGTAACACCTAGTCACCAAACTATATCCATACTGGTTGTGTTATACATGAAAAGTTAGTCCAAAACCAAGAAAACACATTCCAAGAGATTTTCTGGACAATCCGTATTAACTTTACACAATCAGTATTAACAGGATAACAATCAGTACTAACCACCAGTTTACAAAACTTTACAAAATAGAGAGAGATAAGACATATTATGGATGAAGCATTCCAATACTTGTGACCAAGTACTGAAACCTTCCCAAGTCAAAGGCTTTTGTTAAAAGATCTGCAACATTAAACTCAGTATCAATCCTTTCAACCTAAATTAGTTTCTTTTCATTACAGTCTCTTATAAAGTGATGTCTTATCTCTATGTGTTTAGTTTTAGAATGAAAAACTGGATTTTTGATAATGCATATAGTACTGTTGTTATCAACATAAATGACAGTGCCCATGAAATTGTACCCATAATCAAGCATCTGATTCTGAATCCTGAGAACTTGACCACAGCAACTTGCAGCAGCTACATACTCAGCCTCAGTTGTAGAGTTTGCCACAATGCTTTGCTTTTTGCACTGCCATGAAGTCAACCTGTCTCCAAGAAACTGACATCATCCTATGGTTGACTTCCTATCAAGACTTGCCCCAGCATAATCACTATCAGAGTAAGCTACCAGATCAAAGGGAGGGTCCTTAGGATACCAAAGACCAAGTTGAGCATGGCCTTTCAGATATCTAAAGATTCTTTTAACTGCATGCAAGTGAGAAAGTTTTAGAGAGACTTGAAATCTTGCACATGCACACACTGCAAACATAATATCTGGTCTAGAGGCAATCAAATACATCAATGAACCAATCATTGACCTGTAGAGATGTTGATCAACTTCTTCACCATCAGCATCTGGAAGTAATGGCTTGTTGTGCTCCATAGGAGTGCTTGCAATCTTTGTATGTTCATAGCCAAACTTCACCAAAATCTCCTTGACATACTTATCCTGACTAATAAATATGCCATATGTCTTCTGCTTGACCTGTAGCCCAAGAAAGAAAGTGAGTTCTCCCATAGAACTCATCTAAAACCTATCATGCATCAATTTTTCAAACTCTCCGCCTAAATCCTGCTTGGTTGAACCAAAAATAATGTCATCGACATATATCTGCACCAACAGGATATCATTCTTCACATTCTTGATGAATAGAGTCTGATCAATCTTCCCTCTTCTGAAGCCATTGCCCAAAAGATACTTGGCTAAAGTTTCATACCAAGCTCGTGGGGCCTGATGCAGACCATAGAGTGCCTTCTTAACTTTGTACACTTTGTCTCGAAATGTTGGATCTTCAAACCCAGAAGGTTGACAGACATACACCTTGTAACACCCCAACCCGACACGGGTCAAAATGTCACATTATGGTGTCATACAAAGCATATAAACGCAAGCGGAAGTCTTAATTAAAATAACAAGTCATTTAAACGAACGACTTCAAAAAAGAAAATACATAATCCAACTAGTCGAAACCAAATGAAATATCAAATTATATGATCTTCAAAAATGAGTCCAAAAAGAGAAGGTAAACTAGGGTCGGTCCACTCTAAAGTTTCTACTCTCAGCCCATCAAAGCCCAGCATCCTACTTGGTACCTGCCGCATGGAAAAGAAAATGCGGCTAAGCTTAAAAAGCCCAGTGAACAGATATAAACAATAACTAATAATAAGATAATCAAAATGAGAACAACACTAGAAAGGGAAGAGCTTGCTGAGAACGTGTCAGACAAAACAGAATAAGAAACGCATATGAGTCAAATACTAAAGCATAGTGCATAACAAATATCAATTAGCATAGAATCGGAGTGCATTGCCCAGGTGCCTAAGCATGACACATGAATAGGCCAAATAATCATAAAACAATCATATACCGTCAATTCCAAAGTTATACATGGAGCTGCAGACTCCAATGTACCAGAATGTGATGGGGTGTAGGAACACACACCAACCAATCACCAGATACAGATACAGATTCCCTAGGATGCATCCATACGCTCCCTACAAAACATATCATAATGGCCAAGAGATCTCATACAAACATAACAAAAGGGGAACGCCGGGGACCAATCACACCGCCCCAGATAGTGTCATGCCACCGGTGCCTCAATGACATGGCCATGGTACCTCCATGGCTAGGGATACAGATACAGAAGCTGGGCAATACAAGAGCAATCATAATCATATCAAATCAAATACTGAACTGAAACATATCATATCAAATACGGAACTGAACATAATATATCAGATACTGAACTGAATCATATCAAACGGATAACCAACGAATATCAGAATGAGATAGTAGATTAATATCAAAACGAATATCAAAACTAATATCAATCAGATAACAGGACAGATATCAATAGCAATATCGGTTAACAATATCAAAGGATGCCCTTACTGAAAAAGGATGGAATATATGTACTAATATTTACGAACAAATAATATTTTAAAAGAAGAGACTGAATATCCGTACCTTAGCAATGAAAGAAAATGGAAATGTGAGCACGAAGAAATAACGTCACGTCTTCTTCAACAAATCTACACGGATTACGGTTCGTATAATACTTATTAGCTCATTTAAGTCATACGGATTTATTGCTTATATGAATCGTATTAATATTTTTAGAGTTATTAAGCGTATTCTCATTTTTAGTAATGGACCGAAATAAATACTTTAGGGTAATAATTATTAATTAACCAAACTTAGGTGTTACAGATGATAATTGGTAAACTTAAAGGTTTTAATATGATAAATATCCTACTTGAGGGCTTTTTATGTCAATTTATAAGGTTCGGGGTTTGCATGCGACACTTACCAAAAGTTAAGGGTTAAAACATAAAATAACTAAATACTTAATTCTATATATCCCATTTCATATACGTTAAATGAAAAAAAAAGAAACGTTTCATAATATATTATCGATCCATATTTAAACTTGCTCGTGGTTCAAATGACTAACATTTACGACCAAGTAATCATATCTTACGACTAACACCCGACTTACTTATCCCGACATGCTTTCAAAACTCTAAACAACCTAACCATTTTTCCCACGATGACCCTCAAACGTACACCCACAAGGGCAAGTTTATACCTTTTCAAATACACATTTTTCACCTTTGATCGTGGTCCATACAATTTATAATCACGACCAAGTAAACACGTATTATGATTGACCCCCGACTCAACTATCCCGACACAGTTTCAAATTACAAAATGACTCGACCGTTTATCCCGCGATCGCCCTCAAACATACCCCCTCGCGAGACCATGCATACATGTACTAATCAAATAATAATTCTTTTACTTGTTCTCATACACACGCTTGACATACATGAATAATAGTTACTACTCTTGATTCACCCATTTTTTTATCCATATGAGTATACATGCTCATGCAAAATCACTAATCCAAGATTCATGCCTCATTAACCGATTCAACAAGATGAAATTCCAAACTGGGTTCAACATATGTATCTTATATTCTCATGCTACTGATCGAAAATTCATTAACCAAATTCATATTCCAAACATGAGTCTTAACCACAATTGCATGATCAGTCCTATTTTATGTGTAATTTCACGCAACCTTCTCCAATTCAAATGTTTAATATGGTACTTAACATGTTACGTATAAAATCATGCATATGTAGTCATATTTCATGTGATTTCATATGTAGTCTATTTTATTTAATATATAGTTAATAGGAATTCAACACTATAATCTTTATATATATGGATTCGAATGATATGACTCTCACATGGATAATAATAACAGATAGAATAGCTTGTGACTACAAAGTAAAACATTACTTGGATTATGGATATGATGTACCTTCTGTTGGGATTTTAGAAGCAGTTAACCAGTAACCTCTACGAGTACGCAGCGGATATTGGATCTAGTTAATACAATTATGTTAACACGTAATTAATAAACACATAATTAATACATTATTAATTAATTAAAAGGGAATAAAGAAGGCTAACATTGCTTGGCAATTGAACTCTAGTAACGGAACAAGAAACCCTACGAAACCTTAAGTATCTAAAATAGATACCTCGAAGAGTATCACACACAACACGTAAAACGAGTACGTTCGATGAGAAGCTAGTCGAGAACATATAAACCAATCAACCCCTTGATAACTTGAACAAGCCATGAACAAAGAAACCCAAGAAAAAAACCCTTTTCTGCCTTTGTCCGAGATCTACAACAAACCCAGGAACCATACTTGGTTCTGTCCGATATCCGACAAGCCAAACACCAATTCTATCCTTCTTGTTCGACAAGGAACTATTAGCAATAAATAGCAAACGAACAACAACTAACAAATCACAATGATTAAAGTTGTTCTTGTTTCGAACGATCAAAACGTTTTAAAGGTTTTGTAGTTGATCGTAGGTAATATAAAGGAGAAGTCAAAATTGACTTTGCATGATTTATTTGCATGCATGAATTCATGCATAATAATCTCATGCATATATCTTAGAATAATAACCTGCGTAGGTATATGTATTCGTAGGATCACAATGAATATAATTGAATGCATTAGGTGTTGACTTTAGGGTATAATAATATATATCATACATGCATATGTCGCATGTCAGGAACTAGAACAAGGTATAGGATACGTTTGCTTTTATAATAAAGCCAATCGACCCATGCATGGATTTTAGTCTTGGTCAACAAGTAACCAACCCAAACACCCCATTCTCCCTTTGCCCGATCAGTGAATCCCAAGGCCCAAGGCTTTTCACTTCGACCCAAGTTCAATCCAAAGAATAGTCCATGGGTCATATGATCGGGTCAAATAACATGCATGCACATCGGGTACATAATTCAAGTATTAAATACGTTCGACACGTACTCTCGTGTTTATCGTGTGTGCCCCCATCGGCTCACACACTTCTAGTCGTTTACGTGTGTTTATAACTCCCACAAACCAACAGCTCCCACTTGGGAGTTGGTGTGTCGAATGGCACACAAAACTAACGACGGAAACGCCTAGCAAATGCTCTCACTCACTTTTTAATTAAAAGTGTCTGAGAGAATAGTTTCGTAAAAGTTTCTCAATAGCATGGTCATTCAATGTCTTGCTCTAATCATCCTTTGTTATAGATACCATTAAACCATTGATTATAGATCTCAAATCATTCCATATAGTTTAACCATTTAGAATCTCGTTATAGATTTTAATTCAGATATACCAAATGTAATCAAGAATCATCTTGTATTACCCTTTTGGTTCGGCCGAACAATTATCTTATTAATTCTGGAAAGGCGTCATGGTATCTTTCTGCACATATCAAGTGGAGTAACAAATCCTTTATTGACTACAAGTGTTGTGGATGCTGCTTCACATCACTCCGAAATATAGCTTTTATAACTACCTTATTCAGATAGCGTTTTGCGTATACTTACAAAAAATGATATCCACACATAACAGAACTTGCTTGTATCTCAAGTCTAAGGATGAAGATAACAAACCATTTTCAATATTTTACTTATGACAAGGATCCAAAAGTAAATGTTTAAAAGTTGGGGAATCCAATATGCATCTCTAGTGAATACATATGAGTTTGGCGGGAACAATCCAAATTCTCGTTATAATATAACCAACACTCACATTTGCCTTATCATAACAATATTCCCATATTGTTAACAGACAATGGACATATTTAGAATGATAAATCATTTCATGGATTAAACATGCAAATATGTAATAACAGATTATATGAATATAATAACAAATACCTCGTATCTTTATTAATCAGAAAATAATAACTGTCTTACAACTCCAAATTATCCAAATACTAATTAACACATAGTTTACATGAGACTACTTGCAAGTACCAAACCTATATCTCTAGTCAATTTAGAATGCTTAGGAAAATCCAAAGCTTTCGTAAATGGATCAGCTAGATTGTCATCTGTGTGAACTTTTAATATCTTCACATCACCCATTTCAATGGTCTCTCAAAGATAATGAACTTTAAAGCGATAATGTCTAGCACCTTTAGTGATTCCGCTTTCATTAGCTATAGTAATGGCTCCAGCATTATCACAATACGTATTTATGGGTTCTTCAATTGTGGGAACAATGTTCAACCCAGAAATGAATTTACGAATCCATACAGCCTCTTTTGATGCATCACAAGCGACAATATACTCAGCTTCAGTAGATAAAGTAGCAAAGATACTTTGCTTTGTGCTTTTCCAATCAACAGCACCTCCATTTAGAACAAATACATATCCAGTCTGAGATTTTAAGTCGTCAGAATCTGTCAGATATCCAGCATCAGTGTAGCAAGAAACCCTGAGCTCTTGTTCATCTTTCCCTCCATAAATCAGAAACATATCCTTATTATTGCGTAAATACTTAAGAATATTTTTCACAGCAGTCCAGTGAAGTTCACCTGGATTCTGTGAAATCGGCTTGTCACATTCTTTGCGAACGCAATATCAGGACGAGTACATCTCACAACATACATAATAGAACCTATAGCTGAAGCATTAGGAATTCTTTTGATTACACACCGTCCTCGCAAAAGATAATCATAAAGAAAGAGTTATAAAATCTAATTGTCATATTCAACATACAAAGCACATGTATGACAATTAAATATCTTTATATAATTAATGCATGTATTATATATTAATCACAGTCAATTGCTTAAGTATGATTAAAAACTTCTTATTAAATGCCAAACATTAATATGTATACAATTTTGTCCTTGTGAGTCATTCTTCAAAAGAAACTCATTCCAACCTCATAGGTTAACTGTTAGGCGAAATAACAATCAAGCTCAAAACTCGATTTGCCTTTTAAGGACTGCATCTTATCATTCATAATTCTAAAATATTTATCAGATTCAAGATGTGATAATGTATTTTGGTAGTTAGCTGATTTACAATAATCTTGTTATAAACCCAGACCTTGATAGATCTTAAGCGCTCGGAGATCGTTAGCTTTGCCTATGTAATCACAAGCAAACTAATAGAATATCTCTACAACTTGGTATTGTAGCGGAATATAGATACAAGTTATAATAACTAAGAACACTTTTGATCCTCTATGGATCTTTGATTATAGAAACTCTATGTTTCGAATAGAATACAAGACTTGAGAGACTTAAGAAAAGCTTATCTATTACATACTAACATGGTTTCTTATATAGGCAAGAAACCCTAATGAGCGTTGACAATTTACGCTCCTAATACTAACATAGACTAAGCATGCATCTAGACAAGCATGCAACTAATCATATTGTTTTGTTAATCATATTGTTTATTCTGAGTAAGCTCTACATAATACGGCGCCATCCTATACATACGGCGCTGACTTTTACTCTACAATGAGCTTATCTCTCCTACGTGGTTCCCACTTTCAGCAGCAACACACTGTCTGCTTTATCACTTCTGCTGAAGTATAACTTCGGCAGCATCAATTCTTCTTCGGCAGAATCTCTTCGACTGAAGCTTCGGCAGAATCAGTAGATTACCTTAATTCCCAACAATCCTCCCCTAAACTGGAATTTGACTAGGTTAAGTTCCAGTTTCCTTGATAGATCACTAATGCTGTTGAGGATTGTAACATTTTCCTTGAGGATTGTACCATAATGTTGTGTGAGCAACGAGTGGACAAGATCTTGAGGATCAGCAACCAAAAGACAGAATTAGAACATCTGTATGATGACTGAACTGTGAAATACCACATCTTTGCAGCAACATATGACATTTTGTACATCAAAACATAGAAGTTTAATACTATTCTCATCACTTCCAGGTGTGTGAACTCCTGTGAGAGGTGAATCATTGAAATTAATGGATTTGATGTCTCTTGACCAATAGCCATTACTACTGGAGTAGCCACATGTTTGAGTTCGAAAACTATGGTACATTGATAACCATCTGATTTATTGGCAAACCAGCAACCATATAAACGGATTTGACTTGTCTTTACCTGTAGCCGTTTGCTCAGGACTAGTCAATTCTTGGAATTGGTGAATTGAGAACCAGATATGGATTCAGTTGCCTTTACCACATGCCATATACATGTGGGCTAGCCAATTCTTGGATTCCAAAAAGGAATAGACCATGGTGAATTGATGACCATACAACCCTCAGCAGTTAAGCATGGGTGGTTGCAAACCTTATGATTTTGAGCAAACCATTACAGCTATCAACAGATTTGATGTGTCTTTACCAAAGTTGTACCCTTTGGACTAGCTAGCTCTTTGACATACAAAAGGTACATCGGGTGAGTTAACGACCACCAGATTGGACAGCAAACAAAACTACATAACTACATAAAAGTAAGTTAGTTTTTTTTTTTTTTTTTTTTTTTTTTTTTAACTAAGAATATTTATAAAATTGAAAAAGCTTAATAAAGAGTTGAAAAGGAAAACCTAATTTTTATTAAATAAACGCTATCACTATTTTTAAAATGATGTTTTTGTGTATTAGTGAAAGTCGTTTACTTTTAAAAAAAATTGGACAAAAATGGGCAAATAACACAAGAAAAGCAGACTAAAAAGAACAAAACAAATTAGTGCAGTGAGTACCAATTGTTCTGATATGGAAGGAGAAGAGGCCTATTGCAGTTGTTGAAGTTGAGTTTTGATCAATCCCACCAGTGTTAAAGCAGATTGTCTTTCATTTCCCACAGGATCTGGAGGAATTTCCAACTTCTGACTCAACATCTTTTCCATAAGTCTTTTAGGCAGAGGATATTTTCTTTCAGAGAACAGGCATACAGTGATTCCACCCTTGGTTTCAAGCACATGCACACGAGGAAGAGGATAGAATCTCCAGGATGTAAGCTTCCACCGATGTGAGTTTTCCCAAATTGAAGATGCTTTGCTCCTGGGAATGTGGGAGTTTAGCATGACTTGAAGATCTCCTGGTAGGAACATCCCAGAACCTTGTGGTTCCTTGTCGCAATAATGAGTGGAAACTTGAGTGAACAGAGAAATTAAGTCGGCCCTGTCAATCAAGTGCAGAATTTCCTTTAGAAAGGTAAATTCCATTAAAATGGAGTCCCCTCGATAAAGAACATTCATCTCATCATTCTTTAAGTTCCACCCTATCAACCCTTCTGAGTTTTCATCAGGAAAATCAGCAGCAGACCCTTCTACAATGAAGGCTGAGTCACCAGCTTCAAGATCCAAAGGAGATATTTTAGCCATTCTTTTCGCCCTCCTCCCAGGCTGATAGATATCCCTTGAGGGAGCATTTTCATCTTCTGCATTGATAGTAGTACTTGTATCAGTAGATGGAGACTGGGTTGAAGCACGAAGTGCTTTCATCCTGTGGGATATCCTTATAGCCTTTTCTGTTTTGGTTTCTGCGAGATCAGCTTCCTTAGCTTTAGAATCTTCCAGTGTGCCATCAGGTATTACTGAGGAAGAGGTAGCTGATGCTTCAGGTGCATTAGGAGGAATGGAAGATGGTTCAGCAGATTGACCCTTGGGAGTAGAGGAGGCAACTTCAGAAGTTGCTTCAGCAGGAATGACTGGAAAGGATTCCTTGGTTGGAGAATTATCAGCCTTGAGTCTTTTGGCTTCTGGAGCAGCTTCATTCTCTGAAATCCTCTTTAGGTTGAGAGATTTTGCCAAAGATAATGATCTTTCCTCCATGATTTGGTTGTATTTGCGATACAGGACATGATCAGGAAAAGCCTTGACTTGCTTCATTGTTAGGCCTGAGTTGGACTGTGAGTATTGGTTTTTCACTACCCTCCTTATTTCATCTTTGGTAGGAGGTTTGACCTTGGCCTTCTGAGCTTTGATGGCCCTCTTTTGTGCAATTGCTTCTTGCCTCCTTTGTCTTCCCTGAGCCATCATTCGCTCCACATAGTTGTCACTGAGGAAATCTTCACCTAATATAGTTTGAGCTAGAGAAGGCTTTGAAATGACTTGCTGGGTGAGGATATCCCAGTGTTCAGCAGGCATCTTAACCCTCAGTTCATCTAGTTCTTTTCTTCTCTCAGGAGTTAGAGATGAAAATTCCTCTGTTCCAAGTTGTTTAGCCAATGCTACACTTTCCTTTGTCTTCTCAAACTCTGCCAATCTACTTGCTTGACCAAGTCTTTCCTCCTCAGTCACCAGGTTAGGACCAAGCTCATCTTTAGTGATGACATTTTTCTCTTTATCATCAGGCTGCTTAGCACACTCTTCTTTAGTTAGATCAACTATAGGAATTTCTTCTGGAGTAACTAGATCAACATGTTGATTTAGATTATCAACTGGAGTGGTCAAAACAGCAACATCAGGAAGATCTGCTGAAGGTGAAGGGCCTGATGGTTCTTGAACAGATGAAGATTGTCCAAGATCTGGGGATGCATCCTTCATTTGTATATCAGCAGATGCAGCCTTATCAGCCCCAGGTTCCTCTGAAGCTTCAGAAGAAACCTTATGAAGGTCAGATCTCTTTCTCCTAGTGTACAGAACAGATTTCTTCTTCTTTGATGAAGTGACAGCTACTGATGAAGGGTCATTGAGAGACACTTCAGCTAACATTTCTAGGGATCCAAAGGGAGGAACTTCTTGCTCTTCATCAGATGAAACCACCAGTTTCCTTTTGGAAGACCCTTTTAGTTTGTGCTCAAGGACTTTAACCTGATTCTGCAGTTCTTCAATTTTACTTCCAAGAGAAGACTTGGTCTCTGCAAGCTCCTTTTTCAGATTCTTAACCTCTGCAGCATACCTGTTGACAAGGGCATACACAGATGAGAGTGTAATGGGGTCCTCAGTTCCACCAGCAGATTGCTCTGTGGTTAGGGGAGCCTCATTGAACCTTTCAGTAGAATCATGGTCATGCTCAGTGTGAGGGAGATCTTCATTGAGAGGATCCCTCACAGGACTTGGTGTGGGAGGTCTATTAAGATCTGAATCATCATGAGTATCCAGTGTGGGTGAAGGACTGGGACAGGGTGGTTGGTCTGGAGCAACATGAGTTGCTTCAACAGTTGAAGAGGGTCCCTCATCAATGTTAACTAATGGATTATCATCAGTCGCCATAGGTGAGATAGGAGGATTATGAGATACATTCTCCTCATCAGCAGCCTCATTACCCTGGGGCAACATGGCAGCTAGCAAGGGATGATGTTCCCCCTGAAAGTGAGTTTTCATGGTTGCAAACAATTTAGCAGTCAAGGAACCTATAGGATAAAAGGCTTGTGCTTGGGTAGAGGTGTCTAAAATGATTTGTAAAAACCTTGGGTACATTAAAAATTTTCCCTTTGTCTTTTGAATATTTTCAACCATGTTTTCGAAAATATATTTAGAAAAATTGAAAGTTACCCCTTGAGAAAGACACACAATACCATATCCCAGTCTGGTAGAGAACTGGTCCCATCCTCCAGTCTTGTTGCTTATGCATTGAAGCAACGTGTGAACCAAGAACCTCCACTTCGGGCAAAGTTCCTTCTTCAACCACATATCTGTCCTTGTACCACGATAGCCAATAGCTCTTAGCCCAGTAATCACATTTTCTTGACTAGAATGAAATGTTCCATCAGCATCTTCCAAGTGAAGCTTCCTCCTAATTAGGTCCTCTGTAACTATGTACTCTGTTTCATCAATCACAGCCCTAATCTCTGTCTCACTTCTCTTCTCAGCAGTTGCCCAAAATTGAGTAACCAGTGATTCATATATCTCATTTGGAGAATGAGTTAGAGCATAACGAATCTTGGACCTTTTCAGGAATTCCACCATTGGTTCGTACAGTTCATAACCTTTGCCATTACCCAGAAATGCAACTTTGTTGTGATCATATTTAAATTCAAGAGCCATGAGGGATATGAGTGTTTTGAGTTAAGATTCTTGAAATTGTGAGTGTTTGTGAAGGTGGAATGAGAGGGAATTTGTTTGTTCTGAAGCGAGTGATGGTGGATGAAGTGTTTTTGCCCAAATTATAGTCAAAGAAAAATGGACCGTTTGGTTGACCATTGTTGACGTGTATGACAACTTTGACCCAACCCAAAATAACGCTTCGGCAGAAACACAAGATCAATCCGCTGAAGTTATGGCATCAGCAGAATGCATCAAAGATAAGAATATCTTCGGTAAGTTTCTAGAATTACTGTGCCACCCACTTGCATTAAACTCATTGAACCTCAAACCCGTCTATAAAATGATCCCAATGTAACTCATCTCTTCATCAAGATCCCCAAATATTTACCACAAACCCTAGAAGTAAAATAACCTCAATTAACCCAATAGTACCATGAATTCCAAACCTGAGATCATAGATCTCACTTCCTCTTCTTCATCATCCTCTTCATCATCATCAAGTGGTGAATCAAACCCATGGTTCCATTACTTTCCTCAACCTTACCCTCGACCAAAAAAATCACCCTTTCTTTCTTCTTCAGAAGATGACAGTGTAGTGAATCCAAGTGAATCTGCTGATGATTCTGATGACTCCTATAAGGAGGGAACATCTTACTCCCAACCTCCAGCACCTCGGTCTCAACAAAGACCTCGTGCCAGGAATCCGCCACTCCCCAAAGATAGGGAGGTGGTTCTTGGTCTCACTGCGCCATCTTTTGGTGCATGAACACACATCGTATTGAAGAAGGGCTTGAGGAGGGTGGATTGATTGCATTTTGGTTGAAATGAATAGATGAAGCACAAAGGACACGATAGTTCTCTTCGTCATCCTGCGTGGTCATCGTCATCATCAATCGTTTGCATCAATCCATCCGTCCATTTTGGTCCTTAGCATCTTGGTCGTCCTGGTCATGCATATCCAACCAGCCAGTTAAGCGGAATGGGTGGTTACGCAAGACCTACAAAGGCAAAGCCAGCGTCAAATGCATATCCAGCATTCCATTAGATTTCGGAATGAAAGATATACACTAGATTAGGCTTAGCTTGAGGATGCTAAATAGAAGTAGGTTGACTTTATGTAAGCTGTAAGCTGTAAACTGTTTCTGAATGAATGAATGAACAATTTGACTTCAATTTCTTTTCCTTCAGTATTATCTTCAGTAGAATCAAATTGTATGCTTCAGTATTTGTTATCAGAAGAAACAAGCAACACTCTTTCAGCTATCTAACCATGTACAATTGAGCCACTCTTGATGAATTTGATCTTGATCATGGGATGTATAATCTGCAATCCAGATAAGGAACAGACAAAATGCAGTACAGACAACTGCAAGAACATACACTAAAAACATACACAACAACAAAAACAAACAAACTAGAGAAAAATTAGAAGTTAGTGTTAGAAAACAAACTAATATAAAGACAAACAAAAATCTGCAGAGTAAAAACAAACAAACATCTGCAGAGTTTGCACAAATCCTCCCCTGAGGCATATGCCTCCCCTGAGGCCTATGCCTCCCCTTAAACTATGCAGTCAAGGGTTTAGCATTCCAATACTGACCACGAGGTGTTGAAACCTTGGTCCATCAAACGCTTTTGTTAATAAATCTGCCACATTATCATCAGTATGGATTTTAGCCACTTTTATCAAATGTTTTTCATAAGCATCTCTTATAAAGTGGTGCCTGATTTCAATGTGTTTCGTTCGACTGTGAAAAACTGGATTTTTGACTATGCAGATGGTACTTTGATTATCTATGTGAATGGTAGTGTTCATAAAGTTGTACCCATAGTCCAGCAATTGGTTCTGAATCCAAAGGACTTGACCACAGCAATTTGCAGCAGCAACGTACTCTGCTTCAGTAGTTGAGGTGGCCACAATGGTTTGTTTCTTGCATTGCCAAGAAATCAACCTTTTGCCAAGAAATTGACAGCCTCCAGTTGTGGATCTTCTATCCAAATTTGCACCAGCATAATCACTGTCACTATATGCCTCCAACTTGAAAGGAGATTCTTTTGGATAACAAAGGCCTAAAAGAGGTTGGCCTTTGAGATACTTAAAGATCTTCTTGACAGCATTTAGATGGGAAGTCAGTGGAGTGACTTGATGTCGAGAACAAACACTCACAGCAAATGTAATATCAGGCCTTGAAGCTGTTAGATACATCAATGAACCAATCATGGACCTGTACAGATGCACATTCACAGGTAGATCTGGTTCATTATTTGCTTTAGTCTTTGGAGCTTCATAAGGTGTGGTGGCAGTCCTAACACCTTCCATACCAAACTTCTTCAGAATGTCCCTCACATATTTATCCTGACTGATAAAGATGCCATCTTGTTTCTGCTGAACTTGGAGACCCAAAAAGAAAGTAAGTTCTCCCATAGCACTCATTTGAAATTCACCCTTCATAAGTTCCTCGAATTCCCTGCACCAAGCTTCGTTTGTTGAACCAAAGATAATGTCGTCCACATACACTTGTACCAGAATGATGTCGGAGTAATTCTTCTTGAGGAACAGAGTTTTATCAATAGCACCTCTCCTATAGCCATGCTTCAGCAGGAATGATGAAAGCCGAGCATACCAAGCTCTTGGAGCCTGATGTAAGCCATAGAGAGCTTTAACAACTTTGTACACATGATTTGGGTGATCTGGGTCTTCAAATCCCTTTGGTTGAGAGACATAAACCTCTTCTTCAATCTCACCATACAGAAAAGCACCTTTGACGTCCATTTGATACACCATGAAGCCCATATAAGAAGCATAAGCCAAGAAAATGCGAATTGCTTCAACTCTGGCAACAGGGGCAAACACTTCATCATAATCAATTCCTTCCTCCTGTCTGAAGCCTTGTGCTACTAACCTTGCTTTGTTTTTGATCACAACACCCCGAGCATCTCTCTTATTCTTCAGAACCCACTTTGTCCCAATGGCATATTTGCCATCAGGTAGTGGAACCAAGATCCACACCTGCTGATTGTGAAATTGTTGCATCTCTTCTTGCATTGCTTCTAGCCAACTTGAATCATTAAGAGCTTGAGATACACTGGTCGGTTCCACTTGAGAGAGAAAACAAGCAAACAGACAATGTTTGAAGTCTGTGTGATTGTCTCTTTGTTGGTTGGAGACATAAGAGAGAAAGGCAATCTGTCCAAATTGAGGACTTGTGATAGCCCTTCGAGTTCTTACAGGTGCCAGAAGATCACCTATGATGTTGGATTGAGGATGAGCAATATTGATCCTCTGAGTAGCAGTGGGGCTGACTTCAATGGATGAATCAAGATTAGTGATGGTTGGTTCAAATTCAGTATCATAAGAGGGTGAGGTGAAGATGCCAGCTTTATGTTGATGATTTCCAAGATCTGAAGGTTTTGGAAAGCGTGTATAGGGTTCACCAAAGTCTGAAGATACTTGAGAAGGAACAGCATGGCCTTCAGCAGATTTGAGGATGGAGGGTGTGACAGAGTCAACTTCAGCAGATACGTTGTTTCTGCTGACTCCTTCATTAGCTACCCCTTCTTTCAGTTTCTCTGCTTCAAGCGTGGCAGCAAATTCTTGAGTCTGAAGCCTAGCCAGGTCCTCAGCATAATGAGAGTCATCTTCATCACTCGAATCAGCAGTATCCTTGGAGGTGGTACCTGCAATATTGTTAGGAGAGAAAGAAGGCACAAGTATGGGTTGCTCATCATCTTCAAACTCATTTTCAGAGTCATCATCAAAGGGACCTGCATTGTTAGTGGGAGAAGCTTGTGAACCTGCATTTTGATTAGCCAAGTGTCTAGTGTAACCCAAGGAATCAGTTAAGTAGTCAAGGTCAAAAGACCACGTATGACCTTGTCCTTGAATGTTATGCTTATCTTCAAAAAATCTCAGGTTCAACGTCTCCTCTATCTTCTTGGCTTGCAAATTGTACACCCTGTAGGCCTTACTATGAGCCGAATAACCCACAATGTAACCATCATCAGCCTTCTCATCAAATTTTCCCAACGGATCACTAGTGTTCAGAATGGTCACTTGGCATCCAAAAGGTTTTAGGTAGTTAATGATAGGAACCTTCCCAAAGAGAAGTTCATATGGTGTTTTGAGTTGTGGTCTTGTAATGGAGACCCTGTTTAGCACATAGCAAGCTGTGCCAACAGCTTCAGTCCAGAACATGGTGGGTAGCTTAGAGTCTGAAAGCATTGACCTTGCAGCCTCTATTAGGGTCCTATTCTTTCTTTCAGCCACCCCATTTTGTTGTGGGGTTCTTGGATTACTATAGTCCCGTTTTATACCCTTTGACCCACAGAGTTCTATTAGAATTGCATTTTTGAACTCTGTCCCATTATCACACCGAATACCCTTGACCTTTTTGTTTAGCTGATTTTCAACGAGAGTGATGAATTCAGTCAGCACTTGAGAGGTTTCATCTTTGGTTCTGAGAAAGAACACCCAACAAAATCTGCTATAGCCATCAGTGATTACCAAACAGAAGTACTTATGATCAATGCTTCTGACTTGAGTTGGACCAAACAGATCCATGTGAAGCAACTGAAGAGGTTCAGTGATGATGCTCATAGCATTGATAGCTTTGTAAGAAGCTCTGTGTTGTTTCCCTTTGTTACAAGCGACACAATTATGATCATTTGTGAATACTTTGGTGGGAAGACCTTCAACAAGACCCATTTTGGAGAGTTTGTTAATGGTCTTGAAATTCACATGCGCCATTCTTCTATGCCATTTAGTGGACTCATCATGAGATGCTTTAGCCACCAAACAAGTAAGATCACCACCTGGTTAAACTTCATTAAGGTTAAATGTGTATAAGTTGTGTGTTCGAGGAACTTTCAGTAGAATTGAAGTTTCTTCTGGGAGTTTGAAGTCTTTAGACAGCACAAGACATTCATTCTCAGTGAATAGAACTTTGTTCTTAGTGTCACAGATTTGTGAAACAGAGAACAAGTTGAAATGCTGAAGTTCCTTAACAAAGTACACATTTTCAACATCCAGATGAGGTGTTTTTATGGTGCCTTTCCCTGTGATACTCCCATCACTTCCTCCAAATGTTACATTGCCTCCTCCTTCTATGGGAATAAAGTTGTGCATCATATCTCTGTTTCCAGACATGCTTCTGGAACAACCACTATCAACAATACCAATATTCTTATGCTTAAGGGGATGATCCTACAAACAACAACAAAAATATATACAAACAGTTAGTATTCAGTGGAGGTTCAAGTCATTACTGACTTGAACCTGCCTTGTGGATCACAGGTTTAGGGCATGAAGTTTTAGGTGATCCACCATTGTTCTTGGTCCTCCATTGACAATTTGGTCCCTTGTTGGTCCAAGAACAACCTGCTGAGGGCTTCACAGCATTGCTCCCATATCCCATCCCAGCATACATAGAGTCAACATATGTAGGCCAATGACCATGTTTAAAATATGGGCTAGTTGGTTGGACAAAAGGTCTAGTAACTGAACCTCTCCAATGAGAGTCAGTCTTTGCTGCTTGAGGGACATAAGGAGGAATATTAGCAACATTGGTCCAGTTAGTTTTGTGTTTCTTGAGAGTAGCACATGCACCCAATCTTTGTTCATAGAAATCACAATCCTTAATCAAATGAAATTTACTACCACATACAAAACATGTCTTCTTCTTAGAAGTTTTATTCAAAAAGGAAGATGTTGGATTACATGCAGAAGTACTTGAAACAGATACATTTAAGGAATTGTTTTTAACACACTTATTATTCAAAGATGTAAAAGACAAGTCTTCAGAAGAAACTATCTTGGAGGTGGATTCCTCAGCAGTTTCCTTAGAAGGCTTGTAAGTAGACTGGGGTGCAGACATGGGTGTTGGCTCAGGCTTGGGAAGGTCAGACTTCTCATTTGAATCACAGCTTTCATAGGAAGTGGACCCTTGATCCGATGAATTGTCACTGTCAGAGCAAGAGACAAAGTCATTAGATGAGGTATCAGGATCTGGCAAGTCTTTTGACTTTTTGCCATATAGATGATGTGATCCATCAAAGTCAACAGTGATGGAAAGGTCAATAGGCATAAATTCACCTCTAATGGGTCCAGGGACAGCATGTAATTCACCTTCTTTTAAAAAGTTAGCTAACCCTGCTGGTGTGGATTTACGACCATCATATTTAGCTTCTACTCCTACATACTTTTGAAAGCCTATCCCTAAGCGAGAGGTTACTGTTTGACTTTTATAGATTTCACTAGCCAGATTATCACCCGATATTAACCATTCCTTATGCCTAGCTATTTCCTCAGCTAGTTTTGCCTTAAGTTCTAGATTCTCAGACACAGCTTCATCCTTTGCTTTCTCAGACAGTTTTAAGTAATTATTTGCAACTTCTAGATCAAACTGTAAAATCTTTATTTTTTCTTCATAAGCAATTTGATTCTTCTGAAACCATACTTTTTGTCTTTCTACAGTTTTTAATGCAAGTTTATGAGCTTCATTATCAATATAGCATGCATCAAACTTAGGTTTCATAGCATCAAATTCTTCTTTAAGTTCATTGTATCTAAGACTACACCCAAATATACAATTGTGTACCTGAGATAATCCCATCAAGGCAAACTGGTCATGCCTTTCCTCTGAAGTGCACCTTGCAAGCAGTCCAAGCTTATCAGTACCATGAGCTTCCTCATCAACAGGTTCATGCGTAGTCCAGTTGACCTGTTCATCCATGGTGAGGAGAGCTGCTGAAGCTCCAGCTTCCTGCTGTTTCTGCTGATAGGAAAGATATTTGGCTCCATCTCCATTCTTTTTGTCCTTGCATTCTCTTGAGAAATGCCCCATCTGATGACAAGTGTAGCACTTGACTTTCCCCCTATCAAAGCGAGCTGGTTCCTTTCCCTTGAAAACAAACTTCCTTCCAGCCTTCTCTTCAAATCTTTTGATGTCCACTGACAGCAATGCCACCTGCATTTTCAGCTTCATTTCCTCCATTTCAAGAGGGTCCACCTGATCAAAGTCTTCATATGCAAGATACTGCTGAGTATCATAGTCAGCAACAAACGAATGAAGAACATCCTCCATCACACTACTAGACCTAGCTTGAGAACTTGGTGGAGTGGGACGAGGGTTATGTGGTGAAGGGGGAGTTGAAGATGATGATGGAAAGTAGTTGGAACTAGGAGATGATGGAAAATAGTTTGAGCTAGGAGCTTGTACCATCATGTTGGAATGAGATGTCCCAACAAAAGCTGCATGGTTAGAAGAAGATGTACGGTAGGGAGTCCTGACATCTGGTTCAAGAGTTCTGAGTCTGTTGTATAGCTCATCAAAGGTGAGCATGTCCAACCCTCCTTTAGCCTTGAGTGCAATGCTAACATGCAACCATGATGGTGGCAAGGACCGCAAGAACTTTGAGTTGCAATCTTCATTGTCCGGTTTAGCATTCAGCTGATTCAGCTGACTCAAGATCCTATGGAACCTGTCGTATCCCTTGTGGATACCTTCTTCTTCTGATATGTTGAAGTCCTGAAACTGTTGTCTTAGCATGGACTTCCTCATTCTCTTTGATTCTTCATTTCCACCAAACCTTGCTTTGAGAGCCATCCAAATGTCTTTAGCATCATCCATATGATGAAAATCACATAGATGATCCTCAGGTATGGCTTGAAGCAGAATAGTCTTCACTTTATGCTCTCTCTGCATGGCCAGCACTTCTTCAGCAGTTTTTGGTGGAGCCATGATAAACTTCCCATCCCTGTCAGGAATCATCTTCTTTAGACTATTTCCTTTCTTCACTACCTCCCATAGATTCCAATCAATATTGGAAATCCAGTTTTCCATCTTCATAGTCCAAAGTTCATATTCTTCTGATGAGTGTGTAAATACTCATCATTTTTATACAAAATAAACTGCAAAATCATCTGAAAATACTCAGAAACACATCTAAATGATCAAAATATCACAAATCAGTGTTTTATGTGTTTTAAATACAAAAATATCAAAATCAGATGAAAAACATATCAATTTTGCAAAAATTGCAGTTTCAGTCCCCCAAGTTTCAAGAATTGTCAAAAATAGTCCCTGAGTCAAAATTTCAAAAGAAAAATCATCAAAGGTCCTTTTTAAATCATAACTTATCAAATTTGGTCCTTTGGTGAAAAATGTAAAAAGTTTTGAGAAATTTACAAAAATGGTCCTCCAAGTTTGAATTTTGGCAAGAATGGCCCCTGGAAAATAGCAAATTGGCAAATTTGGTCCTTGTACTTATTGAGATTGTCAATTATGGTCCTTTGAAGCAACTTGGCAGAATTGGCAGAATAGGTCCCTCTAGTTTCAGAAAATGCAACAAGGTCCCTCTAGTTTAAAACCTTTATCCCATTTGGCCTAGTCAAAACCTTTTGAACCCCCTGTCAAAATGCAATTTGAACCCCCCCTTTATAATATCTATCCAGTCAACCCAGTCAAACATCTCACCCCACCCTTTCCCCCGTTTTTCTCCACCATGTCTGCCCACCATGTCCAGCCACCATTTCTCCACCCACCAGCCTCCATTCCACCTCACCATGTCCCCCCCTCCTCTGCTAACATCCAAGGATCATTTATTGCTTCCTCACCCACTATATCACCCCAATTAGGCAGAATAGCATTTTGGCGCCAAAAACCATTTGAATGGTTGAGATCACTTCAAAAGCATCCAATGGCCAGGAATCATCTGGGAAAGAGTCAGAGATGAAAGAGAAAGGCTTTGGGTTATAAAAAGAGGCAAAAGGATGCATGAAGGGAGTCTTCTAGTTTTTTATTTTCTTCTTATGTCGTTTTTTATGTAGAAGTTTTATTTTCAGTGTAAAACTTGTATCACTTTGTTAAATTGTATCAATCTTATGTTTTCAAGTATATTGCAATCAAATTTAAGCATCAATTTCAGTTCAAGTGCATTTTTCATTTTATGCCTACTGTTGAATTTGTAATTTTCTAAATCTGAATTCCAAGCTTCAATAAGCTTCTTTACAAGTTGAAACAGGCTTATACTAGTTTATAATAACTTTTCATAAGCCTTTGTTTAAGTTGGGAACAACATTTGAACCTGGTCAACAAAAGTCAAACCAAGGAGCAAAATGGGTACAGAGGTGAAATGGGGTGATTCAAAGGTGGAAATGGGTTGAAATGGAAGCTATTGGGTTGGATTAGGATAGTGGTTCATTGGTTTCTTGTGTGACAGGCCATAGTGGCCATTGGACTTTTGTAAGTAATTTTATAAAATTCTTGCATATCATGCTTTTGTTGTTTAATCCTGTTAAAACATGGTCAAACAGTAGTACTTAGGTTAATTAAACTTAGATTGATCACTATTACAAGTTGGGTAAGTGTTTTGTTCAGTTTTACTTGTTAAACAAGTTTTTAAGGGGTGTTTGGTTTATCAGTTAAACCTATTTTAGAGGTGTGTTTGTGAGTAAGTTAAAGGTTGTTCATGCTTGTTAGACTCAATTGAGTCTAAATCTGTCTTACTTTTGTGTTCAATAGCTCAATAAGTCAAAGTTCCATTCAAATCATTCTCACAGTCCACTGTGTGGATTTTTAAAAGAGCAATTCATCATTTTGTGTTTAAAAGTAATAGACAAAGGTTGTAATAGCTTTATAACATCATTTAACATCATAATCAATCATAAAATTGGATCCAAACTTCACCAAAGTCAAAGTAAGGTCTGTTTTAAAAAGTCAAAAATGATGAAAAAATGGTTTTGTGCAGAAAGTGCAGCATCTGCACAGGGTTCATAAAAGGTTTTCAAGGTCTGGTTTTTAGGATACAAGTAGTCCTCTTGGTTGTTTATAAGACCCAATATCTGTTTTTGCCTTAAGCTGTGTGGATAAGCTTGTGCAAGGGCTTAAAGTAAGCTCCATTTGCCCTGCACCAAGACTCAGCATTAGCTGAGTCTTTTCTCAGTTTTGGCCAAGCTTGTGCAGGCTTCATTATAGCTTGTTAAGAGCTGGTTTTTTGGTTACAAGTAGTCATTCAGGTCTAGTTGAGATTGTAATAGTTGGTTTTCAGTTTTAAGCTTATTTGGTTGCTTATTTCTAGCCTGCAAAGTGATTCCATTTTCTGTTTTTAACCAAACAATCACAAACATCAAATCTGTTGAAAATGGTGATTCAGTAGTTATAGCCTGTTGATTTTCATTGAATTTTGGTCATTGGTGCATAATTTGGCTTCTGTAATCACTTGGTAGCTTTTAGTGAGCTTTTGGCTTATTTGAGTGCTTATTTATAAGCACTTATCACATCAGTTGCTTATTTCTCTACACAAGTACCTGTTTTTCTAATTTTCCTAGGTTCTTAATATTATTTTAGAATTTTCCTGAAATTTTCAGATTTTTCTCAACTGTTTTGCTATTTTTCTTAATTTTAATTAGTTTTTAATACATTTTAATTAGCATTTAATACAAAAAATTAGAAAAAGCTTCAAAAAAAATAAGTTTTTAATTTTCTTAGACTTAGATAGATATAAAAAGGCAAAAAAGTAATTTTCCATATTTTTCATAGCTCATTTGGTAATTTTTAGTAATTTAAATAGTTTTTAATAGTTTAAAATTAATAGAAAATAGAAAAATAGTCACAAAAATACAAAAATAGTTTTGAAAAGTCTATTTTGATATTTTAGACTTTTCCAAGTCTTAATCTTATTTTTCTAGCTTAATTTCCTAATATTTTGTATTTTAGATAATTATTAAATAGTTAAAATTAGTTTTTAATTAATAATAATTAATTAATTAGTTTTAAAAATCATTTTCTTTTTCTAAAAAGTTTCTTTTATCATTAGGTTTATAAAAACATCATTTTCATATTTTTAGGGCTAATATTGGTGTAGTTTCACTTTTTATTTTGTACGTCACGTAGATTTTAATTTAAACGTACGTTTTAGGTTTTAAACGTTCATCACTTTAAATATAGTGATAGCGTTTATTTAATAGGTTTTATCTTTTTAATTTTCTTTAATTTGTATTTAAGCCGTCTTTATTTGTTGGCTTTTCTCGTAGTTATAATCTCATTCAGATCATTTTCTGTTCAAATTTCTCGATCACTAGACGTAGATTGATCCATTGCACAACTCGCTGGGACTTAACGACCCGGGGAAACATTGTACTCCTCAGATCTTAATTGCATTGGTGTTTGAGCAGTTTTTAGTCTTTCAGACTTGACTGTTTAGCACCGATCAAATTTTGGCGCCGCTGCCGGGGAGCTGTGCTGATTTATCTCCCGTTTTAGCAGATTAGTTGTTTGAATCCTCACTCATTGTTTATATCATCCATCTCTGTATATATATATATCCATATTTTCTTCTAAAAAATCCAAAAACCCAAAAACAAGCAAAAACGTATAAAACACAAAAATATTTTTCTTTTGTTTCTATATATGTATCAAAATAAAAATACAAAAAGAATCGTCGTTTTCTCTAATAATTAATAACTTAAAAGATTACCACCGAAAACCAAGGCAGTGCACTACCTAACTGGGGGTGCGACCATAATAAGTTCCCGAACTAAAGATATAAAACTTGCCTTTGTGTCCATTGTGATTGGTGTACCTTTTTCAAAGAAGCCATTCATTGTGGATTATTGGTTAAGTTCACTGTTGTTTTGCCTCGATTTTGTGTTAATTGATTTTGTTGTGATATCGACGTTTCAGAACCAGAAAACCCATAAAGATTCTTCTCACCCCAGTTTTTACAAACCATCTTCATAATTCTTATTCTCATGTGAAATATCTTCATAATTCCATTTCTCTCATTAGCTCTGAGTTTCCTTAGAGTTATCTCTAGTGCATGCGCACTCGTTCTTCTAGATCATTGAGTCCTTTGCGTGATCTAGCAGAAATTCCAAGAAGACGTTCTCGTAGACGTGCTGCCCAAATAGTCGAACCCGAGATTCGTACTATTTTGAGCAACAGTATGGCAGATGAACGTACCATGGCGGAAATGCTCCAGGCACCCACCGAGGGTTATGGAGATGCCATCGTCTTGCCCGTTATCAATTCTGATCACTTCGAATTGAAGACACATTTAATCCAACTTGTGTCTACGAATCAATTCCGCGGGTCTGATCGAGACGACCCGTATGCACACATCCGTTGGTTCAACCATTTGACATCAACTCTCAATTACAAGGATGTGCCACAAAAGGTGATCAAATTGATGCTATTTCCGTTCTCACTTGCGGGGGCAGCCAGGATTTGGCTGGAAAAAGAACCCCCTCGATCCATCGAAACTTGGGAGGATCTTGTTCAAAAGTTTGTCAATTATTTCTTCCCTCCATCAAAGACGACTAATCTTAAAAATGAAATTTCTGGATTTCGTCAAAATTTCGAGGAAAATTTTGGAGAGGCATGGGAGAGATTCAAAGATCTCCTCAGGAAATGCCCCCATCATGAATTCACGGAGCTTCAACAAGTCAATATCTTTTACAATGGGTTGAACGGTAATGATCAAGATTCCTTGAACGCATCCGCGGGTGGCAATATCTTGAATCGTAAACCTAAAGATGTGCTTGAAATTTGCGAGAGTAAATCAAAAGTTCCTTTTTCTCGCAACAAAGTCAATGTTCCAAACACTCCTGCTTCTTCATCCGGTAACTCTTCCGAGTTAGCCGCTCCGTTAGCCGCTCTAACGGATCTCATCGGTTGTATGATTAAAGAGGTGAAGGAAATCAAAAGCGAAATTCATAAGCCGGAACCAATCAAAGCCATAAACAAGGTGTGTGAAATTTGTAGTGGTCCACATGCGTATTATGATTGTCAAGCAACTGATGCTTCCTTCTACCAAGCTCCCGTAGCTTCGGTAAACCACAATCAATACCGACCACAGGCTGATACTCACTACCGTGCACCTAGCGGTATGACACCACCTGGTTTTCCTCCTGTGCAAAACCATGGCAATCAAAACCATGGAAATCAAAATCGCTTTGTTCCAAATCAAGGACAAAATTTCAATAACTCTCAAAATTTCAATCAAAACCGGAACAATTTCAACCAACCTCAACCATATCAAGCTCCTAATCATCAAAGTTATCAACCACCTCCTCAAGCTCCCATGCCAAATGACTTCATGAAAATGACTGAGACAAACATGCGTTCTATGCAAACTCAGATCAATAACATGAGAGGTGAGCTAAAAAGGGAAATTGATACTACATTGTCTCGGCAGACAAATGAGTTAAAGAATATGATGAGCAGTTTTATGAACATGAATATGAACAAAGCTTCACCATCTTCTGGAGGACTCCCAAGCAATACAGTTACCAATCCAAATGCCGAGTTGAAAGCCGTCACCACTCGTAGTGGTAAGACGCACAATGGACCTACGACTCCTATGCCCCCTCCTCCTGTGGCATTTAGTCAAGTTACCAAGGAGACAACGGACAAGGTGCATTATTCAAGCCCACGAAGTACCGCACACGTCCCACCTTCGGTAGTCCAAGCTTTAAGTCCGGAACCCGATGTTCCGAGGAAAAATCTTGAGCCAGAAATCACTTCCATCCCGGCTCAAAAGTCTAGTCAGCTTCCTTACCCATCAAGAATGAATGATGAGAAGCTCAAAGACAAAAACAAAGAGCAAATGGAAAAGTTTTTCCAAATCTTCAATGAGCTTCATTTTGATATAAGCTTCGTTGATGCTCTCGTTCTAATGCCTAAATTTGCATCCACGCTTAAAGGCTTACTCACCAACAAAGATAAGCTATCAGAGTTGGCTAAAACTCCTCTCAATGAGCAATGCTCAGCAGCCATTCTTAATAAGCTTCCTGAAAAGCTTGAAGACCCTGGCCGGTTTTTAATCCCGTGTGATTTCTTGGGGATGTTTCAATGCTCCGCCTTGGCCGATCTTGGCGCTAGCATTAACCTCATGCCACTCTCAGTATGGAAGAAACTGTCTCTTCCTGAACTTTCATCCACTTGTATGACACTCGAGCTAGCGGACCGTACCATAACTCGTCCACTTGGGATAGCCGAGGATGTTGTGCTAAAAGTGGGAAAATTTCACTTTCATGCTGACTTTGTTGTAGTAGACTTCGATGCAGATCCTAAAGTTCCCCTCATCTTAGGGAGAGCTTTCTTAAGAACGAGTCGTGCTCTGATTGATGTGTTTGCGGAAGAGTTGACCATACGGGTTGACAACGACGAGCTCACGTTAAATATCAACCAGAACTCCAAACCTCTATACAAAAAGAGTGTTGCCAAAATTGATCAAAAATCTGAAAGAATCAATGCAACACTCTCAAATTTCACGGTTAGGAGTGTTCACCAAAAACGTGCTGAGCTCAAAGCTTTGAAAATTACCCCTGGTTCAAACAAATGGTTTGAAAGCTGTACCAGGCAGGTCAAGAGTGTTCTTGATGATGATGACGATGATCTAGAATCGGAGACTTTATCGGAAGTGGTGGAAACTGCTAGCTCTAAGAGCACACCACTTGTCCTACCTCCGGCGTCAGTTTGTCGCATCGAGATTGTTAAGTCTGTGGATGAAACCAAACTCTCTTCAGTTTCATCCGAGTTAGATGATGATGTTTGTGATCCAATGGGAGACATTCTTCCCATTGACCAATTGCTCAAAAATGATCCATCATCTTCTAGTCTTATTCCCGACTCTTCCATTCCTTCCCTCACTCCTGATGAGGAAGATGACAACTTTTGGAATGAAGTCGATGAGTTTCTTAGTGATGAGTCAATTCCAATGGGAATTGATAACACTTACCTTGATCCGGAGGGAGACATCCTTTTTTTGGAAAGTTTGCTAAATGAAGAACCGTTTCCCACCCTCCCTCCCGGACATCTTACTGACAATCACCATTTAAGCTTCAAGTTTAAGCTTAAAAGTGTCAAAAATGGTGATTTGCTTCTTTCTGATGAGGAATGGACTTGCATTGTCATGTACGTCTTTATTCCATTCTTCACAGATGGTGTGGTTGCTCTTTCCCTTTTCTCTTTCGGGAATGAGGACACCATCTTTGACCCCGGTATCATTCCTCATAGTTTTTACTATTAACAATACCGCGGTTGTGTCTCGTCGGTGTGGAACTTTCTGATGTTCATATGTTTGTTAACACTGTGAACGAAAGTCCGACTGAGATTGGTTTTCCACGTTACTTTCCCCATGAACAAATAAATTCGGGGTCGAGTCAAGCTAGCGACTCGGGAATCAAAAACAGTAGCATGCAATATGGGTTTTCACCCATATTTCTGTCTTCTCACCTCTTTCTAACACCCTAAGTGTGGGGGGGTTGCCCATATGTTTCAAAAAAAAAAAAAAAAAAAAAAAAAAAAAAAAAAAAAAAAAAAAAAAAAAAAAAACTTTCTAAATAATGGCCGTAGTATTTCCCTTTCACGTTCTTTGTTTCGGCATAACCGCCGGTACTTTGAATATTGAGGGCAATATTCATTTCTAAGTGTGGGGGGGAATTCTCACGAATTTTATCATATAATATTACCAATTCCCCCGTTTTTGGCCAAAATTTTTTTTGGAGTAAGTGTTCTACACTTTCTCATCAGGTTATCAGTCCGCCATGTCTGTAAGACAAAAGGATTGGCTAATCCAGGAGCAAACGGCTCTTGGTAAAGATACCTCAAATCCGTTTATATGGCTTGCAATTTGCCCAAAATTGTATGGTTCTTCAGCTCCCCATCATCCTCAAAAGATAATGAGTTGGCTAGCCCGCAAGATTATGGCTTGTGGTAAAGGCAGTGGAAAATCCATAGTTGGTATTCAGCTCACCAAAGATAATATTGATAATTTATCTAAGAGTTGGCTAGTCCAGAAGGGTACGGCTTCTGGTAAAGACAAAATCAAATCCGTTGAAAGCTGGTGGTTTGCTCAAAATCACATGGTTATCGGTGTACCATGGTTCTTACTTGAACTGAAACATTTGGCTACTCCAGAAGTAATGGCTTTTGGTAAAGAGTTTGAAATCCATTATGTTTTCTCAAATCATTGCTAGGGACTAGCAATATCTCAGTGTGGGGGATTGATGAGTGTGTAAATACTCATCATTTTTATACAAAATAAACTGCAAAATCATCTGAAAATACTCAGAAACACATCTAAATGATCAAAATATCACAAATCAGTGTTTTATGTGTTTTAAATACAAAAATATCAAAATCAGATGAAAAACATATCAATTTTGCAAAAATTGCAGTTTCAGTCCCCCAAGTTTCAAGAATTGTCAAAAATAGTCCCTGAGTCAAAATTTCAAAAGAAAAATCATCAAAGGTCCTTTTTAAATCATAACTTATCAAATTTGGTCCTTTGGTGAAAAATGTAAAAAGTTTTGAGAAATTTACAAAAATGGTCCTCCAAGTTTGAATTTTGGCAAGAATGGCCCCTGGAAAATAGCAAATTGGCAAATTTGGTCCTTGTACTTATTGAGATTGTCAATTATGGTCCTTTGAAGCAACTTGGCAGAATTGGCAGAATAGGTCCCTCTAGTTTCAGAAAATGCAACAAGGTCCCTCTAGTTTAAAACCTTTATCCCATTTGGCCTAGTCAAAACCTTTTGAACCCCCTGTCAAAATGCAATTTGAACCCCCCCTTTATAATATCTATCCAGTCAACCCAGTCAAACATCTCACCCCACCCTTTCCCCCGTTTTTCTCCACCATGTCTGCCCACCATGTCCAGCCACCATTTCTCCACCCACCAGCCTCCATTCCACCTCACCATGTCCCCCCCTCCTCTGCTAACATCCAAGGATCATTTATTGCTTCCTCACCCACTATATCACCCCAATTAGGCAGAATAGCATTTTGGCGCCAAAAACCATTTGAATGGTTGAGATCACTTCAAAAGCATCCAATGGCCAGGAATCATCTGGGAAAGAGTCAGAGATGAAAGAGAAAGGCTTTGGGTTATAAAAAGAGGCAAAAGGATGCATGAAGGGAGTCTTCTAGTTTTTTATTTTCTTCTTATGTCGTTTTTTATGTAGAAGTTTTATTTTCAGTGTAAAACTTGTATCACTTTGTTAAATTGTATCAATCTTATGTTTTCAAGTATATTGCAATCAAATTTAAGCATCAATTTCAGTTCAAGTGCATTTTTCATTTTATGCCTACTGTTGAATTTGTAATTTTCTAAATCTGAATTCCAAGCTTCAATAAGCTTCTTTACAAGTTGAAACAGGCTTATACTAGTTTATAATAACTTTTCATAAGCCTTTGTTTAAGTTGGGAACAACATTTGAACCTGGTCAACAAAAGTCAAACCAAGGAGCAAAATGGGTACAGAGGTGAAATGGGGTGATTCAAAGGTGGAAATGGGTTGAAATGGAAGCTATTGGGTTGGATTAGGATAGTGGTTCATTGGTTTCTTGTGTGACAGGCCATAGTGGCCATTGGACTTTTGTAAGTAATTTTATAAAATTCTTGCATATCATGCTTTTGTTGTTTAATCCTGTTAAAACATGGTCAAACAGTAGTACTTAGGTTAATTAAACTTAGATTGATCACTATTACAAGTTGGGTAAGTGTTTTGTTCAGTTTTACTTGTTAAACAAGTTTTTAAGGGGTGTTTGGTTTATCAGTTAAACCTATTTTAGAGGTGTGTTTGTGAGTAAGTTAAAGGTTGTTCATGCTTGTTAGACTCAATTGAGTCTAAATCTGTCTTACTTTTGTGTTCAATAGCTCAATAAGTCAAAGTTCCATTCAAATCATTCTCACAGTCCACTGTGTGGATTTTTAAAAGAGCAATTCATCATTTTGTGTTTAAAAGTAATAGACAAAGGTTGTAATAGCTTTATAACATCATTTAACATCATAATCAATCATAAAATTGGATCCAAACTTCACCAAAGTCAAAGTAAGGTCTGTTTTAAAAAGTCAAAAATGATGAAAAAATGGTTTTGTGCAGAAAGTGCAGCATCTGCACAGGGTTCATAAAAGGTTTTCAAGGTCTGGTTTTTAGGATACAAGTAGTCCTCTTGGTTGTTTATAAGACCCAATATCTGTTTTTGCCTTAAGCTGTGTGGATAAGCTTGTGCAAGGGCTTAAAGTAAGCTCCATTTGCCCTGCACCAAGACTCAGCATTAGCTGAGTCTTTTCTCAGTTTTGGCCAAGCTTGTGCAGGCTTCATTATAGCTTGTTAAGAGCTGGTTTTTTGGTTACAAGTAGTCATTCAGGTCTAGTTGAGATTGTAATAGTTGGTTTTCAGTTTTAAGCTTATTTGGTTGCTTATTTCTAGCCTGCAAAGTGATTCCATTTTCTGTTTTTAACCAAACAATCACAAACATCAAATCTGTTGAAAATGGTGATTCAGTAGTTATAGCCTGTTGATTTTCATTGAATTTTGGTCATTGGTGCATAATTTGGCTTCTGTAATCACTTGGTAGCTTTTAGTGAGCTTTTGGCTTATTTGAGTGCTTATTTATAAGCACTTATCACATCAGTTGCTTATTTCTCTACACAAGTACCTGTTTTTCTAATTTTCCTAGGTTCTTAATATTATTTTAGAATTTTCCTGAAATTTTCAGATTTTTCTCAACTGTTTTGCTATTTTTCTTAATTTTAATTAGTTTTTAATACATTTTAATTAGCATTTAATACAAAAAATTAGAAAAAGCTTCAAAAAAAATAAGTTTTTAATTTTCTTAGACTTAGATAGATATAAAAAGGCAAAAAAGTAATTTTCCATATTTTTCATAGCTCATTTGGTAATTTTTAGTAATTTAAATAGTTTTTAATAGTTTAAAATTAATAGAAAATAGAAAAATAGTCACAAAAATACAAAAATAGTTTTGAAAAGTCTATTTTGATATTTTAGACTTTTCCAAGTCTTAATCTTATTTTTCTAGCTTAATTTCCTAATATTTTGTATTTTAGATAATTATTAAATAGTTAAAATTAGTTTTTAATTAATAATAATTAATTAATTAGTTTTAAAAATCATTTTCTTTTTCTAAAAAGTTTCTTTTATCATTAGGTTTATAAAAACATCATTTTCATATTTTTAGGGCTAATATTGGTGTAGTTTCACTTTTTATTTTGTACGTCACGTAGATTTTAATTTAAACGTACGTTTTAGGTTTTAAACGTTCATCACTTTAAATATAGTGATAGCGTTTATTTAATAGGTTTTATCTTTTTAATTTTCTTTAATTTGTATTTAAGCCGTCTTTATTTGTTGGCTTTTCTCGTAGTTATAATCTCATTCAGATCATTTTCTGTTCAAATTTCTCGATCACTAGACGTAGATTGATCCATTGCACAACTCGCTGGGACTTAACGACCCGGGGAAACATTGTACTCCTCAGATCTTAATTGCATTGGTGTTTGAGCAGTTTTTAGTCTTTCAGACTTGACTGTTTAGCACCGATCATCTTCCCTCTTTAAATAAGGGAATTTACCATTGCTGTTTGTGAGACTGAGCTGTTGCATGGAAGTGGTGTTGGTGTTGTTTGTGTTGGTGACTTCATTTTCAGTATCGGATCCAGGCATGGTGAATGAATGTTTGGTTGTATGGGGGTTAGCCTGGTTCTTAGTATCGTAGAGATTTTCCCGAGGCTCTGATACCACTTGTTATAAACCCAGACCTTGATAGATCTTAAGCGCTCGGAGATCGTTAGCTTTGCCTATGTAATCACAAGCAAACTAATAGAATATCTCTACAACTTGGTATTGTAGCGGAATATAGATACAAGTTATAATAACTAAGAACACTTTTGATCCTCTATGGATCTTTGATTATAGAAACTCTATGTTTCGGATAGAATACAAGACTTGAGAGACTTAAGAAAAGCTTATCTATTACATACTAACATGGTTTCTTATATAGGCAAGAAACCCTAATGAGCGTTGACAATTTACGCTCCTAATACTAACATAGACTAAGCATGCATCTAGACAAGCATGCAACTAATCATATTGTTTTGTTAATCATATTGTTTATTCTGAGTAAGCTCTACATAATACGGCGCCATCCTATACATACGGCGCTGACTTTTACTCTACAATGAGCTTATCTCTCCTACGTGGTTCCCACTTTCAGCAGCAACACACTGTCTGCTTTATCACTTCTGCTGAAGTATAACTTCGGCAGCATCAATTCTTCTTCGGCAGAATCTCTTCGACTGAAGCTTCGGCAGAATCAGTAGATTACCTTAATTCCCAACAAATCTTCTAACTTATATCCCTCAGCATTGATATAAAATATCACTCAAGTGATGAGGCATCCTTTCGGATTTATGAATGAGAGTAATCATTATACTTCGGTCGACATTTTCATGTTTAACCTTAGTATGACATTAATAAGTGAATTTTAGAAGGTTAAGTATTTTGTTCTCAAATAACTTTGAGATTTGTATATGCTCCCACTTACTTTTGTAAGTAGAGACAATTCTCTAAATACTTAGTATTTAAGCAACAATAAATTGTTCTTTATTGGGAACCACAAAATACATTTTAAGTTCTCATCTCTAGATTCGTTAATAAAATGCTTCATAAGATTTTAACAAATTCAAAACTTAAATCAAGACATAATGGAATTCCTTCCAACTACTCAAATTAGGGTTTATAGAAAAACTCTAATTTAGTATCACTCTTTAACCAAATGTTCTAGCAACATTTTTTGTGTTTCGTCAAGCTAGGAAGAACACCAAAACTACAATCTTCAAGCTAGGAAGTGTAGAATAATCAAAAATCCAAAAGGATTTATGATTCAATTGGTTTGAGTGGTAAAACCTCAAATCCCTAATGAATTAGGGTTTTCGGTAATAGGTTGTCTTGAATACCTTCTAGGTTTGAACTCTATTGAGTGTATCCATGACATACGAAATTTCTAACCTTGATATGTTTTGGAGGTATAGCAATTAAAGCTATCAGGAACCAAACAATATGAATAAAGTTTGATCCAACACATTAGACATACCATGATGAAGTGGTATCCTATGAGTTATTAGAATTGTGAAACTATATCAGAATTCTATAGATAACTTAATTCTCTTTGGACCAAATACTTGTCAATTGGGTCAAGCCAAATTGTATATAAAGTATTTACGAACCAAGTGCATGCAATAATGTACATTCATTGAACAATACAAGAACCTTAAGTTCACGTGTTCACAAGAAGACAGAACTGTTCAAGGATTATATGTTCATGTGTTAACAAGAAAACAGAACATTTCAATAATACATTATAAGTCTTTGAATAATTCAAAAGCCTTATGTTTATGTGTTAACTAGAAGACATAACACATTTACTATATATACTTTATGTTATAAGTCATTGATTAATTCAACGACTTTATAATTATGTCTTAACATGTAAGCATAATTATACTAACAAAAGTAATCATGAACGCAAACTCTTGAGTTCTATAGTAATTTCAAGTTAATTTTATACTTCAGAATTATGATCATTATCATATGACCATAATTATGTTGACTAAAACATGTAGTCAAATGTTGAAGTATCTTTACACTATATCATGACATTTGAATGTAGTAGGGCAACAAACATCTAGCGTGTTCAAGTCCTAGTAGAATCATTATTAGTTTCCTTTACCTTGCGGTCAAGAGATACCAATAATATTGTTGTTCCTTGCACACACTTTGAGATTTCTCCCACTTGTGAAAGGTACAACATCATATTATGAAAACAAACAACACGTGATTGATTGTTCAAACAATATGATAATGTCATAAATATCATAAGTAGTTTTAGAACCATAACCTTTAATAAGGAATTGTGGATTATTATTCTGTAGATAACACTTCAGGAAGCGACAGCAGGAAGGCAACGAGTTATCTGATAAAATAAAATGTAATTTTCCTTTAAGCAATGGTTGTTCATATTCTGAAAGTAAAAGATTATTTCAAAGCTAGTTTGAAATGATATGGGTGATTAACAAGAAATAAATGCTGCAGCTCCCACTGAAATTGACAACATTACATGAATGATATTTCAATCATAAAATGCAACGTCCCACTGGATTTATCAATATTGTAAGTGTTACATTTCTAGTAGAAAGCATATAGCAGTTTTATATACTTTCCTATTCTCTTCAATTGCCTACAAGTAACATGTACTTAGGTATTAGGCAGAGTATATGAAGTTCTACTTATGTAGACAATGGACTAGTCATTCTTTTATTCAATTAACTCGAATCTTTAGCATGCAATTCCTCCTTTATCGTGTACAAAGCCCCAAGGGTATTTAGCACTTTAGGAATAATAAGAGTCCAAGAAGATTACCTAGCAAATATGCTAGTAATTCCTTTACTCTTTGCGGTTTAAACTCATACATCGTGACAAGTGCAGGATGTTAATTATTTTGGTAGCTCTAAACACAATGTTTCAAGTTACACAAAATATTCTATCTTTCAATTAACTCTAGACCACGAAAAGGGTAATGAAAGATCATATAAGAGTTTATCAATTTTTGAATCCTATCTTAGTTTGTCAACTACGGAGAAAAGATAGGTATAAGTCTCACTCTTCTTACTAGGAAAAGAGACTAAGTTTGTCTTTCAAAGAAAAACAAATTTGTTTACGAATTATGTTGCAATAACACAATCAATCAGAACATAAAAAGTTCAAATCTAGTATTTTTGATAATTACATTCTTAAAGAATTAACTACCCAACTAATTACTAATTAAGACTAAGATCCATCTTGCAACCCCACTTAATTACCATAGGTCTGACCAGTGTGTAAAAAAATAGGACAAGAGGTAAGCGACGAGCGTTAATTGCATAATGCAACTCTTAGAGTTATGAGACTGTTTAAGGCATTAGTATCAAGTAATAATGTCAAAAGCATGTTTAGTTCTCATCTTATGCCTCGGGTCTGAGGTTTGACCAGGTTAACTCTATATAAGTCGACCAAGTATGAACGTGTAAAAATAACCAGAGGTCTGACCAGTGAGAAATAATTACCATGGGTTGGAAAGACCCTTAGGTCTTACCAGAGAAGTCAATCCAAGTGCATGTGTCCATAGTTGGGTGGCATAGACTTAATATTAACAAATAGGTATGCACATATAAATGTGGTAAAAGTTGTGTACAAAGAAGCATGCAAAACAACTTTGTTAACACTTATTTTAAAAACTTTTGGTAATGACACTGTAGTGATCATCATGGTTCACGGTAGCTCCAATCGAACGCACAGGGAGGCAGAGGACCAGGTAAGCGCAGAAGCATAACCTTAGACATCCTTTCAGTGAGACTGTGCTCACTTCTTTAAACCCCCTTTCTAGTTTGTTTTAGTGGGTGAGCCGTACATCCCAAGTGTCCATAGCGTCTAGTTTTTAAATTCTTGAAAACGTGTTTCATATATTAGGTCACTTTATTTTACAAAAATAATTTTCCACGAATCAAATAGCAGGTCACAATGAGCATGGTATTTAGGCGTGTAAATAAAGACCAATATTGATGTTATGGTTACGATATGTATTATTCCATATTGCATACAATTAGGTGTCAAAGCAAGTAATAATGCACATATAGGAATCACAAACATACAAGCATAAACATTAATATAAATAACCACATATTGTTCCGAGTCCTCTTTCGAGTCTTCCCCAAACGGAAAACCATAAGACTGTCACTAGGATGCAGTACCTAGATCGCGCCATACATCACTTAGAAAAGCAATTGAGTGGGTCTTGTGGCCGGAAAACACATAAAACATGACAATCTCAATTAACACGTAATTACACAATTTTATGTATTTAAATCAATATGTAATTCTAATTATCACAATAATTCTAATTAAAAATTAATAAATACATATTAACTTTTAATTCTAATTAGCAAGTAATTTAAATTTTACATGTAATTCTAAATTAACAATTTAATTTTAATTAACAAGGTAATTATAATTCACATGTAAATTAAATTCTAATTAACAAATTAATTCTAATTATCAATATAATTTTAATTTGTGTGTGACTAGTTATTATTTATTAAAAATTGACAAGTATTGCATGTAATTGTCAAAATTAAAATAAAACATAATAACTAAACTAGGTTTCATGCAGCCCTTTTAAAACATGTTTATTAATTCAGAAACGTGTAACCCATAATCACAAAAACGAGTTGACTCGTGATGCCACTGTTGGGATTTTAGAAGCAGTTAACCAGTAACCTCTACGAGTACGCAGCGGATATTGGATCTAGTTAATACAATTATGTTAACACGTAATTAATAAACACATAATTAATACATTATTAATTAATTAAAAGGGAATAAAGAAGGCTAACCTTGCTTGGCAATTGAACTCTAGTAACGGAACAAGAAACCCTACGAAACCTTAAGTATCTAAAATAGATACCTCGAAGAGTATCACACACAACACGTAAAACGAGTACGTTCGATGAGAAGCTAGTCGAGAACCTATAAACCAATCAACCCCTTGATAACTTGAACAAGCCATGAACAAAGAAACCCAAGAAAAAAACCCTTTTCTGCCTTTGTCCGAGATCTACAACAAACCCAGGAACCATACTTGGTTCTGTCCGATATCCGACAAGCCAAACACCAATTCTATCCTTCTTGTTCGACAAGGAACTATTAGCAATAAATAGCAAACGAACAACAACTAACAAATCACAATGATTAAAGTTGTTCTTGTTTCGAACGATCAAAATGTTTTAAAGGTTTTGTAGTTGATCGTAGGTAATATAAAGGAGAAGTCAAAATTGACTTTGCATGATTTATTTGCATGCATGAATTCATGCATAATAATCTCATGCATATATCTTAGAATAATAACCTGCGTAGGTATATGTATTCGTCGGATCACAATGAATATAATTGAATGCATTAGGTGTTGACTTTAGGGGATGTTTGGTACGCATGAATGGAAAGCTGAGAAAGGAAAAAGAGGTTGATTCTCATGTTTGTTTGACATAAGAATGGAAACAGAGAATTAAATTACCCCATTTTGTTTCTTTAAAAAAAGAGGAGAAAGGTGGAGAATGAGAATTTTAGAAGGGCTCTTTCTCTCTATTCATTCTCTAGTGAATAAAAAAATCACGGACAAAAATTCACGTTTTTTTTTTTAATTCGCGTTTTTTTACATCACGTATTTTTTTAATTCGCGGTTTTTTCTTCACTTCATTCGTTTTCGTCTGTTTTTATACGTTTTCATCTGTCTTCGTTCGTTTTCGTCCGTTTTCATACGTCTTCGCCCGTTTTCATACGTTCTCGTCTGTTTTCATACGTTTTCGTCCGTTTTCGTTCGTTTTCATACGTTTTTGTCTGTTTTCATCAGTTTTCTTTCATTTTCGTCCATTTTCATACGTTTTCGTCCGTTTTCAGACGTGCTTTTACGCTTTCATAAAAAAAATGTGAATAAATAAGAAAGACAAAAAGACAAGCAAAAAAACATGGACTTAGGTTTATCTATTAAATTTTAGATTAATCCCCACCATTAGATCAAACTAGATGGATGGTGAGGACTTGTCCCTTGGTAAGCATCAAAATAAGAGTAAGCATTTAAATTTTTCTCCACTTCGTAACATGTAAAAAACCCTATAGGCGAAAATTATACAAATATTGATGTGTATATACTAGTCTTTGTAAATCAAGTTTTAATTGGTTATCCTCTACGTGTATATACTAGTTCGATCATGAATATTATACAGTATCCATCTTTTTTGTTGTGTTTAGTGCAATGTGTAAGTTGTAGAAATATGTTTTTTTTGTCATTTTTGTTTCATCGTAGAGATGATATAATATATTTTTATATGACAAAAAACTTGAATTATGTTTGCATAATTGTAATTATGTGACCTGATAGCGTCAAATAATCAACGTAACTAAAAAACCTGAAAATATATATATTCATTCTTTTATGTACCAAACAAAGGAATTGATTCTTTAATCGATTCTGACACTCTATTCTCTATTTTTGCCAAACACTAGAATCCATTCTCTTATATGAGACTCATTCTCTTTGTATGTCATTCCATTCTCCAATGCATTTCCATTCTTTGTGATTCAGTCATACCAAACGTCCCCTTAAGGTATAATAATATATATCATACATGCATATGTCGCATGTCAGGAACTAGAACAAGGTATAGGATACGTTTGCTTTTATAATAAAGCCAATCGACCCTTGCATGGATTTTAGTCTTGGTCAACAAGTAACCAAGCCCAAACACCCCATTCTCCCTTTGCCCGATCAGTGAATCCCAAGGCCCAAGGCTTTTCACTTCGACCCAAGTTCAATCCAAAGAATAGTCCATGGGTCATATGATCGGGTCAAATAACATGCATGCACATCGGGTACATAATTCAAGTATTAAATACGTTCGACACGTACTCTCGTGTTTATCGTGTGTGCCCCCATCGGCTCACACACTTCTAGTCGTTTACATGTGTTTATAACTCCCACAAACCAACACCTTCGATCACAATAGGTACCATCGAAGCTGAAAACACGAACACAAACACTAAGATTCGACCAGAGATGATCGAAACTCTAGCCCACGACGTACACGAACAGTTAACCACTTACAATTCATGAAGCTATGACCAACGACTAAAATCTTAATCCCACCACGAACCAATCTCGATACGAACAAACAAACCGCAACCCGCTATGGAATCAATCATTCAGACTGAATAATAAAAACCCAGCACTCATGCTAACACACTCACTTTTGTTCATAAGAATGTGATTGAGTTTAGAGTTCGGTTAACCGATATTGTCATATTGGAGGAGTGTATGTGATGGTTGCATATAAAGGATGCATCAACAAACTGTTCGACTAACTCGGGAGGTTAGAGGCTGAAAATATTGACCGAATATTTGGCTAAGTTTGAACGTGGGTTTTATTTTGTTTTAAGAAAAGATAACACCAATTATTTAAAAAAAAAAGGGTGAGGGAATTGATTGTGCCGAAATTTTTGGGTTGGTTGGTTCAATCACATCCTTTCCAATTATAAATGTTCATCTTTTATTTTAAAATAAGTACACATCATTTAAATAAATTTGGTCTAGCCTAATGGACATGTAGGCGTGTGATATATATATATATATATATATATATATATATATATATATATATATATATATATATATATATAAGTATATTAGTCGAATTATGAATACATAAAATAGGTTCCGATTACATGAGACATAAACGGCAAAATTTAGAGTTTATATTTGCATGGTACTTGGATGTGCTATGTACAAATCATATAGTCATATTCGTTAATTAAAGTGCTTAATAACTTAGGTTAATATTCAAATACGTATTAAAATGGAATTTCGAATTTTAGGTTGTTATACACCTCCTCCTCAATCTTCCCATAGAGAAAAGCACTCTTCACATCCATCTGGTATACTGTGAAGTCTTTATATGATGCATAGGCTAGGAAAAGTCTGATAGCCTCAATCCTTGCCACTGGAGCAAAAACTTGTTCATAATCAATCCCTTCATGTCGTGTATACCCCTGAGCTACCAGTCTAGCCTTGTTCCTTATTACCACACCCCTTTCATCCTTTTTGTTTCTGAAAACCCATTTAGTGCCAATAGCTCTCTTGCCATCAGGAAGATCCACCAGAACCTATACATCTTGTAGTTTGAACTAAAGAAGCTCTTATTGCATCGCTCCTACCCAGGATTCATCTTCAAGAGCTTTGTAAACTTTCTTTGGTTCTGCCTGTGAAACAAAGCAGGCAAAGAGACATGTTTGTGTGGCACCATGGATCCTTTCTTCATAAATAGCACTGAAGAATCCAGTTTTACTATGCTGAACTTTAGATCTTGTAGTTCTTTCAGCATTTACATCCCCAATAACATTTTCCAAGGGATGATCCTGATTGATTTTTCTGTGTGGTGTAGCAGGAACAGCATAAGATGAAGCTATATTTGTCATATCAATCTCATCAGCTTCACCATGGGAATCAGAAACCTCTACATTAACTGATGGAGTAGTCTGAGGACCATCAGTATTAACATCTGGCTCATCAGTACTAACATGTGTGTGACAACTCGTATTTTCAGGCCATATTTCAAAACATATTTCATGCTTCATTATTTATCATTTATCGTGAACTAGGTTTACGAGCATCAAATTCACGTAACCGTAATGGTTTAGCTGTGAATTCATGATCATATCATCAAGGACATTTCATATAGACTAGGTTTAGTCTACATTTCATTGGCATCATTATCATCACGTTAGTTCATTCATGATTTTGCATTTCACAATAAACGCGTAACTTCCATATTAAATAAACGCTATCGCGTAATTTATTATTTTGAACATTTGATCCGATACTTCCAAAAATTATCCCGATATATTTTTATACTTACATTAAGTTTATAAAAATAATATTATGAGTTTACCCAGTGTTTTAAATTTATTTCGTATATAAATTGTTATAGTTATATAATTACGACGATTTTCTTAAATATTACACGGTAATTATTATTTCACTCAGTACTTGCGAGAAATGTATTTTTACAATTTTTATGACATTGATATATTTTATTTTGTTCCGTTAAAATTTACTTCTAGCTAAGGCTACCCTAAATACTTAATAATACACAAATTACCAACTATACTAATACATTTATATATTTAATTATACAAAATGCACTACCCCTTGTTTTGTCTTACCCTTGTCGACATAAGTAGATGACTCAACACAAATCTTGGACAAAATCTACACTAGCTTGTACAACTAGACCTATACATGTACTTTATTTAATTATATACTAAGACATAAACACATACTTACACATAGTGAAAGGTAAAAAAAATATACTCTCTCTTTTTCCATCTCCTAGAACCGGCCAAGGGTGAAGACCAAGAAGGAACCAAAACTTTTTCAAGATCAAGCTAAAATATAAACACTAGTATACTCTTAATTAAGGTTTTGAAATAAAAACCTAGGGTAATTAGGAAACCCTTGTTCTTTAAACCTCATCAAGTTACTTGTAAGCTTTTCATATTCATGATCATATTTCATATTCATTTTCATATTCATTTTATCATATTTGAGAAAACATGCAAGTCATATGATGTTTGTACCACTTTTCCATTGTTTTTAAGAATTATATATATTTATGTCATCCTATAATTATTCCTTGTAATATATCACTCTTGGTGATGTCTAGGAACCCATGACACCCTAAGAAGGTGTATGGTAGGATTAGAATAGCTTCGGAGTTGTTTTGAATGGGTTAGAATAGGTTTGGCGCGAGAAAAACTCATTTCGACAAGTTTATAAAAGGGTCTGTCCTTATTTTGAAAATCTGGAAAATCCGACAGTAGATAAAAATTTTTGGCCTAGATATTTAGAAAATATACTTTAAAACGAAACCGTGGCCGCTTGAACGGATTAAAACGGAGCTATAACGAAGAAGATATGAATTTTTCAAGATTGACGACGAAAAGTAATTGTTTCAGGAAATTCAGCATATAATCTCGACTTTTTACGAGACAAAAATGAGTCTTAAGCGTTATAAAAAGTGTCGACTTATCAAAAATATATTAGTATATATTATCACGATTCCGAGGATATATAAAACGTAGAAAACGGACTTGTAACGATTAAATTACACGCGATTTAACAAAGTTGCCGTAACTTTATTATATAAGCAACATTAATATATTTTCTATTAAACATAAACTACGGCAACGAGGGACCATGTTGAGGGTCGTTTTTAACAAGGATGTAATATTTTTCATAAAATGATGTCTTCTAGTAAAAGTAAGTTCGCCTAGCCTATTTTCCAAAATGTCCGACCGTTCGTCAAGCGGAGTTGTAACGAATAAAATACGGTCACTTAAACTTTGCCGAAAACCACCCTTAAACAATATTTTGGATACAAGTACCATACTTAACCTATATTTTTCTCCATGATCGAGACCTCTAGGACGAAAACTTAAACACTAAAACTTCGAGATAATGATACAAGCTTTCCAAAACCGTTGAGTTCGTTTCCTAACGTTCGACGTGCACCATTTTACGACTAGCTTTTCGAGGCCGTTTTAGTCACTTTTATGAAATTCCCAACGACATTATTTTACGACGAAAAGTTATAATTTCACAATAAATCACTAAATGATTATCGTAGAATATCATTTCAACGTAAATACTTGCAAGGTAATTTAAGATTGGTCAAGACGTCAAAAGAGTATTTTTCGACGAAGAGTATTATTTTCAAAAACTCACAAGTGGTATAAATATCATCCGAATTGCATGCATAGCATTACATCATGACTTATTACATATCATATCATTCATAATAGGTCATTTTCGAGATTCACGCTACATTTCAGTGTACCCACTTTTGTCATCGTAATCATTGCAACAGGTGAGTTTCCATAGCCTCATTTTCAATTGTTTTCATACTATTTTTGGGGGAGATACATGCTTAACTATTTTTCACAAGTACATTAGATTTTTAAGGATAACTTCTATCATGATCACCATTGTTTCAAAACTGAATGTTGTACTATATCAATTGTTCTTGTTTGCGTGGTATAGTTCTACGTCGAAAAAAGTGCTATGTCAGTTGACTACTGATACATTGAGTAATGTACTATTGATTATGTGCTATAGTTCTACGTCGAATAAAGTGCTATGTCAGTTGACTACTGATACATTGAGTCATGTACTATTGATTATGTGCTATAGTTCTACGTCGTATAATGTTCTAAATCAGTTGACTACTGATACATTGAGTCTAGTCCTATTGATTAAGTGCTATTGTTCTACGTCGAGTTAGGTACTATTGTGAATTCATTTGACATCATGTGTTTGAACATAAACTATACACATCTTGGCAGTGGGTTGTGAACACACAGGTTGCAAGTTTTGTATGGGCGGGACTTGGAACTGGGTGGATTTACAATGCCTTTGCTGCATAAACGATTTTGAAAGGCTTTACATTTCAACACAAACTCTATGAACTCACTCAACCTTTGTGTTGACACTTTTAGCATGTTTTATCTCAGGTATCTAAGGCATTCACTTCATGACATGCATATGGGCTTATCATAGAGTCGTGGTGACAACGCGTCTCTCATGGGATTTATGCATTTTTAAAACATCGTTTGAATTGTAACAAACTTATTTCAGCACAAGTTGATTTTCATTTGGGACCTATACTTTGTAAACTCTGATTATTTTATTAAATCAAACGATGTATTTTCCAAACGACACTTTAGGTCGTTCAAAATAACTGTGATTGTGATGCTATGACAGTCAATCCCCAGGAATTCCATTCCGCTGCAAAACAGGTAATTTGGGGGTGTGACAATGTGGCTTATCAATATTAACCACGTTAGTACTGATCACTTGAGGTTCTATCACTGTATCACTCTCATTGGTTACCCCTCCTTCAGCAGTAGAGTTATTGGTCTTTAGAGGCTGATCATCTGCTTTGTTTGCCTCCCCTAAAGAAGAGCTTCTAGCAAAGCTATCTTTCCAAATGGGCAAGGATACAGTCATCTTCATCATCAGAATCTGCATCAGGACCTTGCTTTTCACCTGCAACAATATTAGAATCCACAGAAACAGACACATAGTTCATAGATTCTGTTAGCATATCAATATCAAAAAGCCATGTTGGTCCCTGCCCCTCAACACTAGGTTTGTCCTCAAAAACTCTATATGCAGATTCTCCTCTATCCTTCTGGTTCTAGAATTATAAACCCTAAAGGCTTTGCTATTCAATGAGTAGCCAACCAGATATCCACTATCAGATTTTCCATCAAACTTTCCTAACTGGTCAATGGTATTGAGAATAGAGACATGACACCCAAATGGTCTAAGAAAGTTTAGGGTAGGCTTTCTACATAAAAACAGCTCATAGGGAGTCTTGCCATGAGGCTTTACTACCAGTACCCTGTTCTTGACATAACAAGCAGTGTTGACTGCCTCAACCCAAAAAGTTGTGGGTAACTTAGAATCTGCTAACATAGTCCTAGCAGCCTCTATCGATGTCTTATTTTTTCCTTTCAGCAACCCCATTCTGCTGAGGAGTCCTAGCTACACTGTATTCTCTCTTAATACCCTTAAGTTGACATAAATCATTCATCACTTGGTTCTTAAACTCTGTCCCACTATCACACCTAATAATTTTAACTTTCTTATCAGTAAGGTTTTCTACAGCAGTTATGTATGACTTAAGGATTTCACCGGTCTCATCCTTAGTATTCAAGAAGAAAACCCAAGTAAACCTGCTAAAATCATCAGTTACAACCAAACAATACTTCTTAAGATTCAGGCTGCTTACATTAGTGGGGCCAAATAAGTCCATGTGCAGCATATGAAGTGGTTGAGAGATAGAGTTAAAAACCTTGTGCTTACAAGAGGCTCTATGTTGCTTCCCTTTGAGGCAAGCACTACAGGTCTGTTTGTTTTCAAATCATTTTGATGGTAAACCTCTTACAAGGTTGTTTTTAGCTAAAAGATTTATTACCTTAAAGTTCACATGACCTAGCCTTCTATGACATAACATAGATTAATCCAAAGAAGTTGTAGCTACTAAACATGTAAGATTGTCTTTGGGCACTATGTTTTTCATATTGACACTATACAGATTGCTTTTCCTAGGAAACCTAAGTAGAACCTGATCATCACTAGGCACTTAAAGTTAGGAGACAAAACCAAGCAATCAGTATCTGTGAACAGAACAAAAATTCTTCTTGTCACACATTTGTGACACACTGAACAGATTGTATTTGAGTTCTTTCACTTAGTACACATCTTCAAAGTCCAAATTACCAGTCTTTATTATGCCTTTACCAGTAATTCTTCCACCAATACCACCTCCAAAAGAAACATATCATCCATTCATGTTAGTGAAGTTTGAAAGGTAGGATAGATTTCTAGTCATGTGCTTGGAACACCCACTGTCTGAATAGCCAAGATCATCATTATTGTTGGAATGTTCCTGCACACAAAATAAAGGAAATTAGTTTCTTTTAGGGACCCAAGCCATTACTGACTTGGATCTGCCTCGTGCATCAATGTAGTTATATTTCTGGAGAGTAACTGATGCACTATTGGGTTGAGTGGTCTTTCTCACCCAACAAGCCGAGGGCTTAACAGCATGACCCCTGATCCCTCCAGCAGCATTCACCTTTTAACCATTATTTTTCATTTTAGGCTTAAAAGTATTAACTTTTGGCCTATCAGTATTAAGTTTTGGCTTAAAAGTATTAACTTTTGCCCTGTCAGTATTAAGTTTTGGCACAAAAGTATTAACCTTTTTCCTGTAAAACTTGATCTGTTCATCATAGGATTTAAAGGTTTGTGTTGCTTTAGCATTAAAGGGCCTTGGTGAAGTAGATGGTGACTTTGAAAACTTTCTTTTGAGTCTTTCACCAAATACTCTGGGTTGTGGTTTAGCAGTATTAACTGGCCTTACATTATGCAAATATTTTATGCCAGTTTTAAGAAGAACTGCTCTTGGGGTCATGATGGGTTGGGGTTTCAAAGGGTATCTGCATTGATCCTGCAGATGAGAGAAACTACCACACACAAAGCAAGATTTATTATACATGACAAATTCATCTCCTAGTTGCTAAGATTTTAACTGATTCTAGTTTCTTTGATTACCTCTAGGATTAGATGGCCTGTTTCTATACATCTCAGCATAGTTAACTGATTTCCTAGCAGGTTTGTCATTTGGTCTTATTGGTTTCCTAACAGGTTCGGTAGCCTGTTCTTGCTTTGGTTCACTAGACTCTACCTTTTTGTTTTCAGACATCTCAGGTAAGGAGGTGTCACTGGCACTTTCAAACACTTCTTCAGTTAAAGTACTTTTGATTGTAGGGCCACGGACAAATGTGGATGACTGATAAGGTTTTAAAAGGTACCATTTTGAGGGGTCGTTTTAGTCCTTATTTGATCACTTTTGTATCCGTTATTGCTTAATATCGTTCCTTTTCACTTTTTAGGTCTCTTGAAGGCAAAATGCTGGAATGGCACTTATTCGGACGAAAAGGCGCGAATATATGAAGAAAATGGCCAGAGTCAGAATCGAGACACTCACAGTTGCTGAAAACAGAAGGCGACGGCGTCAGGTGCTAATGGCGACGCCGTCCCAAAATTGTTGTGACGGTCCAGAACCCAAAACTCGTATTTTCAAGCGACGACGTCTAGTTGTGAAAGAGTAGGCCGTCGCTACTCAGACGGCCTAGATGCAATCCAGACGACGTCAGAAGCTGAAGAGGACGGCGTCACGGACATAAGGTGACGTCGTCGCAAGGTTAACCTGGCCAAGACGAAACCCTAATGACGGCGACACGACGGCGTCACTAAACATAAGGTGACGCCGTCGCATATGTAATCTTATATATAGAATCCGAATTTTCAGTCTTGTGTGGAGAGTCTTTTGGAGTGAAAACCTAAAACCGAACCTAAGGTGTCTTGTACAGTATTTTATGGTTTTAAACCCTATCTTACACCAAGATAAGTCTTTACTTCATTAATTCAATTATGTCTTTGATTATTTGTGTGTATGCTTGCATGTTCTCCATGTCCGGCTAATTTATTTGTGTGTTTGCTTAGGAAGTATGAAACTTAATTATTGAATATTGATTGGTTGTTTCTTATCTTAGTTGATATATGATCTAGTAATGCGATAGGTCATTCGTTGTGTACTTAACGCTTGATTCATCTTTGTGAACCTTAGAATATAATTACCTGAGTAGTTGTAGGCTAAACCATCCAAAGAGCGCCTTAGAGTAGGAGTTTATCATCCCTAGTGGGTTTGTAGACGAGACCCTTTGGTAAGTTCAAAGAGTTAGGGAGAAACGCATACCCTACAACTTTAGACACACAACGCAACTAAGAATAAGACGTGACAACTCAACCATCAATAGGAGATAATTAAGGAGTAGTACAACCTAAGTAAACACATCTTTAAACTATCATACGAGCACACATTAATTAGACATAGACTCCCACAACCTTAGTTTAGATAATTAGATAATAGTAGAGTAATCGGTAGAAATACCAACCCCCCAAATCCAATACCCGAGATTCGTACCTTTCCATTTCATAAAATATAAAAATACAAAAAAATAATCTTCCTCAACCTTAACCTTAGCGTAGTAACTCCTTACTAGCATTCCTATTCCCCTAGAGAACGATATCAATACCCGTGGCTTACCCTAATTACTACACTACAACGATTAGGTTCACTGCCTAGGGTGTTATAAAACTTGCTCGAAGAAAAGGAAGTTTCCTTGACCCCGAACGACGCGTGTAGCGTTATCAAGTTTTTGGCGCCGCTGCCGGGGAATAGAATAGCTAGTTAGTAGTCCACCTCGTTTAGGTTCTTTGCTTGATTCCTATCAAGTAAATTTTTCCTCATTTTTAGCTTTCTCTTAGTCTATCCCCCTTCTTCGTGACCTTTGTTCGTAATCCCATCACTTTTCATCATGGAAGGTGATAACCAACCACCACTCATAAACCCACCACCAAATGACCCGCCAAGAGCCCGTACTCTTGGTGAGTACTCAAGACCAAGCCACCTAGGCTATAGGAACACCATTGAGCTTCCCGACCAAGCCCAAACTACGGCCCTGCGATCCGACACCATCCGGTTGGTGCAAAACGGATGTGCATTCCATGGACTTCGTTCCGAAGATCCAAATCAGCATCTGAGGGATTTCCTCAAAATCGTCGATTCCATCGACCTTGATGCTACTACTCGGGAGACCACGCGCCTGCGTCTCTTCCAATTCTCTCTACGGGACCAAGCGAGTAATTGGCTTGAGCGACTTCCCGCCGGCTCCATCTCAAGTTGGGATGATCTTACCTCTCGCTTCCTTGCTCAATTTTTCCCACCGGGGAGAACCACTAAGCTTAGGAATGAAATCTTGATGTTCCAACAACGTCAAGGTAAATCTCTCTACGAAGCATGGACCCGATTCAAGGACTTACTTCATAAAGTCCCTCATCACGGCATTGATCTTTGGCTCCTAGTCCAAATTTTCTATGATCATGTCAGTCTCTCTCTCCAACAAACCATTGATTATGCCTCCGGTGGAAGACTAAGTAACCTCGATGCTGAGGCATGCTGGGAGGTTATTGAGGACCTTGCTCAATATGAAGAGGAAGGTTGGGAAATTCCAGTTGTTCATGAAAACGGGTCAACTTCCCGAGCACAAGCAATTATGAGTATGGAGGCCCAAGTGAAAGCATTAATGGGAGTAACCACGCGTGCTGATGAACATATGAATGCAGTCAAGGAATTTTTGATCCCAAGAAAATCCAGGCAGGACGAATTTGAGGACATTATGTTGACATTTGTCTACAAGCAAGAAGAGGAAATAAAACGCCTCGAAGCTCAAATGCGAACAACTCACGACACTTTCTTGGGCCTAGCTAACAACTTCATATCGAGCATCCGTGGTGAAATCGCAAAAAAAAATACACCTAAAAAGCTTGAAAAGATGTATGCGATACCAGGACATACCGGGGTGACTCCCGAACCTTCTCCCTTAGTAAACCTCGATGAATCATATTCTCGCCTAAACCCCGGTCTCAACGTTTCCCACTTGTTCCCTAGAAACACATTCATTGGAATGGTGCACGTATCACTTCCCAATTTTCCCAATGCAAGGAAAAGTTCTTTCGGTTTTAAACCTGGAAAAAAAGAACCTCACCCTCAAGACTTTGGTACTTCTGAGATCACGATTGAAAGACAATTTGACATATGCATTGCTTATCATAGCGGAGATTACTGGTGGAATAACCAAATTAATTTTAAAATAAAAACCAAGTTTCTTGTCAAAAATAGTAACCAGATTTTTTATCCGGGCGGACTGAAGAAAAAAAACTGTTTTCTTTTACGAAAATTTGGGCGTGACGCCGTCACACTTTAACGAGTGACGCCGTCGCTAAGCCAGATCAGACGTAGTAATACAGCACCCATCTCTTTCATTCTTTACCCTACACATTTTTTATCCGCCCCACACCACACAAAAACGTATTCCCCACATCAAATCCACCATTTTTTCACAGCAATCTCCACGAGGTAAGTAATCTACATTGATCTTTGTCTATTCAATTTTTCTAATTCATGTTCAATTTCGTTTTCCCCTCTTTTCTTAAATCCGAAAAACCCCAACTAATTTGATCTATTTCGCCCTTGAAATCTTGTTAAGGCTTAAGATTAGGCGAAGTAGTAGTGTTACCATATGGGGGTTAACTTTGCGAGAAGCCTTTACGGCTTAGGAGTCAAAACCACCTGGCCGTTATGCCATTGTTGCTGCAACAAGGGTGTTTGGGTCAAGGGTTATGGTTAGAAACTTGGACTTTTCCCTCGCAATTGTCGGATTCAAAAAAAAATTGGTCGATCTGACGGCGTCAGGTGTATTCTGTGACGCCGTCAATACCTGCTTGTGTCGTCCTTTGCATCGCAAATGATACTCATTTGCTCTCCACTTATTTGATTTCTTGTTTCAGATGAGCAGAAGAGTAAAAAGGACTAGGGGACAATCTTCTAATACTCAAGAAAACATTGCGGACACAATCATTGGGTGGGGGTATTTACTGAAGAAAGTTGTCAAGCCAGTTACAACGATTTACTCCATCAGACTATTGATTCAGGGGCTGTGTTGGATTGGGCATTTCTGCAGGAGAATGATTTGGCTAGGGAATTTTCGAATAGTTTTAGGAGGGATAAGTTCACTGATCCCCAATGGGAAAGATTGTTTCGAATGGGAGAGCCCGTGTATGGCGAGTTGGTACGTGAGTTTCACGCATCATATCTGCCAAATATCAATGCATGTCAGGATAATATTGATTTCCAAGGGATCCGATTTAGGTTAGGAGGGGACTGGAGGGCAATGTCGACGCTTGAGTTTGGATGGTGGTTGGGACTGTATACATCTGAGGATGCTGAGAGTGATGCTTTTAGGACTCGATTTGCAACTGGAATTACCCATAAGGACGAGATGTTGGGTATTCAGTTCTGGAACACGATTGCTGATGGGGAGTACATTACTGGGGGTACCCTCGCTTCACAAATCCGGGATCCAGGGGTTAGGCTCATACATCGCTGCCTCACCTTCTCTATCACAGGGAGACATGCCACGAGCCATCGTGTCACCTTACCGGACCTATTCTATCTCTACTGCATATTGGCCGAGGGAGTGCACTGCAACATCCCTTTCTGGTTGGCCGATTACTTGAGAACTGCAAGTGGGATTAGATTGGAGGATAGGGTGTATGGGGGCATGCTTATTACCCGGTTATCTCGATCCTTAGGTGTATTGGCAGGGGAGGTACCTTCATACCTGAATACGATGGCTGCACCTAGGGTCGTCAAGGCTAAATCTCTGAAAGCTATGAATGTCCTGATGGATTATGGTAGAGGTTATACTTGGTTCCGTTCTCAGCCCGTCATTCAAGGTGGTGATAACGATAATGATGAGGAGCCACAGGTACCGGCACACCAGCAGGGAGGTGAAGCAGGAAGCTCCACTGACGTATACAGGCACATGTCTAGTGGAGATTGGCAGGCCTACCAGGGAGCATGGATGGGGCGCATGGATACATGGATGGCGCAACAGGACCAGAGGGCTAGCTGGACCTACGACCATACTGTCAGACAGATGCATCATCTATCCATGCGTGATCAGCTTGACCCACATCTCCAGATTGATCCTTTCCCAGGGCGGGAGGAGGACTATCCACCCTACGGGTATTTAGGCCATCTTCCCCCTGGTTATGACTATCGTTATGGACCCCCTCCCCCGTGATTGATGTAGTAGTTTATGGATTGAGTATGGTTGGCTGTTGAAACAATTTTTATTTTGGCATGTAATAATCTTGGACATCTAATTTAGTAGTGACCTTTGAACTATGTGGTGTTTATTTACATGTATTGTAATTTATCTTGCTTGTATGTTTATCTTTGTTTGTGATTTGTCATATATCTTTTATTAATTATTTATCCTCATGTTTAAATTTGTAAAAATGCTTTATTTTGTTTTTAACTTCGTCTTAATTGCATATAAAGGTATTTTACATAAGGGATAAGTGTAGGGAGGATTACACACGTTTTCAAAAGAAACATAAACATGAGAATAACAATTAACTAAAAGATATTCATGTTTGTTTGTTCGAGTCAAATGCTTGTATCGAGTCATAATGGATGTTTTGCAGAAATTTTTCCAGATTCTAAAGATGTAAATTTTCCAGAATTTTTTCCAGAAAATCGCAGACCAGTTTTTGTCAGGATAACCTGACGGCGTCAGGATTGCAACCTGACGGCGTCAGGAAGGAGTAAAAACAGCAGATTACTTTTTTCTCGTTTTCTGAGCTACTTATAAATTTTTGGAATTTTCCAGGTCTTAATTTTCTTAGAAATTCTGTAAACATCCATTCCACAAGCATTATATCCTAGTTTAAATCGAGTCTTATATATATTATTACCGCCGATTTTACGCGAAGGTTTCGTTTGTTTTCTTCAAGTGTGCAGGTTTAGTTTGTCAAGAAGAAGTTACATAAGATTGGAAGGAGCTTTTCACGCAATAATTCTTCTTGAAAAGGATTTAACCACCACTTTACACGGATCCTACCGAGCTAATCAGGGGAGTATTAGTTTCTTTCGTTTTTAATTACCTTCTTTTATCATAACTTTGATACTTTCGGGGAACATTGGGGACAATGTTCAGTTTAAGTGTAGGGAGGGAAAATAAAACGGGAACTTTGAAACTATGCTTATCCTTGACTATTTGCTTTGTCCAATTGTGATTGTGTAATAAACCATGAGAAAATGTCGGTTAGGGTAATTTTGGCACCAAATTTAAAATTTTTCATGACATATAGGAGTGGGCCATTAGTCTTAACAAAAGCGTCTCATGGATAGGAAGTTGCATGACTAGAACAAAAACCCTTTACCACCCAAATTCCACCAAAATGTGAGGATCGCCCTTAGATTAGTAGGAATTAAAGCATTCATCTTTAATGCTTAGAGTGTGAACCGGTAGTATATTAGATTCTAGAACTTGTTTTGTGATGCATTCCGAGATCGCAAGTGAGGCTACACTTGTGTAGTTAGGAATAACTAAATGATAAGAGGCATTAGGATAACCCTTGTTTGATACCTGTAATATAATTACTTCTTCCACATCGGTTGAGTAATTCCCCCACACCCTTTGCGTTGTACTCATCTTTAGTACACGATACCCCTAGTTAACCCCTCAGAGCCTATCCTTTTCGCGGTTCTCGTGATGTTTCGGTTTTTCCGGAATATCAATGAAGAGCATTGTTTACACCCCACCCCCAAATATACACCCAAATCGCCTTAGCCTACCCCTTATGCACTCACTTTTAGTGCAAATGTTTATTATCACCCTAAACCCTTAGTTCAATTATCTAGTTGCTTGCATAAGTTGCTAAGTCGAGTCATATCCTTTGTATACAGTTTTGGGACGATTGGGATTCATGGGAAAAGTTAAAGTTTATGAAATGACGGGAAGGGAACGTTAAATTCAAATTCCCTTTGTTTGCGTAATAATGTACCCCAAGTGTTTTGATCTTTTCAATTCGGGTCAAATTAGTGTTAGAGTAATAAAAACTCAAGTGTAGGGATGTGCCTATAAATCCTTATTATTTTGATGTTACCGTAGAGGATGGTAGAGTAAAAGTGTATGAAAAAAAAAAAAAAAAAAAAAAAAAAAAAAAAGCATACGGGCTACCATCCTACATCTATCCTTTAAATTTATGTTTGTTTATTTCAGTTATCTAGAGTTTAGAGTGTCGAGTCTTGGCTTAGCAACGCCATTCTTCGTATGCTTGTAACATAGAGATTTTTGACTTGCCACCACTAAATAGCCTATCCCACCAAACCCTTGTTTCCCTACCGTAAGCCTAACATTACAACCCTTTAAAAGACCTCTTTGATAGTCTTTCCTAGGTGCTTACGCCAAAGCGATGAAGGTTTGATCTATTCTCAAGCCTATGGTAATCTATGTACTAGGACCGGTTAATGAGTGTTTATCTTCCATTTCCTATTTGTTATATTTCATATATACACCCGAGAGAGATGTGAGTATCCAAACACCCCATGTGAGGTGCTAGTATGTAATTTCCGTGCTTGTTATGACTTTTGCGGGGCTTATATGTGTTGTGGACCGTTTTGAATTAATGCTTCATGACCCCTAACTTATAAATTAATTGGCTAAAAGCACATTTGCTTGAGGACAAGCAAATAACAAGTGTAGGGATATTTGATAAGGTTTTAAAAGGTACCATTTTGAGGGGTCGTTTTAGTCCTTATTTGATCACTTTTGTATCCGTTATTGCTTAATATCGTTCCTTTTCACTTTTTAGGTCTCTTGAAGGCAAAATGCTGGAATGACACTTATTCGGACGAAAAGGCGCGAATATATGAAGAAAATGGCCAAAGTCAGAATCGAGACACTCACAGTTGCTGAAAACAGAAGGCGACGGCGTCAGGTGCTAATGGCGACGCCGTCCCAAAATTGTTGTGACGGTCCAGAACCCAAAACTCGTATTTTTAAGCGACGACGTCTAGTTGTGAAAGAGTAGGCCGTCGCTACTCAGACGGCCTAGATGCAATCCAGACGACGTCAGAAGCTGAAGAGGACGGCGTCACGGACATAAGGTGACGCCGTCGCAAGGTTAACGTGGCCAAGACGAAACCCTAATGACGGCGACACGACGGCGTCACTAAACATAAGGTGACGCCGTCGCATATGTAATCTTATATATAGAATCCGAATTTTTCAGTCTTGTGTGGAGAGTCTTTTGGAGTGAAAACCTAAAACCGAACCTAAGGTGTCTTGTACAGTATTTTAGGGTTTTAAACCCTATCTTACACCAAGATAAGTCTTTACTTCATTAATTCAATTATGTCTTTGATTATTTGTGTGTATGCTTGCATGTTCTCCATGTCCGGCTAATTTATTTGTGTGTTTGCTTAGGAAGTATGAAACTTAATTATTGAATATTGATTGGTTGTTTCTTATCTTAGTTGATATATGATCTAGTAATGCGATAGGTCATTCGTTGTGTACTTAACGCTTGATTCATCTTTGTGAACCTTAGAATATAATTACCTGAGTAGTTGTAGGCTAAACCATCCAAAGAGCGCCTTAGAGTAGGAGTTTATCATCCCTAGTGGGTTTGTAGACGAGACCCTTTGGTAAGTTCAAAGAGTTAGGGAGAAACGCATACCCTACAACTTTAGACACACAACGCAACTAAGAATAAGACGTGACAACTCAACCATCAATAGGAGATAATTAAGGAGTAGTACAACCTAAGTAAACACATCTTTAAACTATCATACGAGCACACATTAATTAGACATAGACTCCCACAACCTTAGTTTAGATAATTAGATAATAGTAGAGTAATCGGTAGAAATACCAACCCCCCAAATCCAATACCCGAGATTCGTACCTTTCCATTTCATAAAATATAAAAATACAAAAAAATAATCTTCCTCAACCTTAACCTTAGCGTAGTAACTCCTTACTAGCATTCCTATTCCCCTAGAGAACGATATCAATACCCGTGGCTTACCCTAATTACTACACTACAACGATTAGGTTCACTGCCTAGGGTGTTATAAAACTTGCTCGAAGAAAAGGAAGTTTCCTTGACCCCGAACGACGCGTGTAGCGTTATCAATGACTTAAACTCCTCTAGGCCAGTATGTTCTAGGTCAATGCCAGGAGGTGAAGGGATACCTCTAAATGGTGGTTGTGATGTCTTATAACTAGGTGGTGTTGACTTGTAACCCATACCAGATGTGGCTTTGCCAATTATAGCTTTTTCAAGGTATTCATCAAGTCTTTTAGAGTTAAAATGGTGTGTGTCTTGAAGATGCTCAACACTTAGCTCTATATTGTCTTTAACTTTTGTGGCTTTCTCAAGTTCTTCTGTTAATACACTTATTGTTGTATTTTTAAAAGTGATTTCCCTATTAAGTACAGAAGTTGCTTCAGAAAATTTTGACTCATTTTCTTTATAATGCACAATTTGTTTTTCTACCTCTTTTATGATTTGCTAAGTTATAATTGGTTTTAGCAAGTTCTTCAGACACATTATCAAACCTGGTTTTTAGCTCTAGATATTTGCTTATTGGAATACATGTATCTGAGCAATTTGTTTTTGTAAGTACCTCAGATACCAAAGCCATGTTGACTGGACTTTCTTCTTCATCTCCCATGAAGCTCCAATCATATTGATGGATCGATATACTCTGACAAAACTAACTTTGTAGCTTGTAAGGGTTTAGCAACCTTGGATAAATCTAAAACTACTAACAATGAAACATTGATATAACTCTATTAAGTATGCGGAATCTACTTTAACAAAGCTAAGAAGAATAACTTTAAACTTCAACGATTATATTAAAACCAAACTTTGAACCTGCTTATTATACAGATTCACTAACAAACCTAATCGCTAAATAACTCGAATATCGTACTTGCATGTAAGTTCATTCATATATCTAATACCAATCTAGGGGTCCTTTTATAGACATAAGGAATACACTAGTCAGTTTGCAATCCTTGTATGACAAGTAAACTAATTCTAATCTAAGAATATTCTAGAATTACATAATAATCCTTAAACGATTTGCATAGCGGTCCTTTAGCATATCAGTACTTTAACGAGCAGTACTTTGACTTTCTTCATTAAGCAGTACTTTGACTTTCAGCAGCACTTTGACTTTATATCCCAACAATCCTCCCCTAACTTGAATTCTACTTGCTTGATTTCAAGTTCCTTTATATCTTTAACTTCAGCATCTTTTGTCTTCAAGGAAAGATTGTATCTTTAACTTCAAATTCATCTTGTACTCACTGTGTTTGTATTTTCATCATCAAAGTAATCTTTATCAGCAATCTTTTTCAGCAACTTTTATCAGCAACAGATCTTTTCAGCTACTTAGCAACATATGGCAAAATGTACATCAGATCATAAAGTTTCAGACTATTCTCATCACTTCCAGGTGTGTAAACTCTTGTGAGAGGTGAATCATTGAAAAATAATGGATTTTGATGTCTCTTTACCAAAGCCATTAACTCTGGAGTAGCCAATGTTTAGGTGAAAAACCATGGTACATTGATAACCATATGATTTTTAGCAAATCATCAGCTATCAACGGATTTGTTAAGTCTTTACCAAGAGCCTTTTGCTTTTGGACTAGTTAGTTCTTACTACCGTGGTGAACTAATTACCATACAAATGGTTTTACCACGGCCTTTACCACAAACCATTTATCTTGTGCGCTAGCCAACTCTTCAATATTACAGATATGGTGAGTTTAAGACCATACAATTTTTAGTAAATTGTTAACTAAAAATGGATTTGATAATCACATCAGAGACGTACCCTCATGATGAATCAAACTCTTTCTTGTTTATTAAACATGGTGAGTTGATTAGCATTTGTTGTGTAGTACAAGTACTAACACCATGTGCTATTCTCAAAACAATTTGTTGCTGTCATCTTGTGCTTCAAAAAGTATTTTGCACTTTACAAAAATTGCTTATTTTATATTAAAAGACTTTACTGGTTTTGTGCTACAAGCAGTACTTTGATAAAGTACTGTTTGTCCAGCAGTACTTTGAATAAAGTACTGATTATTCAAAAATTTTATATAATAATACCATACCAGTAATTATGCATCATCTGCTAAAGTTGTCCATTTGATGAACAACACAATTACTATGAGTGTTGTTTCATTCTCTTGTTCAACTTCCATACCATGATCTAACATTCTGATCATAAGATCTCTTGTAAGAGGATATCTCCTTTCTGCTAACATATGAATCATGGTACCATCTTCTAACTCTAATACATGCACTCCTGATTCTTCAAAGAATCTTCAACTTGTGATTTCCCAATCTTCTTGATTATTCCAGAGAGCATCATTGCTTGTTTCTTCTGTCTCCCAGATAGTTGTAAGATCACCCAGCAAGACTAAACCCACTCCAGTTGGTGGAATATGCTCAAAATGATCTTGCACTTGTTGATACAGATGAAACAAATATTCTCTATCTATCATATGCAATATGTCCCACAACAAGTTGAATACTCTAAAACTTTCATCTTCTCTATGAAACATGAGATAATCTCCTTCTTTTGATTATTCTACAACTTCAAATGTAGAAATCTTAGACTTCATCTCAGCAACTTCTTTTGATTTTGGATTCTCAAAATCAACAACTCTTAGATAGTTCCTCAGCTCATCAACTGTATCTGTTCTCAAGTTAAACTTCTTTGATAGCTGTTCATCATCAGTCGTCCTCTTTCTCTTTGAACTTCTTTTTCTTGCATCCACATTTTGTTTTTCAGAATCAAAATGAATAATACTATTAAGTTCCTTTTGATAAGACTCTCTAACAGCATCATATAAATCTTTCATCTCTGGATATCTTAACCTCTGTAAACCTGTATATCCTTGACTCTTCAGATAACTCATCATGGCATTCCTTTCTTTAGCAATACCTTGTGGTCTTCTTGGTAGAACAGTTTGCTTCTTTGGTATTTCAATTTCAGCATCTAATTCAGCCTGTATCTTTCTAGCAGCTTTTTCATTTTTAGCTTCCTCAATAGCTCTTAATTCTGCTAAAGTAAGCTTCTTCTTCTTTTTCTTTGATTCTACCACGATACCTTTTCCTTTATCTTTTGGATCTAACTCTTGAGTAGGTTGAGAAGATTGTAAATCTTGAGGTTGTTTAACTCCAGAAATACTAATACCTCTTGGTCTTGACATGTTGAGCAACATATGAGCAATGGTCTCATCATAACTAGCAGTATGTTCCTCTTGCTGAATTGGATTAGAAGTACCAGCTTCTTCATGTATAATAGTTGAAGGACCAGCTTCTTCATCAAAATTCAAGGTTCTTGGTGTAATAAGATCTTGCCTAAAAGTACCTTGAAGAATAGTACCTTGAACACCAGTACTTTGAACACCAGTACCTTGAACACCAGTACTTTGAACACCAGCTTGCTCAATTTGCTCAGTTTCTTTATTTGGATCTTCATACAGATTCTCATGAGGTTTAGCATCTTCATTCAAATTTTCATGAGGTTCAGCATCTTCATTCAAATTCTCATTCTCCAAATTCCTCCCCAATGTGAATGAAGACTGCTTTTTAAGCTTCTTTCCCTTAGTCTTAGAAAACTTCCTAGGTTTCTGACCTCGCTTCTTCTACAATTTCACCCACAACTTGTGATGTTGAACTAGTGGCCAAACAAATCTTTTCAATCTCTTGAACTTATTGTTCAACTTTAACAGCTGTGCAGCTTGAGCTTCATTATCCTTCTTCAACCTCATTAATTCCCTTGCTAAAGCATAATTATCCAGAACTATTCCCTCAGTAGCCATGACTCCCTCATCTCCTCCAGATGTTTGAGACCCATCTGTTGATGTATAATCATTGGGAGATGATGGTGGATTCACATCTTGTTCTTAATTAGCATGCGCAGTACCTCGCAAAGAAGCACTACTTTCAGATAAATGCCAAGCAGTACTTTTCATCCTCTTCTTCCATAAATGCAAAAACATCAAAGAACATTGTGTTGCCTCCCCTCAAACAATGCATAGGACTAAACTAAACTAATATAAAGTCCTCCCCTTAAATGTAGCTTAATAATTAATCATACAAATACTCACCACTAAATGATTGAATCTTAAAACATCAAATCCCTTTGTGAGTAGATCAGCTACATTTTCACCTGTGTGAACCTTGATAACATTAATAAGCTTGTGCTCATAACAATCACGAATAAAGTGATGCCTAATTTGAATGTGCTTGGTCTTGGAATGATAAACAGGATTCTTGACAATGCAAATGGTACTCTCATTGTCAATGTAGATAGGAGTATTCTTAAAATTGAATCCATAATCCAAGAGTTGATTCTGCATCCGCAGTACTTGTCCACAACAACTTGCAGCAGCAACATATTCTGCTTCAGTGGATGATGTTGCTGCAATGGTTTGTTTCTTACATTGCTATAAGACTAATCTTCTTCCAAGATATTGGCATCCTCCAGTGGTTGATCTTCTATCATAATTATCACCTGCATAATCACTGTCTGAAAAAGCTTCCAAGTGAAAAGGTGAATCCTTAGGATACCACAACCCTAACTTAGGTTGTTGCTTGAGATAACTAAAAATCCTCTAAACTGCATTCATATGAGAGACCTTAGGTGAGACTTGATATCTTGCACATAAACATACAGCAAACATGATGTCAGGTCTAGATGCAGTTAAGTACATAAGACAACCAATCATTGATCTGTAAAGTTTGACATCCACAGCTTGTCCATCTTCATCCTTTCCTAATGAGTTTATAGCTTTAATGGGTGTGGTGACTGGCTTGATAGTACTAAAGTTAAAACTTTTAAGAATGTAAGTGACATACTTATCTTGACTAATAAAGATTCCAGTACTTGATTGTTTAACTTGAAGCCCCAAAAAGAAAGTTAATTCACCCATGGAACTCATTTGAAACTCTTGTTGCATGAGCTGCTCAAATTCTTTCACCATTGACTGTTTTGTAGCTCCAAAGATAATATCATCTACATATACATGAACAAGCATTATATCCTTTTTATCTCTCTTGATAAACAAAGTCTTCTCAATTGCACCTCTCCTGTAACCATGTTGCAATAGAAAAGTGGAGAGTCTTTCATACCAAGCTCTAGGAGCTTGATGAAGGCCATAAAGAGCCTTAATAACTTTGTAGACTTTTTTCGGATGTGCAGGATCCTCAAAACCAGGAGGTTTTTTTACATAGACTTCCTCTGTAATTTTGCCATAGAGAAAGGCACTTTTGACATCCATTTGATAAACAGGAAAGCCCATATAAGATGCAAAAGCAAGAAATAATATTATGGCTTCAATCCTTGCTACAGGAGCAAACACTTACTCATAGTTCACTCCTTTTTATTGTCTATATCTTTGTGCAACCAATCTTGCTTTGTTCTTGATGACATTACCTCTTTCATCTCTCTTAACTCTGAAAACCCATCTTGTACCAATTACTTTCTTTCCATCTGGTAAACCACATAGTATCCAAACATCTTGAAGTTTGAATTGAAGAAGTTCTTCTTGCATGGCTTCAACCCAACTCTCTTTAGCTAATGCTTGAGATATAGTCTTGGGTTCTTATTGAGAGATAAAGTAGGTAAATAAGCATGTTTGTTGATCCTTATGATTCATCCTGTTTTGTTTATAAACAAAGCTAAGTAAAGCATTATGTTGCTTAGAGAAACCTTTAGATTTTATTCTTATGAGCATTCCTGAAGTAGAAGGTCCAATGATTTGATCAGCAAGATGATCTTTATGAACTCTTAATGTAGGAGTTGGTGGAACTTCAAAATCATCACTCAAATTTGTGAAATCGGGTTGTTCATTGGAATTTGAGAAAATACCTTCATCTTCAAACTCATCATCAGTGTCTACTAACGCAGGCATGTTTGGATCATGCAAATCATCAGAAGTACTGTCAACTGGTGCAGCAGTACTTTGATCCAAAGTACTGTGAGAGTAATCTGTAGACTTACCCTTTTTTCTTTTCTGCTTCATAAGCTCTTCTTTGATCATCTTCAAAAGACTTTGCTATTGTTTCTTGAAAAAGCATCCTATTAAGTTCATCTTGAATAGCTTGATCTCCATCAGACAATTTGGATTTTGGTTCAACAGTACTTTTCTCCTTTTCAATAGTTATGGGTTCTTCATCAGGAACAGTATCAGGTCTAATATTAACTCCATGAACAATGTACTGTAAATTTTCTTCTTTGTGAACAACTTGATTTTCTTCTCTAACAGGAACATAGTTCATAGAATGAGTCAAAAAATCAAGATCAAACATCCAATCAGGACCTTTACCTTTTTGATTTTCTTGATCTTCAATAAAATCAACATGAAGACAATCTTCAACCTTTTTGGTAACCTTGTTGTACACTCTAAATCCTTTGCTATTGGTACAATAACCCAATAAGTATCCTTCATCTGACTTGCCATCAAATTTTCCCAGAGTATCAAAAGGTTTCATAAAACGAATGTTGGGTTTGTTTCTCATAAGCAACTCATAAGGTGTCTTCATCTGAGGTTTAGTGACTGATACTCTATTTAACACATAACAAGCAGTACTTACAGCTTCAGCCCAAAATTGAATATGTAATAAAGAATCTGCAAGCATTGTTCTTGCTGCTTATATCAATGTTCTATTCTTCCTTTCTGCAACACCATTTTGCTGTGGAGTTCTAGCAATGCTAAACTCCCTCTTAATCCCTTTCTTGGTACAAAATTCATCCATAAACTTGTTTTTGAATTCAGTCCCATTATCACATGTAATAGATCTTACTTTGAGTCTCAACTGATTTTCAAGGGCTATTATAAGATCATGAATAGCATCAAAGGTTTCATCTTTAAATCCCAAGAAAAAGACCCAACTAAATCTACTACAATCATCTGTTACAACTAAGCAGTATTTCTTCTTGTTTAAGCTTGCAACAGAAACAGGTCCAAATATATCCATGTGCAACAACTCTAAAGGTTCTCTAATAGTTATTTCCTCAATCTTCTTGCATGAGGCTTTGTGTTGTTTACCCTTCTTGCAAGCCAAACATGAATGATCATTCTTGTATGTTTTAGAAGGTAAACCTCTAACTAAATTGCCTTTAACCAACATGTTGATATTCTTGAAATTCACATGTCCTAATCTTCTATGCCATAGATGTGCTTCTTCAAGTGTTGCCCTTGCTACTAAACATGTTGCTCTTTCAGTAGAGTTAATATTCTTCAAATCTAGACTGTACACATCATTGGTTCTTGGTACTCTCAGGGTTACCAAGTGATCATCAACAAGCTTGAACTCAGGGGAGAGAATAAGACATTTTGTGTCAGTGAATAACACAAGGTGCTTCTTGTCACAGATCTGAGATACTGACAAAAGGTTGAACTTGAGCTCCTTCACATAACGAACATTCTCAAAATCAACGCATCCTGCCTTGATTTTTCCTTTCCCAGTAATTCTACCTCCATTAGGATCATTCCCAAAAGCAACTCTTCCTCCAAAATATGACTTAAAATCTGACATAATCTCCTTGTCTCTTGTCATGCTTCCGGATCAACCACTATCAACAATCAAATGATCTTTAAGCTCCTCTTCTGGGTTGCCCTGCACAAAAGATGAAAAGGTTAGTTTCTTTTAGGAACCCAAGCCATTACTGACTTGTGTTCCCCTTGTAGAGTGACATACTCAAATTCTTTGAGTATGTAATCTCCATGGTTTTTGAAAACAGAATCAAGTATTATCTTTTGTTTCAAAACTTGTGTTGGATTTTCAACAAAACTCTCTTTTTCAACAAAATTCTCTTTTTCACCCTTACTTGCTGAAAGTACTGTTTGTCCCCCATCAGTACTTTCTTTCTTAACCCAGTTGGTTTTAACACTTTGTATTGATTTCTTTCATCTAGGTACTCTATTTGAGTTGAAATGCCTTCTAGATTGATAGTAATTGGATCTCCTTGGGCTTCCATTCGAAAAAGTGCTAGCAGTACCTTGATTGGGTGAAAACCTAGCAGTACTTTGAGAAGTTACTGCTTGAGAAATCTTTGACTTACCAGTACCTTGAAAAGTGTTGCTTGAGTGTACTGGTATTTTGGAAAAAGGTCTTTTATGGTGAGGGTACCTATAATCTTTTGAGAAATTACTATGGTTAACCCTATGTGAGTGATTCCAAACTGGTTTATTCTCCTTGGCTTATGGTTGGTAGATGTAGTCTTTGGGAATTGACTTAAATATTTTGAGTGAAAGTCACAGTCCTTAATCAAATGATCATCACTATAACACACAAAGCATAATTTTTGACCAAAAATTATCCTGACTTTTTGGTGAATGACCAAAACTATCCCAAAAAGATTTAGCAGTATTTTGAAAAGTTTTTCTTGAAGGTACTGCTGAATGTTTAGCAGTACTTTGAGAAGATTTTGAAGGTACTGCTGTTTTTGAAAAAGCTTTAGAAAACCTTTTATCATTGTTAACACACCCTGAACTCTTAACATTATCATCCTTTGGTTTCTCAACTGTTTCTTTTGGGGATTCAAAACTAGATGGACTTGAACCAGTAAGCTTTTTCCTAAACTCTAAATTGTCTACTCCAAAACAAGAAACATCTGTCCTAGGTGGTTGAAAACTTCCAGTGGGTGGAGGAACTTCATTATAACCCTTGTCTTTCTTAAATTCTGGAGGTGTTTGACTAATTGATTTCTCATTACTAGATTTGTTTTCTTCTGAGCTAATTAGTTCATCATCACTAGTTGTTATCTCCTCTGAATCAATTTATTCCTTATCACTAGTTGGGTTCTCTTCTGTACTGCTATACTCAACACCAAAACCTAGGCCAATTTTAATGTGTGCTCTTCTTTGTTTTTCAACATAACTAACATGTGAAAGACCAGCTTCTTTCCAACTAGCAAGTTTTTCTAACAATTCATCCCTTTGTTTAGTCATTTTTTCAAGTTCAGAAACCTTACATCCTAACTTCTATTCACTCAATTTTAATTGATAATCTTGTTGCTCATATTTTTCTGCCTAAGCCATTTCATTATTTTCATGAGTGATTATTTTGGCTTCCATTGACTCTAAAGTCAATTGATAACCAGCTACCTCAGCCCTAGCCCTTCTACAATTATCCCTTTCAGTCACATAATCTTTAAGCACTTTTTGATAAAAATCATTTCATTTAGAACATACCTCAGAGATAGTGGATGAACTTGGTGAAGTAGCTACCATAGCAAGCAGAACAGGTTCTTCTTTACTTTCCATGCTCCAATCAAAGCTTCCAAGGCCATCTCTTGATTCCAAAGTAGCAAATCCTGGTTCCTCATCAAAAGTTGTGCTCCAATCGAACTCTTACACAGCAACCATAGAGTTGGTTACTGTGACAACCCGTACTTTCAGGTCATTTCTTGACACAATTCATGTCTCATTATTTCAACATTTATAGTAAACTTGGTTTACTTGTTTCAAATTCGCGTAACCTTGAAGGTTTAGCGGCGAATTAATGATCATGACATCACGTACATTTCATATGGACTATGATTAGTCTACATTTCATTGACATCATGTGCATCTCATTAGTACATTCACGACATTTCATTTTCACCTTCAACGCGTAATCTTTATATTTAATAATTTTTATCGCGTGAGTTTTTATTTTGAATATTTAACCCGTTACTTTCAAAAATGATCCCGAGGTATTTTTAAACTTACATTTAGTTCATAAAAACTATATTTTTAGTTTTCCTAGTGTTTCAAATTTATTTGGTACTTAAATCGTTAAAGTTTAATTATTACGTCGTTTTCTTAAAAATTTCACGATAATTATTTTATCACTCAGTTTTCACAAGGAAAGTATTTTTACAAATTTTATTATCTCATTACAATCTATTTTGACCTAATAAAAACTTACTTGCACCAAAAATTCCCATTTACCTTCAATTGTACAAATAACTTACAATTACTTATACTTTTTATCAAAGTTTATACAATATATACATAAGTAATGGTTTAAAAAAAAAATATATATATGGGAGAGACAACCCTCCCCTAAAAACCGGCCAAGGGGAGGGTGTTTATTAAATGTGGTAAGGTTCATGTCTACAAATAATTCACTTATACAAAAAGTCTTACATATCTCACATTTTCTCATTCAATCTCATTTCTCAAAGTGTCAAGATAAAAACTTTCTCTCTTCTTTCTTGGGTCTTCAAGAACCGGCCACATCAAAGGTGCCAAGGGATCAAGAGTTTTGAAAAATCAAGTGTGTTTACAACCTAGATTATATCCTTTGTATGGTTTTGAAATAAAAACCAAGGATATTTAAGTTAATCCTTGTTACCTACACCTCTTCACTATCACTTGTAAGCATGTTTTTATCATTTTCAAGTTTCCTTTTTATTTTCATATGTTTCTTTTCATTTTTGGAGCTTATATGCATGTTATGTGATTTATACCATTTATTTCATGATTTATTGAGTTATATAAATATATTGGTCATCCTATAAATATTCCCATGGTATTCTTTGGTCTTGATGGTGATTAGGAACCCATGACACCCTAAGAAGGTGTATGGTAGGATTAGATTAGCTTTGGAGTTGATTTGAAGGGATTAGAATAGGTTTTGTCCGAGAAAAACTATTTTCGATAACTATATTTTAGGTTCTGTCCTTGTTTCGAATTTCTGGAAAAACCTACTGTTGGTACGAAGTTTTGGCCTTGATATTTAGAAAATATACTTTAAAACGAATCCGTGGCCGCTTGAACGGATTAAAACGGAGTTATAACGAAGCCGTGGTGAATTTTTAAAGTTTGACGACGAAACGTATATTTTCAGAAAATTTCAGCTTGCTGTTTTTAGTATTTTCGAGTCAAAAACGAGCCTTAAGCTTCACAAATTATTTCGACTAGTCAAAAATATATTAGTTTACTTCGATACGAAGCTAAGGACATATTATACGTAGAAAACGGATTTGAAACGACAAATATATGCACGTTTTTATAAACTTGCCGTAACTATTATTTTCTGAAAAATTATATTATTTTACGATTCAAGTATTTCATTAGCTGTAAAGGCTATGTTTGCGGCAGTTTTTAACAAGGTTGTGAAACTTTTTAGAACGAAATGTCTTCTAGTAAAATCAAGTTCATCGGCCATATTTTTTCAAAACAAAAAGCTGTTTGTAAAGCGGAGTTTTAGTAAATTATTTACGGACGTTCAAACTTGGCCAAAACTTATTTTCTGCACACAATTAGCAAAAATCACCAACTTTAACCTTTAATATCTTTATGATCGAGACCTTTTGGACGAAAACTCTTGAACTGAAACTTTTAGATATCGATACAAACTTTCCAAAACCGTCGAGTTCGTTCTCTAACGATCGACGTACACTATTTTACGACTACTTTTCCGGAGCCATTTTTGTTGATTTCAAGAAAATTCCGACGACATTGTTTTGCGACGAAAAGTGGAAATTTCACCAAAAATCATTATAAAACAATTGTAGGATGACATTTTGACGTAAAAACTTATAAAGTGATTTTTGATTGGTCAAGACGTCAAAAGAGTATTTTTCGACGACGAGTAATATTTTCAAAACCCGTAAATGGTATAAATAACATACGAAGTGCATGCATAACATTACATTGCAACTCATGACGTATCATATCCTTCACAATAGGTCAAGATTAACGTATCACATTACATCTCGGTGTACTCACTTTTGTCTTCGCATCATTCCACCAAGTGAGTTCCATAGCCCCTACTTTTACTTGTTTTCATAAATGTTTTGGGGGAGATACATGCTCAATTATTTTCATAACTATCATGATTATTTGAAACTACATGTTTAACTGAACTGAATGTTTAGTCATGCAAAGTAACAGTATTACCATACGTAGTATTTCCATAGTATATTCATTGGACTGATGGTCTTGGTATATTCATTGGACTGATGGTCTTGGTATATTCATTAGACTGATGGTCTTGGTACATTCATTGGACTGATGGTCATGGTACATTCATTGAACTGATGGTCTTGGTATAATCATTGCACTAATGGTCATGGAACAATGTGAAACCGTATGAATTAGGTGTTATATTAAGTAACTATGGATACATTAAGTTAGGCACTATCTTGTGAACTCATTTGACGATTTGGGCTTGAACATAAACTATATTACACTTTGGCAATGGGTTGTGAACACACAGGTTGCAAGTTTTGTATGGGCGGAACTTGGAACTGAGTGGATTTTCAATGCCTTTGCTGCATAAACGATTTTGAAAGGCTTTACATTTCTTCATAAACTCTATGAACTCACTCAACCTTTGTGTTGACACTTTTAGCATGTTTTTATCTCAGGTATCTAAGGCATTCACTTCATGGCATGCATTTGGACACATCATGGAGTCGCGATGACGACGCGTCTCACTTGGGTTTTACGTACTTTAAAACATCGTTTGAATTGTAACAAACTTATTTCCGCACAAGTTGATTTTCATTTGGGACCTACTTTGTAAACTCTGATTGTTTTATTAAATCAAACGATGTTCTTTTCAAACGACACTTTAGGTCGTTCAATATAACTGTGATTGTGGTGCTATGACAGTCAATCCCCAGGAATTCCATTCCGCTGCAAAACAGGTAATTTGGGGGTGTGACAGTTACTGGTTCATCATCAAATTCAGCACTCCAGTCAACCTCTAATAGATTTTCTTGAGCAACCAAAGCTTTTGGCTTTGGTTCAGTAATAGGAACTTTCTATATTTCAACCTTGGGTTTCTCAATCATTCTATTTGCCTGATATTTAGCAAACTTGCATTCTCTTGCAAAGTGTCCAGGCCTTTGACAATTAAAGCATTCAATATTGGATTTGTCAAATGCTATACCCTATTTGGGTTTAAAGTCAATGCCTCTTCCTGTTTTCTTCATGAACTTCTTGATCCTTGCAGTGATCATGGCAACTTGCCATCTTATGTCAATTTCTTCTAGATCATCCTCTTCAATTTGCAACAAATCTTCTTCATAAGTGACAGGTAAAGTGGATTGTTGAGCAAAGAAGGAACATACAACATCATCAGAGTTGATGGTGTTCAATGGTGATGAGGTGGTAGTAGTCATGGTTGTGCAAATATGTTGTTTATCACCAACAGTACTTTGAACAGGATAAGCAGTACTTTTAGTGGAAGTACTGCCTCTGTTTTCAAAAGACACAAAAGCAATGCTGTGAGATTTTGAATTTGTTTGACCATTCATATCATGCTCATATACCTTTAAATTGTTGTAGAGATCATCAATGTCCATAGTATCCAAACCAGATTGTCCTCTAATCATAGTAGCAACCACATGCCATACGGATGGCAAACTTCTTAAGAACTTCAAGTTTGCATCTTCAACAGATAACTTTGAACCATATAACTCTATCATACTAAGAAGATTTTCGAATCTGTCATAGGCAGCATCAAGACCTTCTCTTTCACCAACAGTGAATGTTTTGAACTGTTGCTTCAATAGATTTATATGCATCTTCTTGGAAGCATCATTACCTCTAAATCTTGTCTTGATTGCAGCCCATAATTGTTTTGCATCCTTAGAATCATGAAACTTTAGTAGGTGACCATCAGGAATAGCAGACAACAGTATGTTGAGAGCCTTTTCTTGATTTCTTTTTGTAGCTACTGGCAAGGTAGGCTGAGGTGGTTTAGGTTGTCCAGGAACTTCTACAGGCTCTTCAAGAACGACATTACCATTGACAATCACATCCCACAGTGCATGGTCTATAATAGCAATGTACTGCCTCATCTTCATGCTCCAGAGATCATATTCTCCTTTCTTGATGATAGGAATTCTGAGTGAGGTGATGGATGGGAGTGGTGCAGCTTCAGTCGACATCTTTTAGGGTTTGTTGTTGAATCGGTTTTAAGGGTTTCTTTTTAATCAGAGTTTCCACACAAGCTTTGATACCACTTGTTGGATCGATATACTCTGACCAAACTAACTTTGTAGCTTGTAAGGGTTTAGCAACCTTGGATAAATCCAAAACTACTAACAATGAAACACTGATATAACTTTATTAAGTATGTGGAATCTACTTTAATAAGCTAAGAAGAATAACTTTAAACTTCAACGATTATATTAAAACCAAACTTTGAACCTGCTTATTATACAGATTCACTAACAAACCTAATCGCTAAATAATTATAATATCGTACTTGCATGTAAGTTCATTCGTATCTCTAATACCAATCTAGGGGTCCTTTTATAGACATAAGGAATACCCTAGTCGGTTTACAATCCTTGTACGACAAGTAAACTAATTCTAATCTAAGAATATTCTAGAATTACATAATAATCCTTAAACGATTTGCATAACAGTCCTTTAGCATATCAGTACTTTGACGAGCAGTACTTTGACTTTCTTCATTAAGCAGTACTTTGACTTTCTTCATTAAGTAGTACTTTGACTTTCAGTAGCACTTTGACTTTATATCCCAACACATATCCAGCACCATCAACAGCTACCATTGCTTTTGAAGAAGAGTTATCGGCATCACTATGCTTCCCTTTGCTCCTGGGGCTCCTACATTCCCTGGAAAAATGCCCAAGCTTTCCACAATTGTAGCATTCTACCTTAATCTTGTTAAACCCAGCAGTGTCTCCATCATTGATCTTAATATGCCTTCCAGTTTTCTTCATGAACCTTTTTGCCCTCATACTAATCAGGGAAATGTTCCACTTGATATCCATCTCTTCCATGTCATCTTCATGGATTTGTCTCAGATCATCATGAGTGATCTGGGATCCTTGACTCTGTTCAGCTATGAAAGCATAAATTGTACCTTCATTGATTCATGCTGCAGTGGTTACAGAGCCATCAGTATTAACATTAGTACTAGGAGTACTAACATAAAAACTATCCATATCATTGCTAGTGACAGGGTGAGCCACAAAGGCTATGTTTTGTGACCCAGAACTAGAAGAGGCAGCTGCTTTTCTTTTCATGTCTTGTTCAATCACCTTAAAGCTATTAAACGGATTGTCCAACTTCATGGTTTCAAAATCAGGCTTGTTCTTCCATACAATGACATGAGTGTCCCATTTTGGTTATAGAAGACTCCTAAAAAACCTGAGATTAACATCTTCCTTGAAGAACTCCACATCCAATACAGCCAGTTGACTAACAAGTTTTTGGAGCCTGTTATAAACTGAGTCAATGGACTCAGTTGCACCAGCCTTGTAGTTTTCAAATTCTTGCTTCAAAAGAGTCTTCTGAGTTTTCTTGGTGACAGAATCTCCACCAAATCCGGTTTCAATGGCTTTTAACAAACTCTGAGCATCTTTGTGTTTGTTGAAAGTGTGTTGATGATCATCAGGTATTGCCATAAGTAGAAGACTTCTGGCTTTGAGATCATTGCCTCTTAGAGCCATTTCTTCGTTAGTGATAGGAGCACCTCTTTCTCTAGTGACGGTCTTACCAGCAACTTCTTCAGTGATAGTGGATTTGTAAGAGTCTCCATAGAGCACAATGTTCCACAGCTTGAAATCAAGTACCAAGAAGTACTGCTCTATGCGCATTCTCCAGAGTTCATATTCATTTGGCTGCAACTTGGGAACTCTGTTAACAGCATTTGATTTGTCAAAATCCATTTCTTCAGTTTTGTCAACACGGGATCTTCTAAATACAAAGCTTTAGGACGCAAGCTCTTATACCACTTGTGGAGTCCCAAACCTTGGATCTAGAACACTTAGCTTGTAAATGTGTTAGTTGCCTTGGAAGATTCCAAAACAACAATGAGAAACTTTGTTTGTAGATGCACACAAGTATGCGGAATCTACTTGAATGCACTTAGAAGATTAATGTAAGAACAAGTATAACACCAAAAGCTTCAATATTATTAAGCAATAATACGAGTACTCTCCTAGTACTAGGGTTTACAACCTTGAAGCTCTACTTTAAGACTGCTAGAATGTATATGTGTTTAACCTAGCTAGGATCTCCTTTTATACACTAAGGACTGTAGGATATTAGATTTCACATACACATCAAACCATAACACAAAGTGGTGTATAAATGGAATTCTAGAGAGAGAAAGTTAGAGGTTTAGGGAACTTAGTGAGAGAAAGTGAAAGATATTATTATGAGCTCCAACTCTCTACCTTGGGAGGTAGAGAGTATTTATAGTCTTACATAAATCGCCACACATCGGGCTGTGGATCAGGCATACAATGGGTAAAGACCCGTCCGTCCTCCACGGTGTTACTTAACTAAATACTACTTAACTTAAAATAACTACGACTACGAGCTTTCTAACGATTACATATACTTGAGGTGACCGACTCTTTAATACCTGGAATTTCTAATTCCTAACAATCTCCCCCTAAGGGAGGTCACCTCAATCATGTACTAAAATTACATTGAATACAAACAGATATTACATTAACAATTGTTCTTGTATTCTTGATGTAGTGCATTGCTCCGAAGCTCGTAGACATAGATTCTTCTTATTGCATGTTTGGATAATCCAAGTGGAGGTCTTTTACTGATCCACGTAATAATAATTTTGAGCCAGCTTTTGAGATCATCAGCTAACAACAATCTCTGAGACATCCATTGTGGTTTTGGAATTTTGTGATGTTGTGACTTTTGGACCGACATGCTCACATTCTGGATCATGAAATCTTCTCATCAGAGTAGCGGAAGCATTTGTTGATTCATGATATTGGCAGCAGCGTAGCAGAAGCATGGAGTGAAAATATCAGAGTCATTGATGCACTAATCATGATTTCTTTCGAGATGAATGTGTTGAGTGAGCATGCGGCTATGGAATGACCGCTTCATTCTGATCAGCTGCGAACGTCGGGCGTACCTGCATAAAACAATTAGCAATAAAGCGTACAAAAGTGTCTTTGATCACTTTCGTTGAATTGAGGTACACGGCCCACGGTTCCCCGTTGATCAGTACAAGTACTGCCTGTGATCAGGTAAAATTCTGAAGAATTTCCTTGACAGGGTTTCGCAGCTGCTCTAGCTGTTCTCAAACCGGAACGTCTCAAAGAAGACACCACGGAGTGAGTGAACCAGCGAATTTAAGTCCACTGATTGATGAAACGAGATTTGAAAAACAATCGTGTATTGCTCAATAGAAATTGTTTTTGCAATACAACGAAAGTTTTAATGAAAATCAATTATCAATCATAAAACACCTTTTGATTTGAAATAATCGTACACGGTCGATGTGCTAAGGAAAAGAATTTTTAAGCACATTAACCGGTTTTTCAAAGGTATCCGTCAATCCATAACCTGAACCAGGATTGATTCAGAAGATTGAATCGCCCCATTGTTTCTGTTCAGTTGTCACATGGTTGATCTAACGAATAGATCTCACATGCCACCTACTAGGAGCTTGTTAGATGATGGCTCCAGCAGGCTTTCCATCTTCATTGTGAATTTGTTTATATATCACTTAGACGTTCTGGCAATACCACAAGGATAATGCGTAGGACTCAAGATATAATCTCTCTTTCCACATTGTGTGAAACAGAGAGTCTTCATTTGAAAGTGTCCTAATGAGACTTATTGATGATCTCGTGGCTCTAGACTCAATTTGTGCATATTTGGATCCTATATCGGAGACTAGGGAGAGGGTCTCCTTCTTCAATATCAACAATCTCTAAGAGAGAGTCGATAGATAATGTCGGTTCCCCGTGAGAATGAAACAAGTCCTTTTAAGAGGAACTTGAGTGGTTTGGAAAGTTGAAGTGCAGTGCGTCACTGGGTCCATGACGTCTTGTCTTCAATACCGATGTTACCATCAGTAGTGTATGAATTGAACCCGGTTTCTGCCCTAAGGTTGAATAAATGGAGGGCTATTTGTTTTCACCCTTTTCTCATTCAATTCTTTTTCATTCTTCAACCCCTTCAGTGCTTACCGAGACTTCATAGCTAGAACCTTGTTGGGATTATTCTAGTACTAGCTCAGTCTCAGTCCGCACACTTCCCATATCTCATTTTTCTCCTTTTATCATCATACCTAAGAACTCTACACTAACTAGTGGATAGTTCCTGGGTAGATCCATCCGGTTCTGGCGGATCATGGGAACAAATACCTAACCTTATCATCCTTATATCACCATACATAAAGTAATGTTGGTTGGTCTATTTGGTATTGTTCATCTGCCATTGGAACCAATTGAAAACCATTTGAAAATCAATCCAGATACTTGTGATACAAAGCATTTTGTACCTGAATTGTTTTTGATGTTTTTAGAATAAGAGCTCCCCCTCAACATGTGCATCAAGTATTTGAGATCGTTTTGCACACGGAGGCAAAAGACAGAAATAACTTCTTTGATTATCATTTTCTAAAAGATATCAACATCACTTCCCTAAATAAATCAAGTAGATAAAGCATTTCCGGGAAGGATGAGGTTTTCATAATTTTGCTCCACCTCAATATGTGCCTCGAGATTTGAAAAGAGTTTTGCACATACTAGAGGGAACCTGCACATTGAGATAAATGATCACGTTTCAAATCATAGGTTTAAGATAGATGCTCCCCCTCAACATGTGCATGGTAAATTTGAAATCGTTTGTCACATGTGGGAAGGAGAGCTTGTACATCCTTATAAAACCATTTACCGAATTATCAGTTTAAATCCAATTTAAATCACACATTCTCCCTCGATCACAATTATCAAATCATTTGAGATTTGTGATCTCTTATAGATTTAAATTGATTTTGAAAGCTTTTAAGGAGAATTGTGACTTGATTATGAAAGCGTTTTAACTGATAAGGATCGGATTTTAAGACTTTATACTCCATTGATAAAACATGCATGAATATCTTTTGAAAAACAATTGAATGCCAAATAAATTTTTAATTTAATTGAAATCATTCTCCCCCTCAATCAATAACAAGGGTTGTTGATTGAGAGATTGATATTTTGACAAATAAGTCCAGATGATTATCAAAAATAGAGTCTGAGTTATTTTTCAAAACAGTTAGTTTTCAGCAGATAAATGTTTATAGAATCAGAGCATGGAATTTTGAAAACATGATAAAGTATGGCTCTGTTCTTTCTTTGAAAAACGGGTTACTGCCTGAAATGACAATAAACCATTTGTTCTCTTTCTCCCAAAAGTATATATATTTTTTTTTTTTAAGAGTTCGAACAACATCTAAAGTCCCGTGTCATTCTTTGAATGACAGCACAAAGATCGTAGATATAATTGAACCGATAAAACCATGACAAATTGACAATATTTTTTGAAGATTTTTTGAATTTTTTTTTTTTTTTTTTTTTTAGGTTTTATAATTTTGTATTTTGATTTTTGAAAAGATATATACAAGAGATAGATGAAGATAGACCTTTACTCCTCGTCTTCCTCCTGAAGACGTTTGAGTGTTTCAGGTTGAAGGCTTTTCAAGCCAAGACGTGGAAGAATAAACTCAAAACGTTCTCTTGGAAGAGCTTTGGTGAAGATGTCTGCTAACTGATATTCAGTCCTCACAAAATAGAGTTCCACCACACCTTTTTCCACTTGTTCCCTGATGAAATGATGACGAATGTCGATGTGCTTTGCTCTTGAGTGTTGTACGTTGTTGCATGAGAGAGCAATAGCACTTTTATTATCACAGTACAGAGGGATTTTGTTAAATTCAAAGCCATAGTCAGATAATTGGGATCTCATCCATAGGATTTGATCGCAACAAGATGACATGGCTATGTATTCAGCCTCTGTAGAGAAAATAGAAGTACTCATTTGCTTCTTTGAAGACCAGCTCACAAGCTTATCACCCAAAAACTGAGCACCTCCGGACGTACTTCGACGAGTATCTTGACACCCTGCATGATCTGCATCTGCATATGCTGTTAGTGACATACCGGTGTCTTTCGGGTACCAAAGCCCCATATTAATGGTTCCTTGGAGATACCGAAAGACCCGTTTAACTGCTTCAAGGTGCTTTTTAGTAGGCTTAGCCTGGTATCTAGCACACATGCAAACAGCGAACAAGATGTCTGGTCTACTAGCTGTGAGGTACATCAGGGATCCGATCATACTACGATATTTTGTTTGGTCTACCATGATCCCTGAGAGGTCCTCATCTAGTTTAGTTCGATCAATCATGGGAGTGTCAACAGGGTCACTTGAATCAAATCCAAATTTCTTTAAGATCTCAGTTGCATATTTAGATTGATTTATGAAAATGCCTCCAGGACTTTGTGAAATTTGTAATCCCAAGAAAAATGACATTTGTCCCATCATTGACATTTGAAATTTTGAACTCATTTCATTAGAAAAACGATCACACTCATTGGGGTCAGTCGAGGCAAAGATGATATCATCAACATAAATTTGAACGTGAATTAAATGTTTGCCTGACTTCCTGGTGAACAATCTAGGATCGACTGCTCCTTTGCTGAATCCAGTGGATAGAAGAAACTTTGATAGCGTATCATACCATGCCCTTGGAGCTTGCTTTAAACCATACAGAGCCTTCTTCAAGCGATAAACGTGGGTAGGATGCTCTGGATTCACAAAACCTTCAGGTTGGCTGACATAGACGACTTCTTTAAGATCTCCGTTCAGGAATGCCGTCTTCACGTCCATCTGATAGACTACCATGTTCTTACTAGCAGCATAAGCCAAAAAGATTCTGATTGCCTCGATTCGAGCAACAGGAGCAAAAGATTCTTCAAAGTCTATACCCTCCTCTTGATGGTATCCTTTAGCTACTAATCGAGCCTTGTTCTTCAACACATCACCATGCTCATCAAGTTTAACTTTGAAAATCCATTTTAGAGCAATAATCATTGCACAATCTGGAGCAGGTACTAACTCCCATACATCAAGTCGATCAAACTCATGAATTTCTTCTTGCATGGAATTGAACCAGCTGTCTTCATTCATGGCGGTTTTAACATCTTTTGGTTCGATCTTAGAGAGTACGGAGTTGAAGAAGCACCACAAGGCATCGGTTGCAAGTTGTTTACGTGTTGATACTGGACGAGAAGGATTACCAATGATGTTATCTAATGGATGATCGTGATTCCATTTTCTGAGGTGTTCATGTGGCAGTTGTTGGGGGACTGAAGTAGCAGAGCTGATGTCTTCTGAAGAAGATGGTTCTGATGAAGATTCAGGAGCAAATATGTTCTCAAATGGAGCATCTTCAGGAGTAGCAAAGGGATTGTCTTCATCATTGATGTCAGAAACAGTTCCATGATGTACATTTGAAGATAGATGATTTGTTGATGAATTAGAATGATCAGCAGCAGGCGCCTCTTGGCTTAGTGATATTGAGACAGAAGAATTGACTTCATTTACAGGAATATGAGCAGCCTCTGCTGTAGGAGTCGTTAGTTCATTTGCACTTGGCTCATACTGTTCATCAAACATAGGATCAAACAATTTCTTTAAATCATCTTCAGATGGAGGTACATATGGAGTTTCAAGAGAAGAGTTTGGAACAAGGGATGAACCAATGGGACTTTCTTGAAGTGCGGGTCCTGAACTGGATTGTCCAGGAGCCGTTTGACCGGTCAGCTCATCGAACGTAACGTGAATTGTTTCCATGATATTTCGGGTTCTTTTGTTGTAGATTCGGTATCCCTTTTTGTTTGGTGCATACCCTACAAAAACTCCAATGTCTGCTTTAGCTCTCAGTTTGCCTAAGTCTTGACCCTCATTAGTTGGATAACACAATGCACCAAACACACGAAGGAAAGAGAGATTAGGTTTTCTGTTGTGGACCAGTTCATATGGAGTTTTTCCATGAGCAGTGTGAATCAGGGAACGATTTTGTGTGTAGCATGCAGTGGCAATGGCTTCAGCCCAGAGAAATATTGGAACCTTTGAATAAATCAGCATTGTTCTGGCGGCTTCCACAAGGGTTCGATTTCTTCTTTCAACTGCACCGTTCTGTTGAGGAGTACGTGGAACACTTCTTTGATGGCTGATTCCAATGCTTTCATAAAATTCACTAAGTTGTTTGTTAACAAACTCAGTACCATTGTCAGTTCGGATAATTCTGACGGTTTTGTTAAGTCGAACCTGCAGCTGTTTGATGAGTTTGATGATGATCTCAGGAGTTTCATCCTTTGTCCTTAAGAACTTGACCCAGGTGAATCTAGAGAAGTCATCGACCACAACTAACACATATTTCTTCCCAAAGATATTTTGCACTCTCATTGGTCCACATAAATCCATATGAAGGGTGTGAAGAACTTCTGTAATCGAGTTTGTAGGTTTGGGTTTATGAGCATACTTTTTGCTTTTTCCCAATTGGCATGCTGAACAAAGATGATCCTTTTCATACTTTAGTCTAGGTAATCCTACAACTAAGTCCTTTCTGGAGAGATCATTGATGGTGCCGAAGTTCAAGTGATTGAGACGTCGATGCCATAACCATGACTTTGTTTTCGAGGCCTTTGACAACAAGCAAATAGGAGAAGACTTCATCATATCATCGATAGAGATGGTGTAAAGATTTGAACCACGAGTTCCTCGTAACAGTTCCTTACCATCAAGTTCTCTAACAAAACAAGTATGTTTTCTGAAGGCTACTTCTAGATCAGAATCACAGAATTGACCAACAGAGAACAGATTATGACCAAGACCTTCCACATAGTATACTCTAGAGATAACACTATCACCAACAACATAATCACCATAACCCATAATTGCACCGAAATGATCATTTCCAAATCTAACTGTCCCGATGAATTTGCTCACGAAGTTCATGAGCCGCGACCGATCGCCAGTCATATGCTTGGAACAGCCTGAGTCCAGGTACCACAGAACGATTTGAACGATCTGCAGTTGAACACAGACAAGAGTGGATAACTGGATAATTGGGATCCCCATGCAAGAATGGGTTCCATTTGGTTAGTAACAATGGTTGGAACACCCACATCAGAAATAGAAGCATTCAAATCAGAAATTGAGGCAATGGAATCATTATGAATGGATGCAGTACTTGTGTCTGTATTTGCCCTATTCAAAGTGTGTTCTCTTCTTAAGGGAATAGTTCTACCAGTAGGCATCCATTTTCTAGTGGGCATAAACTGATTAACCTTTTGCCCTAACGGTATCCATCTATTTCCTATCTTACAGAAGGTTCTTCCTGTGAGTTTCCACTGTTTTCTAACTTTTTTTCGTTTTTGCCTTTTACCCTTCTTAGCATGATTTTTTTCATTAACAATATTAACTGGACAATTAACATCATTAGACAAAACATTAACACCACAATCATGATTAGAAACAGAATTCAAGCAGACATCAATACAAGGTTTGCAAATAGTATCAGAAATTGAATTAATTACAGTACGCCTATGGCTAGTACTAGAATCAACACGATTCGTTTTTTTTTGCTCAAACTTAAAGTTCCTAGGTTGGTCTTCTACTCTCTTCCAATGCACATTCTTAGCTTGCGAGGTCCTATCATTCCTTGTATTGTCTTGAGACTTTGACCCGCTCGCTTTAATGTCACTGATTACTCCTGTAGAGGGAATGGGAACATTAGTTGGTTTTGCTACTCTTTGCATCTCCTGTTTGGATGTGCTAGGATCTGAATTACATGCAGGCACACCAAGTTTCACTTTCTTAACACTAGATGTGCTGGGATTTGTACTTCTAGAGAGCACACAAGAGTTTGCTTTCTTAGCACTATCAAATCTGGAATCTGAACTACTTGCAGGCACATTATGGTTCACATTCAATACATCGGGCATCGAATGAATATCATACTTGGCACTAGGCATAGAACATGGAATCAGAGGGTTAACTCTCTCACCTAAGGACTTTGGGCATATTGTGATTAAGCATTCTAGAATTTCTTGAGATCGTTTGGCATATGAGCATGCATGCCCAATTGCATTGTCAAGTGGTTTATCTAACTTATCCTCTTCAACAATCTCACGTAGACATTCTAGACAATCCTTAAGGGATGAGAAGTATGTTTGAATAGCAAGTTTGTTATTCCTGAGATGAGGGGGAACATATTTCACTGACAAAGCATATTTATTACTAAAGTGAACTCTTGGTACACTATGCTCCCCATTGGTCATTGGCATTTTTCCTTTTACCTGACTCTTCAGATTCTCAATTTCCTTTTGCAATGAAGCTATTTGTTCGTTGTTTTTGTTACGAGTAACCTATTGATTCAAATAACTCATTGAAATGACGTTTAACCTTTTCATTTTCTTCTAGTAAACTTTCATTTTCCTTTTGTAATGCATTTACTAAGTTTTGAAGATGAAATGTTTGAGAATTCTGAGAATCTAAAGGAGGAAGCACTTAGGGACCAGTCACATTGTTCTTTTCGCTCTTTAATTGAGCGATTTGAGCTTTCAACTTTCTGATCGTGTTACAATGAGCCTGAATCTGTTCATCACGTTTGTTTAATTGAAAAACTGCATCAAACTCAGGAGCATCTGAAGATGTCTTGATGATTGAGGTTTTAACATTTTCTTTAAGATGTTGATATTTTAGTTGTAGATCAAAATGATCAACTTCTAGTTTAGAAAAATGTTTCACCAAATTATCATGATCATCCAGTTCAATTTTCTCGTTTAGTTTAGCATTAGTCTTTTCAAGCTCAATGACACGATCATGGGAGACTTTCAGAGCAACAGATAATTCATGAAATTGAGAAGCATTAATGGAACAATTTGTAGCAGTGAAAAACACATCTTGAGCAATACATTCAGAAATCAGATTCTCATTCAGTGTATGCAAGTTCTTCCTCTCAATCTCATTATATTTTAATGCTCGCTCATAATCACTAACCTCAACTATCATTGCATCAAATTCCTTTTCCATTTCTTTAATGTCTGAAATCGTTCCCTTTTTAAGACTCTCAAATTGATCTTTTAATTGTTTAAAAAAAGGCATGACTTCAGTTAAATAACATTCTTTGGTTTGCTCAAAACCCCTTTCTCCTTCAATTATTCCAGTGGGTGTGATCCTTTTCTTGCAAGTTTTTTCAAAATCAACAAATAGTTGAAAGATAACATATTGACTGATTAAGGTCTTGCTTTTAGTGGCAAGGGTTCTAGGAACTAGATGCATTGGTGTATTGGGAGGATACACAGTTGCTTTTGGCATTTTCCTAAGAGGAGGGTTTGTTTCAACAATACATTCCGCCTTCTGCTTATCTAAGTCCTTTTTCCAGAACACTTGTTCGGGTGTTAACAATGTTTGAGGCTTAAACTTGTTAAAGGCAATCCAATTTTCCTTAGAATAGTTGGGTGCTTTATAACTGATTCTTTTCTCTATGCAAAGAGGGCTCTTCAGTTTTTCATCTAATTTACTTTTAGTGACATCTTCTAATTGTTTATCTTCTTCAGTGCTCTCAGTGTAACTAGGTTTTTGTCTAGGCTTAAGAATCTCATTGCCATCATAGATTACTTTTTGGGCTTCTTTAGCTTTCTTAACATACTCAGGATTGGATTCCTTAATGATGGGGATACTATGCTTGTCGCTTAAAACTCTATGCTTATTAATCATGTGAGCAGTCTGAATGGTGTTTCCTTGTACGTACAACTTGTTTTCAAGCTTGTTTTTCAAAGTTTTCAGATTAGAAAAATCTTTCAAAAGTTTTGATTCCTTTGCATTAAATTCTTGCTTAAGCATTTTAACATTTTCTTGAAGTTCTTGTTTTTGCTTAGCAGTTTTTGAAAGTTTGTCTTGTAAGGAATTTAACTCTTGTTTTAACACTTCTTCTGTAAACTTACTTTTTCTAATGATTGTACGCATTTGGTCATCCATTTCCTGCTCACGAGTGGTCAATTCAAACTTGGCACGTTGTTCATAAATCGCAACAAGTTCTTTATAGGCATTTAGTTCAGAAACAATAGAATCATCAGGAGCGCATGCAGTGAATTCATCAGAGACATAGTCATTATTGACAGCGGAAGATGCATTACTTGGTACAGCCTCACTGTCACTTTGCCTCACATGTTGATCATGTGAGACAATATTATTATTGTCCACATCATCAACATCTGATTCATAAGTCTCAAGAGATTGTACTTCATTATGCATCTTTTGCTCATCAACAATATCATATAATTTAAGTACCTCTGAGATTATCTTGTCTTTGGATGAGCCAGTATGTTGTGGGGGAGAGGTTTTTGGAGACACCATAGGTGAGATGCTGGCCATGAAAATAGTTTGAGCAGTAGGTTCATCATCTACATCAGAGTCGAAAGCATCACAATCAGCTACTTGAAAGGCATTCTGACGATTATGACCTATCTCTTGAATCGGCTGTTCATCAACATCAGCATCATAGGTCTTGGCATTCCCTTCAGCAAGAAACAGTAACTCCTCTTCATCCAAAGCTGCTCCATTGTCCTGAGCTTGTACTAGCAGCATCTTATCCCTGAAGTACTCAGCATTTTGTGGACGTTTTGGAGATGTGCAGTTCCTTGCAATGTGTCCCTCACCACCACAGTTATAGCATTTGATCGGCTTAGCTTGACCTTGATTTCCATTCCTTCCCCGATTCTGATTTGCAACATACCCTCTACCAGCTCCACCTCTTCCCTGATCATACTGTCTTTCCTGAACTGGTTGAACCACAATCCTCCCATCTCTAACAGTAGCTTGATTGTGAGGGTTAGAGGCTGTTCTGAGGTTGTTGTTGGTTTGTGGGAGAGAATTCATGTTTTAACTTATCATGAGAGCCAGTTGATTGATGAAATTTTCCATGCCTGCATCTGCATCTGCTTGTTTGAACATTGGATCTGGAATAAGTTTATGATTACCATTACCCATAGGTACAACTTGAGAAGCTTTGGTGGTAATCCCAACTTTTGAGTAAAAAGCAGTTGAATCATTTGTTGAGTTTGTTTCTCCCTGAGCTTTGAACTGGTCAAGAATCCTTTTTTCAAACATGGCATGTCTCTCATTTTGAAGAAGGAAGGCATATAATTGCTCATAGTTGGTGTTCTTCAATCCTTTAGTAAGCTTCACAGAGGTAACAAACTTGTGCCATTCGGGATTCATGTTGTTCACAAACTTTGAGTTTAGCTGAATGTTTGGCATAGTCATCTTGATATTCCTCATATCATTCACCAGCTTATGAAATCTCACATAATACTCATAGACACCCTCTTCTGGTTTCATCTTAAAATGCTCAAACTCATCATACAACTGAGATTCTCGATCTTCAACAGTTAGCTCAGAACCAGAGAGAAGCATCTTGACATTATCCCATACAGCTTTTGCTTCGGTGTTGTGATTGATAAGCTTGTAGATGTCTTTTGGAAGACCTTGAAGAATGATATTTGAAGCCCTGATATCAGCATCGAATCTCTTTTTCTCCTTATCATTGAGCTCATCATACATCTTAGGTCTATCCATTCCATAGATCATTGTTCCATCTTCAGCTGTGTCAATTATGTCTCTAGTAGTCTCAACTAGATAAGGTCCTTCATCAATGGATTTGAGGATGTTGACCCCATTTTCCTTACCAAGACAGTACAATCTGATACGTTGAGCCCAAGAGTCATAGTCAGTTCTGTCAAGCATGGGTGGACGAGTATCTGAGCCAGCTGCTTGAACATCCTCGGCAACAGTGGAGATGATAGTAGGAACGTTGGTAGACATGTTAACAGATTATACGGGATTTTATAACTCTATGATTAAACCGGGAAATAGATTCTTTCACGGGATTTTACTAAATCAAGAGAGAACCGTAAACAATCACCCAAGTCGCTAGAAGAAAATGCACCAAGTCGCTAACTCCTAATTCGCTACACTCCCAAGTCGCTAAAGTCCCAAGTCGCTAGACAAATGCAAGTCGCTAATTAGTAACTCGCTAAGCCTTAAGTCGCTAGCAAAATTTTGGCAGCAATTCGCTACTCAAGTCGCTAAAGATACAAGTCACTAAAGAGCAACTCGCTACAGACCAAGTCGCTACCACCAAGTCGCTACCCGTAGTGGAGAGTCCACTACTTGTACTGTTAATCGCTAGATCTAAGTCGCTAGCTCCAAAACTGTAACTCGCCACGAAATTGCAAAGCAAGTCGCTACGAAGAATGAAGTCCGAATGTCAAGTCGCTAGCAAGAAAACCACAAAAACATCACTTTTCAATCCAAAAACTACCCAACCACGATGATTCAAGCTTACCAAATCAAAACCTAAACACTTGTGATGATTCTAAACATAAAAGTACTATCAAAATCCAAACTTTAACACTATAAATCACCCAAATGATGCAAAAACCACTAAACTTTTTCAAACTCAAAAACCACCTAAAAACCACTAGAAATCCAAAGATGTGCAAGATATGATCTAACCATGGCTCTGATACCAATTGTAGGATATTAGATTTCACATACACATCAAACCATAACACAAAGTGGTGTATAAATGGAATTCTAGAGAGAGAAAGTTAGAGGTTTAGGGAACTTAGTAAGAGAAAGTGAAAGATATTATTATGAGCTCCAACTCTCTACCTTGGGAGGTAGAGAGTATTTATAGTCTTACATAAATCGCCACACATCGGGCTGTGGATCAGGCATACAGTGGGTAAAGACCCGTCCGTCCTCCACGGTGTTACTTAACTAAATACTACTTAACTTAAAATAACTACGACTACGAGCTTTCTAACGATTACATATACTTGAGGTGACCGACTCTTTAATACCTGGAATTTCTAATTCCTAACAAGGATATCCCTTACAGAGATAATAATGCACTAAGTATATCATATCTTCTATTGGAATAGAAGATATGTTGTTACAACTCTTACACGACATTCCTTACTTAGAACAGTACAAACTCTAACACTATCAGTACTAATATTTGCACTATCAGTACTAACTAGTTAATACTTATCAAATTACATTATCAGTACTAACTCCACTGAAATAAGTATTAACTTCCATAAAGCATATTTCCCAAAAAGGAGTTTGAAAGAATCCTCTGGGAGATCTAAAGACAATGTTTGAGCCACCAGATGCTGACAATGAGATGTGGAAGCTGGAAAGTCAAGAGAAAGTAATCAGATGGAGATACTTCCATACATGTCAGGTTCATTGTTTGGAATTAGACAATTTGATTGTTTATATACTTACAGAAGTGGACTATCCTCTTTCAAATAAGACTTGTAGGGAAATGCTTGAAAAGAAGCTGCTTGGTGAGGTAAAAGATAATGCATGTTATCAGCTTTTGAAACTGATTGAATCAAAAGCTCAACAGCAATAGATTTTTAAAACGTTTGGAAGAATTTTCTTAAGTTGTTGAGTGTTATGTTTATAAGTTGATAAATGTATAAATGGTTTTTGAGAGGGCTTCACTTAGTGAAGGTGCTCTGCACTATCACATCAAATGGTTATCAGTTCACCATGTCTAACACATATAAGGACTAAATAATCCATGAGCGAATGGCTCTGGTAGATATAACTTAAATCCGTTTGTGGCTGACAATTTGTAAAAAAAAATTATGGTGCTCAACTCACCATATCTGTGTTGATGAAGAGTTGGCTAGCCCACAAGTTTATGGCTTGTGGTAAAGGCAGTGGAAACCCATGACTAGTCCAAAAGGGTACAGATTTTGGTAAAGACTAATCAAATCTGTTGATAGCTGATGGTTAGCTAAAAATCAGATGGTTATCAATGCACTATGGTCTTATACACCAAAACATTGGCTACTCCAATAGTAATGGCTAATTGGTAAAGAGACATCAAATCCATTAAAATTTTCCATGATTCACCACTCACAAGAGTTTACACACCTGGATGTGATGAGAATAGCATGAAATTTTTCTGATTTGTTGTACATACAGTCACAGTTGCAGTAAAGACAATGGAGTGCTAATATGTTGCTGATATGATGCTGCACAAATCACAAAAGGAAGAAAACTTAAAGATGCAGCTCAAAGATAATTCCAAGATCCTCAAGGAATACAAAAGAACTTGAAGTTCACAAGTGAAGATCAAGTTAGGGGAGGATTGTAGGGAATTATATTTTGTAAAATAGATTCAAGTTTGTTTAAGTCTATTTAGTATTAATTCTGGTACTAAATAGTTAAGTCTGGTAAGCCAGAATTAAGTCTGTTAGTGGTTAAGTCTACCAGTACTAATGTAGTTAAGTCTACCAGAACAAATAGTCGATAGTTAAGTCTGTTTATGATAAAAACAGAATAGTTTGTTAGACTTATATTAGGGAAGGATATGTACGCATAGAGATATCTTAGGAAGAGATATCTTTATCCTTCAAGATGTTTTGTATTCTAGGGTTCCCTAAGAGTATAAAGGAACCCTAAAGTTATATTGTTAGATATCAAGTTTTAGAGATTAATAGAAAAAGTTATTTAGTAATTATTGTGTTCTTCTTGCTTGTTGTTAATATTCCGCATTAGCATCAAGTACTCATTTTTAAAGAGTTCTTCACATAATTAGTTTGGATTTATCCAAGTTAGTTATTGTCTTACAAGGCTGCTTAGATCCATAACCCTTGGACCTACAATCATCACAACGTCTCCATACGCATTCATTATACTAATCGATCATTCTTTGAATCACAAAATATGTACACCCTTTCTTTCTATAATATTTTGACAAAACATCCAACAAGAATAATATGCCTCATATGTTCCTTGTGGTACAACTGTTAGTAGAGATGAACAAAGTCTTCAAGATTTCTGAACGAGGTCTCATGTAGGGTGCATGTTTGATGTGATTCAATTTGATTTGTTTCTTTTAAACGAAAGAGAGAAGGATGAATATGAATCGATTGGTCCTTCTTAAGGTGTTCGGATATTAACCATGAAGTGTAACTTCACAACGATCAGTGATGAATTGGATTTCAAACTAAAAAGATCTTTAAAAAGATTGGAGATAAAGTTTGAAATAATTTGAGATCGTGTATGTTTTTGTTTAAGAGTTTGAAGTTTGATTGAGTGATGGGGAGAGATGGTAAGGTTCCTTTTTTGTGTCTAGGATAGGATTAGTTTATGTTGGATGAGGTTTTGAATCTGACGAGATGTAGGCCATCTTCTGCTCGTACATATTCAAATTTGAACTTAGACTTGGACTGATGATGAGTTTAACCAAGAAGTCGATTGAGTTAATGGTATTTGGTATTTTGGATTTTGTGGTCATGGTCAGTTTACGAATAAGATTATCTTATGCGTAAAGATTAGCTCTTACGCGTAACTTTTTATTTTTCTTTTTCGTAAGCCATTTCTTAGGCGTAAATATGTCTTGGTTATTCGTACACCTCTCTTGCATGTAATATTTAGTCGTAAGACATTCATAGGTGTAAAACCAGGTTCTTACGCGTAAACATTAGTTCCTTATTCATAAACAAGGTCTTACGAGTAACCTTACGCGTAAGGATAGGCTCTTACAAATAACTTTCCAAGTTATTCATAAACAGATGAAGAGTTACACGTAAAAAGAGGGTTTTGACTTTTTGACTTTTCTGCTCCGTCAATTTTTCCGACCAAGTTTTTCGTTCAGTTTTAAAAACCCAGAAAATGACATAAAACGCTTCATTTTTTTCCTGTTTGACCACAATATTTTCACAAATTTGGTACAATATTTTTACAGACTTCTGGACACATCAGTTCAGGACTCGTACCCCAAAGCGCTCCATCAACTTCATTTGACAAACCTTCAGAACAAGAATGGAAGAATTTCTTCGAGTTAATATGTTAGGATTTAGAAAATTCATGAGTTAAAGAGTCGGTCTCCTCAAGTATATGTATTCGTTAGAAAGCTCGTAGTCATAGTTATGTTATGTTAATAAGTAGTTTAATAAGTAACACCGTGGAGGACGGACGGGTCTTTACCCACTGTATACCTGATCTACAGCCCGTAGGAGGCGTATTTTGTAAGACACTATAAATACCCTCTACCTCCCAAGGTAGAGGGTTGGAGCTTCAATACCATTTTTCTTTGTTTCACATAGTTCTCAACTCTCTTCTCTTTCTCTCTCTAAAACTTTCTCTCTCTAAATTCTTTTATACGCCTCTTTGATCTTGGTTGTTATGTGTTTATGAAATCCAATATGTAACAATTGGTATCAAGAGCCATGGTTTGATCACTCATCTTTCATGTTCTTGGTTGTAGTGGATTTCATAAGGTTTTTGGGGTTAAAAGTGTTTAGAAGAGTTTGAATCATTTGGATCATTTCTAATGTTAAAGTTTGGATTTTGATTGTACTTTTGTGTTTAGAATCATCATATGTTCTTAGGTTTTGAATTGGAAGGCTTGAATCATCGTGGTTGGGTTGTTTTTGGATTGTAAAGTGGTTGTTTTTTAAAGTTGTACTAAGCGAGTTGTGTCTCGTAAAACGTTTCTTCGAAGCGAGTTGGTGTGTTGCTTGAAGCGAGTTGCCACTTCTGCGAGTTGTCTCTTAAGCGAGTTGGTAGCTTAAGTGAGTTGTCACTTAAGCGAGTTGTGCTCTAAGCGAGTTGGTTTTATGCGACTTGGCTATTAAGCGAGTTGTCTCTTTATGCGACTTGTGTTCTATGCGATTTGTCTTTTAAGCGAGTTGTCCACTAAGCGAGTTGACCTCAAAGCGAGTTGGTTAGGGTGCGACTTTTCAAGTTCACTACTTGTCTATTGAGACTTGTCACTTCTTCGTGCTACATTTTACGGTTGTTCTTTTGATTTTGTAAAATCCCGTGAAAGAATCAATTTCCCGGTTTAATCAAAGAATAGTAAAATCCCATAGAATCTGTAATCATGTCTAACAACGTACCTACTATTGTCTCTTCTATTGCTGATGACGTTCAAGCTGCTGGATCCGACACTCGTCCTCCTATGCTAGACAGAACTGATTATGACTCATGGGCTCAACGAATTAGGTTGTACTGTTTGGGAAAGGAAAATGGGGTTAACATTCTCAAATCAATTGATGAAGGACCTTATCAAGTTGAGACTACCCGAGACATTCTTGAAACTGCTGCGGATGGTTTAGTGATTTTAGGATTGGACAGACCAAAGACGTATGATGAGCTCAATGATAAGGAGAAAAAGAGATATGATGCTGATATTAGGGCTTCAAACTTTGTACTTCAAGGTCTACCAAAGGACATCTACAAGTTAATCAATCACAACACTGAAGCCAAGGCATTTTGGGACAATGTCAAGATGCTTCTCTCTGATTCTGAATTGACCAAAGAAGACAGAGAATCTCAATTGTATGATGATTTTGAGAATTTTAAGATGAATCCTAGAGAAAGTGTCACTGAATACTATGTGAGGTTCCACAAACTTGTGAATGATATGAGGAATATCAAGATGACCATGCCAAATATTCAGCTAAATTCAAAGTTTGTGAACAACATGAATCCCGAATGGCACAAATTTGTCACCTCAGTCAAGCTAACCAAAGGATTAAGGCACACCAACTATGAGCAATTGTATGCCTTCCTACTTCAGAATGAGAAGCATGCTATGTTTGAACGAATGATTCTTGAAAAGTTCAAATCTAATCATGGAGATGCAAGCTCATCAAATGACTCAACAGCATTTTACACAAATGTAGGAATTACCACCAAAGCTTCTCAAGTCATACCTACGGGTAATGGTAACCACAAGCTCATTCCAGATCCAGTATATAAGCCTCCAGACCCAAACACAATCATGTAACATTTCATCAATCAACTGGCTCTTATGGTTAAGCAAAACCTGAACCTCACTCCACACACTAACAATGATATCAGAAATGCATCCAATCTACACAATCATGCTATTGTTAGAGATGGTAAGATCATGGTGCAACCAGTGCAAGGAAGACATAATGAACAAGGAAAGGGTGGAGTAGGTGGAGGATATACAGCTAATCAGAATCGTGGAAGGAATGCAAATCAAGGACAAGGAAAGCCAATCAAGTGCTACAACTGTGGTGGTGAAGGACATATTGCAAGGAACTGCACATCTCCAAAACGCCCTCAAAATGCAGAGTATTTCAGGGACAAGATGCTGCTGGTGCAAGGTTAGGACAATGGAGTGGTTTTGGATGAAGAAGAGTTGTTTCTTGCTGAGGGAAATGCCAAAACATGTGATGCTGATGTGGATGAGCAGCCAATTCAGGAAATAGGTCACAATCATCAAAATGCCTTTCAATGGCGGTAGTATCTAGTTCGTTGGTAGTTATCCTAGCTTCGGTAGTTTTTAATGGCGGTAATATCTAGTTGCTTAGGAGAATTGACCAACTGACCCTAAGTAGTTACGTTGAGTTGAGGAGGGTAAGAATTGACCAACTGACGACACTTCCTCGCTTGTGCGAACTCACCAAATGATCACCTGCCGTTTGGATGAACTTAAAAAGTTAGGGATGAGTGTCTAAGATGCTAGTGCCCGGGCACTCATTGTTACGAATCTTGCATGTAGAGGTACTTAATGACTTGGCTTAGGGTACAAAAAACCAAGGTTGTCAAAATCGCGATCCTGATCGTAGGATCGCACGATCCTACGATCTTACATATAAAAAACGAGCAGGATCTTAGTAGGATCTTAATTTGATCAGGATCGGCCTAGGATCGTAGGATCGCACGCAGGATCGTAGGATCGTAAACGATCCGATCCTACTACAAGACCATGTTTTTATCTCAAGTGGAGCAAGATCGGTGTAGGATCGTAGGATCGCACATAGGATCGTAGGATCGTTTACGATCCGATCCTACTAAAAGCTCATGTTTTTTTTTATGTTCTACTGCTACAGTACTTGTACATATAACTTTTTATTTTATCATCCATTTAGATTCATTTATAATATAAATATTATATAGAATTATATAAAAGTACAAAACTACAACCCTTAGACAAAAATATATACATTTTCATAGGATCTTACGATCCCGATCCGATCCTACGATTACGATCTTGTGAAGCCGAAAACGATCCTAGGTAGGATCCCGATCCTGACAACCTTGCAAAAAACAACTAGACTTTTAAGGGTAGTAGCTTGATCTCCGGTGGAAGCCTTTGCTGATAGGTTAGGACGAACTGACCAAATGTTGTCCTAGCAACTTAAACCCCCACTTGAATCAATTGGAAGTAGTAAAACGTGAGCATTACATGATAGGATGAGTAACTAGGTTAGCACACTTTACCTCTATTGATCACATCTCTATTCCGCATTTATATCTTTTTATTAGTTTAATAATCATTTCAATCCTTAAAACAATTAAAACCAGTGACACCTAGACTTAATTAGAATCCGCTCACATAGCTCTTAGGACGACCTCGGTTTTACCAATTACTACACTACACACGACCGGGTACACTGCCCGTGAGTGCATAAGGTGGACCATAAGTAAACGAGACTTTATAAATATTAAAACCTAGTTAGAAAACCTGCATCAAGTTTTTGGCACCGCTGCAGAGTAGTTATATTAGGATTGTTATTAAGTCTTTTATTTTTGTTTTAATTTAAATTTTCTGTTTTCTCACGATTTCTTTTAAGTTTCAGGTACGATGGAGCTTGTAAAGATTGATGACCTCACTTTTGAAAAATATTTGGCATTGACTAGGGATGAACAAGGGTCGGGGCTTGTTAAGCCGGCTATTGGAGCTAATTTCCGTTTCGAGATTAAAGAACAGTTTATGAGGGAGCTATGTGCTAACCCTTTCTCGGGAAACAGAGACCAAGATGCTTATGAACACGTTGAGAATTTCTTGTACATCGCAAGCCTTTTCATCATACCTGGTGTTTCTCATGATGCGGTTATGCTTCGGGTTTTCCCCATGACACTTACCGGGGCAGCAAGATGATGGATCGAGAGATTGCCCGCCGGGGCAGTCGATACATGGGCTCTCCTAAAGAATCATTTCATTCAAAGATATTGTCCTCCTTCGAAGATATCTAATCAGCTCATGGAAATCCATAATTTTAAGCAAGAAGGCAATGAAATATTCTTTCAAGCTTGGGATAGATACAACGATACAAGTGTCCCACTCATGACCTAAACAGCCAGCAAAAGGTCAACATTTTCTACAAAGGTATCAACGTTGCTACAAGACAGTGTTGGACTACCAAGGACCAGTTCCAAGCATGACCCCTATTCTTGCCATTGAAGCCATTCAAAAAATGGCCGATCATTCTCAAAAATGGCATGATGGAGGAAGCCAAAGAAGCCTAGGCGAAAATCTTGATGGTATTACCGCCATTACTAGCAAGCTTGAAAATCTTGGTCGGGATATTCTCAAGCTCAAGGAATGTGTTCATGCTATCCAAGTAGGGTATGAAAGCTGCGGTGGAGGACATCTCACCAAAAATTATCCTCTTATTGACGATGATAGTAAAATTGAGGAAGTGAAATATGGTGAAAATAGACCGTTTCAAGGGGCTAATGGAAACAGGAATGGTTATTGTGGAGGACCTCCCGCATATTAAAACCATGAGCCTTTCGGGGAGAGAAGACCCAGCATTTAAGACACTATCAACAAATTTCTAGAGGCCTCAGCCTAAAAACAAAAAGAACAAGATGAGTGGCTCAAAAGTTTCCAGGAAAATACAAATAAAAGCCTCTCCAACCATGACACAACTTTAAAAAACCTAGAAATAATGGTGGAGAAAATCAGTGAAGAGATGAAGAAAAGTAACACTGAACCTGAGGGGATCAAACCTATGGTGGTGTCAAGGCCGTTTTTTCTAAAGAGGATGGAAATTTACATGTTGATGATTTCTATTCTTCTACTATTGATTCGGATTCTGCGACTGCTACCGTCGGCAGTCTGCAGTTACGCCGTAACTCTTGTAATAAGTTATGGCGTAATCATGAGCCCGAGAGCGAACCCAAGTTAGGACTTGAGATACCTAACCACCTACCGATCAAGGAGGTCTACATGAATGGGTTCATCATTCCATGTTCTCTAGGTAATCATAATCTTTTGGCACTAGCTGATCTTGGGTCCAGTATAAACATCATGCCACTCTCAATATTTTTAAAAGTAAGACTAACTAATCTTTGGAAGACGAGCATGGTTATTGAGATGGCTAACATGACTAAAGCAACCCCTCTTGGGATCACGGGTGGTATATTGGTTAAAGTCGACAGGTTCATATTTACGTCTAAGTTCATAGTTATTGACATGGCAAACACCCCAAGAGAACATTTAATTCTTGGAAGACCTTTCCTTGCTTCCTCACGAGCCCAAATCAAGGTTTTAGAAAAGGAACTTTCATTGGTATATAGTGATGAGAGAGTGGTGTTTAGAATGGACAAAACTTCGTTCCATGAACCTGATGAAGTTGTCGCAGAATAAGTTTCCAAAGAAGTGCAAGCAAATTTTTCTGATAATTTTCCCCTTCATATTTTTGTCATTAGTAGGAAACCAAGTCAAGTGATGAAGACGACAGCGATGATTCTTCCCAAGAAGAGAACAACAAAGTTTGAACTTCACCTAGGGATCCTGATAAAAAAGGGTATTACTATTGTTACAGGAACACTTCATTGCTGTGCTCCTATAACTTCTATGATAGAGGGTTCTAAATTAACACTACCAACGTGTTCTTTATTTCTCAAACGGTGCAACGGGGGAGGACAATTCTTTGTAAAAAGAATTAAGAAAGAGGCAGAAGTTTGGTGGTGTTTCAAAGATGAAAAACTAATCAAGGATCATTGGTTCCGGGGGAGCGATGTTATGACCGATTGGTTTGAAGAGGTGGATTGGACTCTCCATTTTTTGTGAACCGGAAATTATGATGTCTGGAGGAACCACTAAGGCATGGCTTACATGCGATCCTAACCGAAAGATTTGCAATGGAGGAGAATTCCCCGATCCCGACTGGCTCAAATGTAAGGAGTGGGCATGTTTTGATGAGGAAAAAAGAATGGAAGTCGGATACAAGAGGATCTCATTCGAAAATTGGGTCAAAGTAAAATTGGGGCTACAAGACTAGAATGGGAAATCGAGTCTAAGTATCGCTATGAATGGGCCAAAACTAATTGTTTGCAAGAAACTCGATACTGCATGACTCCGTACATTCCTCCATCTGTTTGGGACCAGCCCTCTTCCAACAAAAGATCAACTAAGGAGGGCCATGTTCGAAGGCCATTGTAAAGCCCCATGGCTTTGAGTCTAACTTAAAGAGTCGGTAATAAGGAAAAGTGATCTTTCGGGAGACAACCCGAATTATCCTTTTTAATTCTTTTATTTCAATTCTTGTTCGGTTTTGTGTTTCTAACATTTTTTGCAGGAATTAGAGAAGAATTCACAAGTGACTTAAACTGGGAATAGATCTATCCATCAGTTACGGTGTAACTCATCCCAAATGTTATGCCGTAACACGTCATCAGTAGCAATTCTCTCCAAAGCATTACCAATTACGGCGTAATCTCATCCCATGGTTACGCCGTAGCTACTCTCTAGTAGCGACTACCAGGTTTTGCCACAATTATGGCGTAACTCCTATAATGAGTTACGACGTAACTATCCTACAGTTACAATTCTTTCTATATTAATACAATAACCTTCTATTAGTTTTTAAATGAACTTTATGGGTATGTTCCCTTGAAGCCCTCACGAGACTACACTCGTCCACTTGGGACACCAAGTGGTTTAAAAGGCTTGTTGCATATGCTAAATGCAACCGTGATTCCTACGAAAGTGAGTTAGATTTCTTTTTGTTTTTTTCTTTTTATTTTTTTAGAATTATGCTTGTTGGTTAGTGTGATTTTAGGGAATGAATTTTGCTCGTGGATGCTTAAGCGAAGGCACGATTCTCTTCGTGGGCCTTCTTTCTTTTTAGGAGCAAATTTCAAAGAAATTCTCGCTCTAATTCTACTTTCTCTTCACCTTTATTTAACGTTTAGTACAAAAGGGACTTTGTACATTTCAAGTGGGGGACAGGAGTAGAATTATTACTAGAACTTAATTGCCCTCGTTTTTCTAGTTTATTTTGAAAAATTATGTCATTTTAAAAATTTTAACATGTTTTTCTTAACCTAACTAGATCAGACCTTATCCGAGCACATTATAACCGTTGATATAATATGGTGAGGTTAGCCTTATCCGTTTCCAATTATTTACCCAAATCCACCAAATTATGAGTATGCCGGTAACTTGTAAACTTTAGAACTTGGCCCTTGCATCATTTCGAGACCATAGATGAGGTATGTTGAGTTCGCTTAATGTATATGGAATAATCAGTTTAAGAAGGCAATATTATAGGATTATCACCCAAATATCCTATCCTTGTGTGTATATCGATTAGTCACCTTGACTTTTCGACCCCCATGTTAAACCCTTTTGTTGCACTCACCTTTAATGAAAGATACCCCTAGATATACCCATGTGAGCCATTCTTTTTCATTTTGTTCACCCAATATATATAGTTTCGTTACACCCATTCACCTTAGCCTACCGTGTCGTCTTAATTTGTGATCGGGAAGTCATTGTTTGCCTAAGTTCAAGGTTCAAGTAGAGAGGTTCGGAAATCACGCTTTCATCAAAGACTTATATTTAAAGATCATTGAAGACCCCCAGATTCTCATATTATGTTCATCTCAAGTGGGGGATGTTATGTTTAGTTATGAAAAAAAAATCGAAAAAAAAAGTTAGCAGTTTATTATTTATTGTAAAGTGCAATGTTATAAGCACTATGTTTGAAGCTCATCAAATATCAAGCATCGAGGAGGCCACCTCGGTCACATTGGAAGAATTGAGTTGGTAATTATTGCACCAACAGTTGAAGAACAGGTATTGTGCTCATCATGACGTCTTCTAATGGCACATCTACTTGGTATATCAAGATCCGGTTTCTTCGCCTTAAAACTTGAACTTTAGATGAACAGTAAGCGGTGATGACTTAGTTATAGGTTTAGACTATTTGCTTTGTTATTTTTACTTTACACCAATTATATCCCATGTCTTATCCTACCCTTTAGTCATGAAGCGTGTCTTGGTGATGAAGCGAGCAATCTTTGGTGTCTTGACCATAGATTTGGTCATGTATCATTGATTTTGTCCACTTTTCCGTGACATGTTAGTAATGACAATTCACCCTTAACCCATGTCGTGTCTACCCATATTGCCTTCGAGAATTGTTTAGTCCTTAACTCTAGTAGTGGATATTTGTTAGGAATTATAATTTGTAAAATAGATTTAAGTATGTTTAAATCTGTTAGAGTTAATTTTGGTAGCTTTAGTAGTTAAGTCTGGTAGACCAGACTTAAGTCTGTTGGTAGTTAAGTCTGCCAGTACTAAAGATGTTAAGTCTGGCAGAACAAATAGTCGTCAGTTAAGTCTGTTTATGTCAAAAACAGAATAGTTTATTAGAGTTACATTAGGAATAGATATGTATGAGTATAGATATCTTAAGAGAAGATATCTTTACCCTTCTACAGGTTTGTTAGACAATTAGGGTTTCCTTGGTGTATAAAAGGATCCCTAAGGTGTTAGCTTAATGTATGATTTGTAAGCATCAGCCTTTGAGCAAATTAATAGAAAATACGAAGTTAGTTATTTTGTGTTCTTCATACTTTGTGTGTTAAGATTCTGCATTAACACATCAAGCTTTTGCTAAGAGTTCTTTATATAGTAATTTGGATTTATTTAAGAGTACTGTTAGTCATTCAAGGCTACTTGGATCCATAAACTTTTGGACCTACAAGTGGTATCAGAGCCTATTGAAGGACTCTGAATTGAAGAAACAAAATACACCAATAACACTCATCTCATCTCACTTTAAAACCCTAAAGAATGTCTCATCATGATAACTTCTCAAATCATCTTAGTGATGAAGAGGCCACTGACCATGAAACTGAAGCATCTGAAGCAGGATCTAAGAAACAACAACAGAAACAACAACAACAACAACTTCCTGCAACAACAACTATCTCCAACCTCAAACTTCCTATTTTGAAAAAGGAAGAATACGACATCTGGGCCATGGAGATGGAACATTATCTGGAATATGTAGATAATGAACTCTGGAAAGTGATCCAGAATGGGAATTCAAATAAGAGAATCTCCAAGGGTAAAGATGGCATGGTCAGGGTTCTCCCACCAATCTTTGTTGCAGATATACTTGCTGTAGAGAAAGAAATAAAGGCAATAACTCTCTTATTGATGGCCATACCAAAAGAACATCTCAGAAGGTTCCACAGTATGGATGATGCTAAGGAGATATGGGAGGCTATTAGAACCAGATTTGGAGGTAATGCTAACTCCAAGAAAATGCAAAGAGTTGTTTATAAACAACAGTTTGAAGCATTTACCATTAGCAGTTCTGAAAGCCTGGAGAAAGGCTATGACAGGTTCCAACAACTCCTATCACAGTTGGAAGCACATGGATCTGAAGTGTCCAATAAAGATACAAATATAAAGTTTCTCAGATCATTGCCCAATGAATGGTCAAATCTAGCAATGATCGTGAGAACTAAAGAAGATATCGACACCTTGTCAATAGATGACTTGTATAATAATCTTAGAGTTTATGAACAAGACATCAAAGGAAATTCAAGAACTTCTTCAAGTGACAACAATGTTGCCTTCATCTCTCAAGGCAAGAACACTAAAACCAAAGTTAAGTCTGGTAATGGTTTTAGTTCTGGTAGCTATACAGTTTCTACTGGTGTAAAGGAAAAGGATGAGGCTGCTGGTTTTGCTGATAAGATCGTCTACTCACTATTTTCTAATCAATTAGAAAACATTCTAAATGAAGACTTAGATCAGATTGAAGATGAAGAGATGGAGGAAATGGATATCGACTGGCAGTGTGCAATTATTGCCTTAAGGATGAAGAAATTCTTCAAGAAAACTGGTAGGAAAGTGCGTTTTGATGGAAAGAGACCAGTAGGATTTGACAAATCAAAGCTGAAATGCTATATGTGTCAAGAAAGAGGTCACTTTGCTAAGGAATGCACAGTAAAGGAGGCAAATAAAGAAAAGAAAAGGGATTCCTTCTATCCTAGGCATGCTGAGAAGGAAGACAAGAATCAGACGGGGCTGCAAACTTTGGAAGCTCGTGTGATTAACTGGGGAGAGCATCCTACTGAGGAGACAGAAATCAATCATGCTCTCATGGCCATAAGCTCCAGCAGTGAGGTAACTTTATGCTCAAAAATTTGCAATGATTCATACAATAAACTGCAATCTCTTTGTGATGAACAGATGGGTCAGATGGGTAATCAAGAAGTTAAATTACTTTCTTATAAAAATGCTGTTAAAACATTAGAAAAACAAGTAAATACTCTTCAAAAACAAAATGCATCTCTTAATGAAAAGCTTACTTTTCAAGGTAATGAAATATTTAAAAAAGATGAGAAGCTTAGAAAATATAGGAGATTTGGAATGAAGGCAGTTAAAGATAAAGAAGAGTTGCAAAAGATAGTTGGCTCATGGCAAACTAGTAATAAAAATCTGTAAAAACTAGTAAATTCAGGAATGAGCTCAACAAGTAAAATTGCTTTAGGGTATGGGATAAAATCAGATAAGGAGGTTTTAGGATATGAGGAAGAGGTGATGGAAAATGTTTATGTTAATTCAAAAAGTGACTTTGAAGGTAAACCTATATATCATAGATTTGCAAAAACTGACAACAACAAGGGAGTTCCACCACCAATTAATGATGATTATACTCCTAAACCTGAAAAAGAATATGATGAGTCCTTATTTGTTATAGCAAATGGAAGAACCCTGAGACTCTTGCTTCTCAAGACTACTCCATTGAATTTACTAACTGTCAATCTAATGACAGTAAAGGATTCTGTGAGAAAAGTTCTGAAAGAAATGTTTCAGAAGATAAGACCAGTGAGTACTCTTCCTGTCAATCTAATGACAGTGAAGGACCCACTAGTAGTATCTCTGAATGTTCTCTAGAATTTAAATCTGAACCCATAAGGATCTCTAAACCAGTTTTAAATAATGAGACTTTTGTGCCAAAACAAACTGAATCCATCATTTTTGTGTCTAAACCAGAAACAGTTAAACCTAGTTGTGTCCAAACTCCTAGGCAACAGACTAAAATTGAGACACCTAAGATTGATAAAAAAGACTGGAATGGGTTAATGCAGAGAGAGTTTGGGGATGGGTACTCTTTTACAAAGAAGAGTTGTTTTGTATGTGGAAGCTTAAGTCATTTGATTAGAGATTGTGACTATCATGAGAAAAGAATGGCTATAAAGGCAGAGTTAAGAAAGAAAACGGATGTGGACGCTGAAAATATTTCTGTTAAACCAGTGTGGAATAATGTAAACAAGATTAACCATGCTAATAAGTTTGTTACTAGACCAGTACCCGTTAATACTAGTAGTACTTATGTTAATTCTGCTAGACCAAGGGTGGGTATTGGTGTTCAAGTTAGTTCTGGTAGGCAAAATTTTAATACTGGTACGTTTAGAATTAATACTGGTCATGTTAAGCCTAGCCAAGCTAAAGTTAATTCTGGGTATATGAATGTTAAATCACAACCTACTAGTCCATCACCCAATCCCAAGTTTAGAAAACCACAGGTGAACTAGTTTAATCAAAGACTTCATTATGGTTCTCACTCACCTGTGAGAAGACCCATGTCTCAAAATTCAGCTCAAATGTTTCAATCTTATACTGCAAGGGGTAATTGGGGGACTATTGTTAAGCCCTTAGCAGGTTATACTTGGAGACAGAAAAGACAAAACTTCAAGTATAATAGTGGACCAGTTTCTTTTAATACTGAAAAATCTAAAGGTCTACAAGGCAGACCCAATCCTCTACAAGCCTGGGTCCCCAAGAGAAACTAATTTCTCTTTTCTATGCAGGAACATCCTTATTTGAACATAGGAGATAGAGAAATCTTTGACAGTGGATGTTATGGGCATATGACTGCTAACAAGGATCAATTGGAGGAGCTTGAGGAAGTCCAAGGAGTTTCTATTACCTTTGAAGGAAGTCCAAGGAGTTTCTGTTAGATTTTTATGAACAATTATGTGTTGGTGTGATTTGGTGGTTTTGTGGACATCTTTTTATTTCTGTGTTTGCTACAATACATTTGGTGTGCTTGAACAATTTTCTTTGGTTTCTTTATGGATTAATTCTAGTAGTTTTGAGTTAATTCAACTTGTTAGACCAACATATTGTATTTCTTTTGGTTTTAGACTAATTTTTCAAGAAAATGCAATATTGATCCGAGCAAAACAGTCAAGCTAAATCACTTAAGCCTGCCACTTGTGAATGGCAGACCGTAATCAGCTTAAAACTGCTCAAACACGAATGCAATGAAGATCAGGAGAGTATAGTGTTTCCCCAGGTCGTTAAGTCCCAACGAGCTGTGCGAGAATAGTCAAACGAAAAGTGATCGAGAGATTTGAACGGGAAAAGAGATTTGAAGATGATTATAACCTAAGAAAAAGCCCATAAACTACAGGGGCTTAAATGCAAATTAAATAAAATTAAAAAGATAAAATTTATTAAATAAACGCTATCACTATATTTAAAATGATGAACGTTTAAAACTAAAAACTTACGTTTTAAAACAAAATTACGTAAACGTGCAAATAAAAACGTGAAACTTATACAATATAAGTCCTAAAAATATGAAAAATACATTTTTACAATCATAATGATATAAGAAAATTTATAGAAAAGGAAAATTATTTTTATGACTATTTATCTAATTATTATTAATTATAAACTATTTTTTAAGTATTTAAAATGCACTAAATTACAAGAAAATACAAAATTAACCTAGAAAAATGAAATTATAACTTAGAAAAGTCTAAAATATGATAAAACTTATTTTAAAACTGAAAATATATTTTTAAGACTTTATATGTATTTATTATTAATTTAAAACTGAATAAAACTAATTAAAATGCTAAAAAATACTTTTTAAACTAAGAAAATTATGGAAAAATACTTTTTATAACTTTTATATTTATCTTAATCTAGGAAAATAGAAAACATATTTTTTTAAGCTTTTTCTAATTTATTTGTATTAAAAGCTATTTAAAAAGGATTAAAAACTATTTTAAATAAAGAAAAATAGAAAACAGTGTAGGAAAAATCTGAAAAATTCAGGAAAAAGCTAAAATATTATTCTAAGCTTATAAAAAATATAAAAACATATGCTTATTTGGAGGAAAAATCAGCTGCTGTGAAACTGCTTATAAATAAGCAAATCAAAATAAGCTAAAAGCCATAAATGACCACCAAATTAACATATAAGCTAGGGTATACTAAATTAACTAAATTCTAACTTATTCCAACTATCCTAAGCTTCTGAAAAGCAGATTAAGCCAAGAATTAAGCAAAGCAAGGGCTAGCTTATTTCAGAAAATGGGACAACATTAAGGCTTATCTAGGGATGGGGTCCACAGGGCTTAAGCTAAAAAACTTGACTGAAAATGGTAGTCAGCTGGGTGGTGAGTGATTTGGAACCAAAAACCACCAGTGGGGCCCACTGGTGTGGCCTGTGGGACCCACCAAAGTGGTGGGGAAGCCCACTGTTTTGGATGTGCAGGGCTGCACAGGGGACCATTTCAGAAAAGGGTCAAACAGAAGCTTAATAATAAGCACTGTATAAGCTAAGTGGAAGTGAGCTACTATTTTTATATTTTTCTAGAGCAACTAAAGTTTACTATCCCAAAAGCATTTGAGCTAAATCCTAATATTGAGCTTACACTAAAATTCCTAAGTTTATTCAAAAACGGGTAAGTGAAATTTTGACTTTTGAAATTACACTACAACTTTGACTTTGATGAACTTGTAATGATCCTAGATGATCTATTATGATGTTTTAAGCTAATTTGAGACTGAGGTAAGCTAGAAAAACAACTTATACATTGGAATGCATGATTATGCCATTAAGAATCCTAACAGTTATGAGTTTAAGACAGGATCAAGGTGAATTTGACTATTTGTGGAATGAGGACTAAGTTATATGCTTGAAATGAGATATCTACAGCTAATGTAACATGATACAACAACTAACAATCACACAAATGCACTCTAACTTGAGTAGATAATCAGTTCCAAACACTCCTTTGGTAGACTGTTTAAGAACTTAAACTGGTACAACCTATTAACTAGCTAAAACCAATGATCAAACTAACTTCATAAGCTATAGTTAACACTAAATAAATAGGTTTAAACCATAGGTAACCACAGATACATACACAAGAGCAGTATGCAACTTTGAATAAAAATGAAAAGGAGACAATCAAAACTCACAAGTATCCAACTGATTGCAGGCTAAAACAAAACCCAAAGATCACAATTCTAAACCATTTCCAACTCATTCCAACCTCTGCATCAATCCTTTATCCAATTCCAAACCTGTTTGACCCATTTTCATTTCACTGTTGACTTTTGTTGACCACTAGTGAAAATACTTGATACTGCTTCCAAAGCTTATCAAAAGCTATCATAAGCTCAATTAAACATGTTTGAGCTTAGAGTTAATCTATTAGAAGCTTGTAACTAAGAAACTGAAACTGGAAATTGCAACAGTGGACATTAAACATGAAATTTTAGAACAACTGAAATAAACACTTGAAAAAGGGCTTAATTCACTATAATAGCTTACTTTAATACAAGTTAACTTGAAATTATAACATTTGGCTTAAACTAAAACAGTTTTAAAAAAAACGACATTAAAGAAATAAAATAAAACTAGCTACTTTTTTGTCTTCCTTCTCTCTTCTCTTCTTTTATAGTCCAAAAAGCTTCCACGTGGTCTTGTGAGCAGATCCCACCTCCCCATTTGACCAATGGGAGAGTTTAGAGGACTTTGGCCATTTTCTTGGTTTTGGCGGGAAAACTGCTATTTGACTTATAGGGTTCTGCAACTGCAACTAGGGGGGGGTAGATTGTAGGGTGATGGGAGAGTGAGGTGTGGAAGAGATAAGGGTGATGGGAGAGTTTATTGGGAGATGGAATTGCAGGCAAGTGGTGAAAGAAGTAGGAGGTGGAAGAAGAAGCAGTGGGCGCCTTTTCTGTTTTTTGACTTATTTTGACCAAGGGGTCAAAATAGAGAAAGGGTCAAGGGGTTGGCAGGGGTTCAATTCAGTTTAAAGGCAGGGGTCCAAAATGCAAAAAGGGGCAAGGCTTAGTTTTTAATTATAGGGACCTTTTTGTAATTTCTGAAATTTAGAGGGACCAATTCTGCCATTATTCCAAAGTTTGTCACAAGGATCACTTTTGCCAAGTTCCAATAGTACAGGGACCAGTTTTGACAGTTTCAATTTTCCAGGGACCAAACTTGACATTTTATGAAAGTTCAGGGACCTTTTCTGCCATTTTACAAAAGATTTATTCAAGGACCATTTTTGACAAATTAGAATATTTCAGGGACCTTGAATAACATTTCTCTTTATTTAGATTTACCAGGGACTGTTTTTGACAACTTTTGAAACTTGGGGGACTAAAACTGCCAATTATGCAAACTTTATACGTTTTTCACTAGATTTTGATATTTTTGCATTTAAAACACATAAAACACTTATTTGTGATATTTTTATCATTTTGATGCATTTCTGAGTGTTTTCAGATGTTTTTGCAGTCTAATTGGTACAAAAATGATGAGTATTTAGACACTCATCAATCCCCCACACTAAGATATTGCTAGTCCCTAGCAATGTTTTGAGAAAAATTAATGGATTTTATCTCTTTACCAAAAGCCATTACTTCTGGAGTAGCCAAATGTTTCAGTTCAAGTAAGAACCTTGGTACACCGATAACCAAGTGATTTTGAGCAAACCACCAGCTTCCAACGGATTTGATTTGTCTTTACCAGAAGCCGTTTGCTCTGGACTAGCCAACTCTTAGATAAATTATCAATATTATCTTTGGTGAGCTGATTACCAATTATGGTTTTTCAACTGCCTTTACCACAAGCCATAAACTTGCGGGCTAGCCAACTCTTCACTTTTAAGGATATGGTGAGCTGAATACCATACAATTTTGGGCAAATTGTAAGCCGTCAACGGATTTGAGATATCTTTACCAAGAGCCGTTTGCTCCTGGATTAGCCAATCCTTATGTGGGTTAGACATGGTGGACTGATTACCATTTGTTGTGTTTAGTACATAGTACTTCCACTAAAAAAAAAAATTTAAAATTTGGCCATTTTGGGGGAAAAAGGGACTAAAAGGGTACATTTATGATCAAAATTCGCCAGAATTTCCCCCCCACACTTAGAAATGAATATTGTCCTCAATATTCAAAGTACCGGCTGTAATGCCGAAACTTAGAACGTAAAAAGATAATAAACCTAGCTAAGTGTAGAAACACAACAATTATTCTCTTTTTCAATATTTACAATTTTCATTCATTTTTTAGATCTATATACAACATGTGGGGCATCTCCCCCACACTAGGGTGGTACACACGGGTGAAAACCCATGTTAAGCTACTGTTTTTGATTACCGAGTCGCTAGCTTGACTCGACCCCGAATTAATTGGTTCATAGGGAAGTAAGTGGAAGAGACAATCTCCATCGGACTTTCATTCAAGATGTTTGGACAAACATTTGAAGCACGTGAAAGTTCCACACCGATGAGATACAGACAGACCCGGCTCACAAATGGTACATGGAAATGCCTGGGTCAAAGATAATGTCTTCATTCCCGAAGGAGTGAAGAACAGGAGAAGCCACGGGATAGGTGAAGAAGAGAAAGAAAGTCATGATAATGATCTTGACTAACTCATCATCATCAGAAGGGGAATTCATGATAGCATGAATTTCATCTTTTAAGCTCAATTGGTCTAGACATATCCCGGGTGTGTCTAGATCAAAGTAGAAGTTATCATACTCTGGTGGAGATATGATAACAGTGAGTTCATCTGAGAACTCCATGAAGGTGAATGAATCATATTCAGAATTGATATGAGTGGGTTCACTGGTGAATTCCTCCAATGTACATGATTCATAATCGGGGAGAGAATTATGAGAATGAAAAGTGGTACTGCCACTAATCTTCTCTCCCATGTCATTAGAACAGAAGGCTTTCATTTCCGGAATAGAATCATCGGAAAGAATGTCACTATCCTTAATGGGGATAGGAGATGAAATAGGTTTTTTACTGAAAGCCTCGATTTTAGAAATGAGAAGACTGACATTCAGTAATGTTGCACGAAGTGCTTCATCTTTGATTTCAGTGTCAGTAACTTTATCATTCTCTTCTTCTAAGCTAACAAGCTCAGAAGGTAAATCTTCCACATAAACGATGTCTCCACAAGATAACAAATCATCATCATTAGAATCGGAGAACATCTCAACATGATCATTTTGGAAGACAAGAGGAGGAGGGATATCACACACATGATCAAGAGTTCCCTGTGACTCTCTTGGGATTGGGACAAGGTTCTCAACACTAGACTTTATGAATTCGTCCGATTCCTTTTCAGGAACAGTGTCAAGATGCTCATCCCCCATGTTCAGAGAGTGAGTGGGAGCTTCGGGTGTGATAGCAGTTGTTTGAGATGGAATCTCAACTGCTGGGATGTCAACTGACTGAGGGAGTTTAGAAGGACTAGCATACATATGTTTTATACTTTCCATTTGTTCTTCTGCTAGTAATTCCATCATAGTCTTTTCTCCCTGATTTTTCATGGAAGGAATTTCAACTGATGAACTTGATGAATCTGTACAAAGTTGACTAATATCAAGGGTAACTTCATCATCATCGTCATCAGGAATGAAACGGAATCGAGAGCTAGATTTGGCTGCTTTTTCTTTTGCAATTGATTCCCTAATAGATTTTTCAAAGGCAATCTGGGAATCTAATTTAGCAGTCCGTTCTTCAGCTAACAAAACTTCCATGGATTTTTCATTTGGATTATTTTGGGGATGTTTACATTCCTTCAAATCTTTCACTAAATCCAAAAGATCAAGTAGAAGATTTTGAGGAAGTGGCTCAGGCTGAGGTGGTGCCTGATTCACTTGGTACTGTGGAGGTTGGTCATGATACGAAGAGTCATAATTGTTACAAGGAAATGGACTCCTTGTTTGACAATCAGAGCTAGAGTGAGGACCTCCACAATATTCACAACAGTAAAACTGATGTGGCTGTGAGTCATATGTGTTGTAGTCATAATTGTTATCAGGAACCTGCTCATAGACAAGCGTGTTTCCCGATTGACAATCAGAACTGTAGTGTGAACCACCACAGTACTCACAACAGTAAAACTGCTGAGTCTCACAGTGTGGTAGCTGATGGAATGAATCAGTTGTGTTATGGTAGGAATAGGGATCCTGGTTATAGACAGACCCGTTTCCTGATTCCATCATGCTACAACTGGGGCAATTGCCACCATTATAAGGACCACCACACCATTGACATCCAAGAGGGTGAGGATAAGACATAGAAAGAATCAAAGGTTTACAGAGGGTAAGAAATGAAGAATCAAAAGGGTAAGAGGGTAAAGAGGAATATTTTTGGTATTTTTGAAAAACATGATGTAAAAACTAAGAATGAAAATATTTTTGGGTTTTTGGATTATATAGATGGTATAAACAAAGAGTGAATATTCAAATCACTAATCTGCTAAACGTAAGACTATTAGCACTGCTCCCCGGCAGCGGCGCCAAAATTTGATCCGAGCAAAACAGTCAAGCTAAATCACTCAAGCCTGCCACTTGTGAATGGCAGACCGTAATCAGCTTAAAACTGCTCAAACACGAATGCAATGAAGATCAGGAGAGTATAGTGTTTCCCCAGGTCGTTAAGTCCCAACGAGCTGTGCGAGAATAGTCAAACGAAAAGTGATCGAGAGATTTGAACGGGAAAAGAGATTTGAAGATGATTATAACCTAAGAAAAAGCCCATAAACTACAGGGGCTTAAATGCAAATTAAAGAAAATTAAAAAGATAAAATTTATTAAATAAACGCTGTCACTATATTTAAAATGATGAACGTTTAAAACTAAAAACTTACGTTTTAAAACAAAATTACGTAAACGTGCAAATAAAAACGTGAAACTTATACAATATAAGTCCTAAAAATATGAAAAATACATTTTTACAATCCTAATGATATAAGAAAATTTATAGAAAAGGAAAATTATTTTTATGACTATTTATCTAATTATTATTAATTATAAACTATTTTTTAAGTATTTAAAATGCACTAAATTACAAGAAAATACAAAATTAACCTAGAAAAATGTATAACTTAGAAAAGTCTAAAATATGATAAAACTTATTTTAAAACTGAAAATATATTTTTAAGACTTTATATGTATTTATTATTAATTTAAAACTGAATAAAACTAATTAAAATGCTAAAAAATACTTTTTAAACTAAGAAAATTATGGAAAAATACTTTTTATAACTTTTATATTTATCTTAATCTAGGAAAATAGAAAACATATTTTTTTAAGCTTTTTCTAATTTATTTGTATTAAAAGCTATTTAAAAAGGATTAAAAACTATTTTAAATAAAGAAAAATAGAAAACAGTGTAGGAAAAATCTGAAAAATTCAGGAAAAAGCTAAAATATTATTCTAAGCTTATAAAAAATATAAAAACATATGCTTATTTGGAGGAAAAATCAGCTGCTGTGAAACTGCTTATAAATAAGCAAATCAAAATAAGCTAAAAGCCATAAATGACCACCAAATTAACATATAAGCTAGGGTATACTAAATTAACTAAATTCTAACTTATTACAACTATCCTAAGCTTCTGAAAAGCAGATTAAGCCAAGAATTAAGCAAAGCAAGGGCTAGCTTATTTCAGAAAATGGGACAACATTAAGGCTTATCTAGGGATGGGGTCCACAGGGCTTAAGCTAAAAAACTTGACTGAAAATGGTAGTCAGCTGGGTGGTGAGTGATTTGGAACCAAAAACCACCAGTGGGGCCCACTGGTGTGGCCTGTGGGACCCACCAAAGTGGTGGGGAAGCCCACTGTTTTGGATGTGCAGGGCTGCACAGGGGACCATTTCAGAAAAGGGTCAAACAGAAGCTTAATAATAAGCACTGTATAAGCTAAGTGGAAGTGAGCTACTATTTTTATATTTTTCTAGAGCAACTAAAGTTTACTATCCCAAAAGCATTTGAGCTAAATCCTAATATTGAGCTTACACTAAAATTCCTAAGTTTATTCAAAAACGGGTAAGTGAAATTTTGACTTTTGAAATTACACTACAACTTTGACTTTGATGAACTTGTAATGATCCTAGATGATCTATTATGATGTTTTAAGCTAATTTGAGACTGAGGTAAGCTAGAAAAACAACTTATACATTGGAATGCATGATTATGCCATTAAGAATCCTAACAGTTATGAGTTTAAGACAGGATCAAGGTGAATTTGACTATTTGTGGAATGAGGACTAAGTTATATGCTTGAAATGAGATATCTACAGCTAATGTAACATGATACAACAACTAACAATCACACAAATGCACTCTAACTTGAGTAGATAATCAGTTCCAAACACTCCTTTGGTAGACTGTTTAAGAACTTAAACTGGTACAACCTATTAACTAGCTAAAACCAATGATCAAACTAACTTCATAAGCTATAGTTAACACTAAATAAATAGGTTTAAACCATAGGTAACCACAGATACATACACAAGAGCAGTATGCAACTTTGAATAAAAATGAAAAGGAGACAATCAAAACTCACAAGTATCCAA
>BPTQ01000008.1:361036712-361077434 GCA_019973895.1 Chrysanthemum seticuspe | reverse complement strand
GAAACTAGTACTCCCCTGATTAGCTCGGTAGGATCCGTGTGAAGTGGTGGTTACATCTTTCTTCAAGAAGAATGTTTGCGTGAAAAGCTCCTTCTCATCTTATGTATCTTCTTCTTGATAAATTAAACATGCACACTTGAAGAAAACAAACGAAACCTTCGCGTAAAATCGGCGGTAACAATATATATGACTCTATTAAACTAGGATATAATGCTTGTGGAATGGATGTTTACATATTCTCTTGAAAATTAAGACCTGGAAAATTCCAAAAATTTATAAGTAGCTCAAAAAACGAGAAAAAGTAATAAGTTGTTTCTGCTCCTCCTGACGCCGTTAGGTTATCCTGACAGAAACTGGTCTGCGATCTTCTGAAAAAATTTTATCTTTAAAATCTGGAAAAAATTTCTGCAAAACATCCATTGTGACTCGATACAAGCATTTGACTCGAACAAACACACATGTATATCTTTTAAATAATTGTAATTCTCATGTTCACGTTTCTTTTGAAAACGTGTGTAATCATCCCTACACTTATCCCTTATGTAAAATACCTTTATATGTAATTAAGACGAGGTTAAAGACAAAATAAAGCATTTTTACAAATTTAAACATGAGAATAAACAATCAATAAAAGATACACGACACACAAACAAGCAAACAATTAAGCATGGGTTGCCTCCCACGAAGCGCTTTTCTTTATTTATGAGTCTTGTAGCTAGACTCGAAGTTGTGCACCTACGTGACTTCGTTACCGTCACCTTCTACCTCATGACGGTCTCTATTGGGGGATTTCATGTTGTAGAAGTGCCCTATGATGCACCTTTCTAAGAGGTCGTCCTCTCCCCACTCGGTTCTATATTTCGGTCCTAAGTTCAATCAATCCTTATAGAACCCAAAAATCTTATTCATCACATAATCAACTCCCTTTTCCTTATCTTCCTCATTCCTATAGTAGACCGATAGCTTAAGTTCTTTTTCATCATTGGATAGTGATGAAATTTTTTCAATCTTAAAGGGTGATAACGCTACACGCGTCGTTCGGGGTCAAAGGAACTTCCTTTTCGTCGAGCAAGTTTTTCAACACCCTAGGCAGTGAACCTAATCATTGTAGTGTAGTATTAGGGTAAGCCACGGGAATTGATATCGTTCTCTAGGGGAATAGGAATGCTAGTGAGAAGTTACTACGCAAAGGTTGGGGTTGAGGAAGATTATTTTTTTTTATCTTTTTATGTTTTTTAGGAAATGGAAAGGTACGAATCTCGGGGTTTGGATTTGGGGGGTTTGGTATTTCTACCGATTACTCTACTTATCTAATTATCTAATCTAGTGGGTAGTCTATGTCTAATTATTGTGTGCTCCTATGATGATTTAAATATATGTTTACTTAGGTTTTATTACTCCTTAATTATCTCCTATTGATGGTTGAATTGTCACGTCCTTATTCTTAATCGCGTTATGTGTCTAAGGCTGTAGGGTATGCGTTTATCCCTAACTCTTTGAAAGTACCAAAGGTTAATGACTACAAAATCTCTAGGATTTATAAACTTAACACTAAGGTACTCTTTGGATGGTTTAGCCTACAATGACTCTAGGTACTATAAGCTAAGGTTCACAAAGATTAATCAAGCATTAACTACACAACTGATGACCTATCGCAATACTAGATCATTAACAATTAAGATAAGAGACAACCAATCAATATTCAATAATTAAGTTTCATATTCCCTAAGCAAACACATAAGTAAATTAGCCGGACATGGGAAACATGCAAGAATACACACAATTAATTGAAGACATAATTAAATTAATGAAGTAAAACACTTATCTTGATGTAAGATAGGGTATGGAACCCTAAAATACTGTACAAGACAGCCTTGGTTCGGTTTAGGTTTTTACTCCAAAGACTACACTCTGAAAACTAAAAAATTCGGATTCTATATATAAGATTACAAATGCGACGGCGTCACCCTTTGATTTGTGACGCCGTTGGGTCGCCGTTTTTAGGGTTTCGTCTTGGCCACGTTAGTCTTGCGACGGCGTCAACTTATGCTTGTGACGTCGTCCCCTTCATTCTCTGACGTCGTCTGGATCAAATCTAGGCCGTCTGAGATGCGACGCCCTACTCTTTTAAAACCTGAAGCCGTCACTTGTAAATGAGCAATTTGGCTACTGAGCCGTCACAAATGTTGTCCGACGGCGTCACTAGTTGTGCCTGACGCCGTCCCCTTCAGTTCCAGCAGCCTGAGTGTCTCGATTCTTGACTTTGGCCATTTTCTTCGTATATTTGCGCCTTTTCGTCCGAATAAATGTCATTCCAGCATTTTGCCTTCAAGTTACCTAAAAAGTGAAAAGGAACGATATTAAGTAATAATGGATACAAAAGTGATCAAATAAAGGCTTAAACGACCCCTCAAAAAGGTACATTTTAAAACCTTATCAAAGGGCATTTGGAAGGCTACATCATCGGTTTCATACTTGAATCTCACTATTCCTAACGATAGATCATAAGTCATCCCGGTATTTTCTATGAAAGACTTTCCTAGAATAACGTGGGACAAGCTAAGATCTATGGCCGTACTAATTTCATCCACTATTATGAAATCCGTAGGAAACGTGAAACTACCTACATAAACGGGCAATCCCTTAACTCTACCAAGAAAATTGCAACTAACCCTAGGATTATCGGGATCTTGCCTAGTTGGGATAGGCTTCTTCATTACCCAATTATAGTAGGTGCTTGTCATGATATTTATCGGGGACTTGCGATCAATGTAGGCCTTTGCCACGAAAAGGTGTCCTATGCAACATGGTATGTTAAGATTCCAAGGGTTCCCAAACTTGATCCTAGGGCTTCTCCTAACATACATGTGACGGAGGTCACGTACTAAGTATGGGTGGCGAGAGAGTTCTTCTTCCGTAGGAAACTTATTGAAATAGTCATTGCCTACTTCACCTACTTCCTTGGTTGTTTCATTCCTAGGTGTTTCACTAACCTCAAGTACCATTTCATGGTTCGCTTCGTTATTTGTTCTATTAGGTTTCACTAAGGTGATGGTATTGACGAATTGAACGTGCTTAGCTAACTTACTTGGGTCCTTAATCTCTACACCGGAAGCTTTGGGAGTTGAGATAGCATTAACCTTCCTATCACTATTGGTCATGGCTTTCAAAAGGTTATCTATCTTCCTATCCATCACGGCTTGTTGTTGGTTAAAACGGTCCGAGAGCTTAGTTATTTGAGTTTCTTGGGATGTGACTAGGTGTTACAACATCCCTTCTATGTTTTGTTGGTTAGGGCCGTGAGATGGGGGCCATGAGAAATCGTTAGATGTTAATTCTTTGGTTTGTCCCCAATAAAAGTCGGGCTTGCCCTTCCATGCTTCTCGGGTGTCATTAAAAGTCCTAGGTCCGGGTGTTGTAGGGAATCTTCCTCCCGTTCCATTGGTACGAGAGGATGCGTAGTCAACGGAAGCTTGTTCGGGGAGTCTTGTGCAAGTGCGCGTGTTATGAGGACCACTACACGGCTCACACAAGGAAGAAACTTTGTTCACTTGGCGTGAAGACTTAGGATTTTCGTAGGAGCTCATTAGGAATTTAACTTGATCTTCAAGCTCGAGCATCCTACGGTCGGAAGATTGTGAGTCAATGGGAGGCAAGGAGATTGCCTTTACGGTTTTGGGCAACTCACGGGGGTCATTCCAACTTTCGTTGTCATAGAGAGCAAGGTCCTCTATTATACCCCACGATTCTTCCGCGGTGAGATCACTAAGTTTTCCACCGGCCGCTTGGTCAATGGATCACTTAGTGGGGAAGTTGACATGATCGTAGAAGAGTTGGACTTGAAGCCAAAGATCAATGCCGTGATGAGGGACTCTATGGAGTAAGTCCTTGAATCGAGTCCATGCTTCGTAGAGAGATTCACCTTGACGTTGTTGGAACATCAAGATTTCATTCCTAAGCTAAGTAGTTCTCCCCGGTGGGAAAAATTGAGCAAGGAAACGAGAGGTGAGATCATCCCAACTTGAGATGGAGCCGGCGGGAAGTCGCTCAAGCCAATTACTAGCTTGGTCCCGTAGAGAGAATTGGAAGAGACGCAGACGCGTGGTCTCCCGAGTAGTAGCATCGAGGTCGATGGAATCGACAATTTTAAGGAAATCCTTAAGATGTTGATTAGGATCTTCGGAACAAAGTCCATGGAATGCACATCCGTTTTGCACCAACCGGATGGTGTCGGATCGCAGGGCCGTAGTTTGGGCTTGTTCGGGAAGCTCAATGGTGTTCCTATAGCCTAGGTGGCTTGGTCTCGAGTATTCACCAAGAGTACGGCCTCTTGGTGGGTCATTTGGTGGTGGGTTGATGAGTGGTGGTTGATTATCACCTTCCATGATGAAAAGTGATGGGATTACTAACAAAGGTCACGAAGAATGGGGATAGACTACGAGGAAGCTACAAATGGGAAAAAGTTTACTTGATAGGAATCAAGCAAGGAAACCTAAACGAGGTGGACTCCTAACTAGCTATTCTATTCCCCGGTAGCGGCGCCAAAACTTGATACGCTTAAGCAGCACGTTCGGGGTCAAAGGAACTTCCTTTTCGTCGAGCAAGTTTTTCAACACCCTAGGCAGTGAACCTAACCGTTGTAGTGTAGTATTAGGGTAAGACACGAGTATTGATATCGTTCTCTAGGGGAATAGGAATGCTAGTAAGAAGTTACTACGCTAAGGTTGGGGTTGAGGAAGATTATTTTTTATCTTTTTTATATTTTTTTAGAAAATGGAAAGGTACGAATCTCGGGGTTTGGATTTGGGGGGTGGTATTTCTACCGATTACTCTATTATTATCTAATCTAATTAACTAAGCTAGGGGTAGTCTATGTCTATTGTTGTGTGCTCGTATGATGATTAAAAATGTGTTTACTTAGGTTTTATTACTCCCTAGTTATCTCCTATTGATGGTTGAATTGTCACGTCCTTATTCTTAACGCGTTGTGTTTCTAAGGTCGTAGGGTATGCGTTTATCCCTAACTCTTTGAAGCTACCAAAGGTTAATGACTACGAAATCTCTAGGATTCATAAACTTAACACTAAGGTATTCTTTGGATGTTTAGCCTACAATTCCACTAGTAACTATATGCTAAGGTTCAACAAAGATTAATCAAGCATTAATAACACAACGAATGACCTATCGCAATACTAGGTCAATCACAATTAAGATAAGAGACAACCAATCAATATTCAATAACTAGGTTTCATATTACCTAAGAAAACACACAAATAAATTAGCCGGACATGGAGAACATGCAAGCATACACACAATCAATTGAAGACATAATTGAATCAATGAAGTAAAACACTTATCTTGATGTAAAATAGGGTATGGAACCCTAAAATACTATACAAGACAGCCTTGGTTCGGTTTAGGTTTTTACTCCAAAAAACTACCTCCCTAAAACTGAAAAATCCGGATTCTATATATAGTGTTACAAACAGCGACGGCGTCACTCTTTAATTGTGACGCCGTCAGATCGCCGTCATTAGGTTTTCGTCTAGGCCACATTATCATTGTGACGGCGTCATCTTATGCTTATGACGCCGTCGCCTTCAGTCTCTGACGCCGTCTGGATCAAATCTAGGCCGTCTGAGCTGCGACGCCCTACTCTTTTAAAACCTGATGCCGTCACTTGTAAATAAGCAATTTGGCTACTGAGTCGTCACAAAACATGTCGCGACGGCGTCGCAGTTAAACGCTGACGCCGTCCCCTTCAGTTCCAGCAGCTTGAGTGTCTCGATTCTTGACTTTGGCCATTTTCTTCGTATATTCGCGCCTTTTCGTCCGAATAAGTGTCATTCCAGCAATTTGCCTTCAAAAGACCTAAAAAGTGAAAAGGAACGAAATTAAGTAATAACGGATACAAAGGTGATCAATTAAGGGCTTAAATGACCCCTCAAAAAGGTACATTTTAAATCCTTATCATCAGCACATGATGGCGCTTCTCAGTACATGCTTCATGCGCTATATCCACAAGGACAACCATTGCAGACAACAACTGATAGTCTTTGTTCTGTGCATGCTGCAAACACGCTAGGCCATTAACTGCTACAGGATCAGTTTAGCTGAAAGCTTCACCCTCTCTCAGCAGCTCCCTTTTTTTCACGATTCTTGCACGCACATCATCGCATTTTTCATTCAGTACCATAATCAGCCATTCGATATCACACTCTTCATGCAAAAACAGCAAACGGAAAGCGCGATGCAGCTTATCAGAACCGCATGCTTCTTTCAGTTCATCAAAATTAGGAGTCGTTCTTATTTTTTCACGCACACTTGCTAAGAAATGATTGCTAAGATCTAGCCTTGAATGACACACACATGTCCACTACTTATATACACAGCAGCTGTACCAATATAACTGTGCACAGTACATCTAACCAAACTAAAACAGTTGCATTGTTATTGCATTTACTTTTACCAGTTTATACTTAACCATCACAATCACAATTTGTTTCTGCTTTCCCTGTATTTTCATGTGTTTCTGAGAAAAAATACTTACCTTTATCTATTTACTTTTACCTTCTTTCACTAATGCTGCTATTTTTATTATGTTTATGCAGTCGCAATCGAACCTGCAGCTGCAGAGAAAAGGAAGACAAGGAACACTGAAAAAAAGAAAGAAATCTAACCATTAGCTTACCGATGTTGATGTTTAAAATGACAGCCTTAAAACTTGATGTGTTTTGAAGCATATTTCCCGCTCTAGCTGCTGAAATATGTTCCCAAACATTGTATTCTTTTGTGTCGAAGTTAGACAAAAGGCATGGCATGTATGCATGCCAAGATGCTGATATTTTGTGCCGCGCTTATAGGCTGGCAACAGAAGTATGCAATGGCATACAGAACTGGTGTTCTTATATGACAATCTTGCAGCATAACTGTAGAACTATGCAAAGGCTGGATGCAACATATTTTGCGCATCATTTCCAGCACTTGGTACATATGAAACTGATGTGTGTTTTTTAAAGATTTGCCAAGCTTTGTATGCTGCATAATCTTACAGCAGCTATTGTTGCAACCTTATGGTTTTCTAGCGACATAAACATGTGCTCAAAGATTGTGCTCTTTTGTGTGAAGCTTAGACAGAACGTAATCTTATGACTTTTAGCATTGCTATCTTCGACAATTTATTTGCAACATATTTAACAAAAACACCCGCGGCAACGCGCGGGCTCGAAACCTCGTAATTATAAATATTAAAGTGAAAACATAAGTTAGTTTGAAATCTATACTACCTTATAATGTATTTAGGACTTTTTATAAAGGAAAGTATTAAAAAAAAAAGCCTACACACTTACTATAAAAGGAAGTTTCACATTTCAAAATAAGTCAGACTACAAAAAGTGTATTAATTTGGGTATTAACTGTATTAATTTTGCTATTAATTCAATACATAACTTTAAAATTCAGCTATCTTCCTGAAAATTAAATACACAACATTATAACAAAATCAATTAAAAACATTGTAACAGCATACACCAATTCATTCATTCGTACTTTTAGAAAATATGTACAAACGAATAACATTTGCTCGACGTAAAATATAGTTACAGGATACTCGCCGCCGCATTACGCGGATACCCTGCAAGTGTAAATGAATATACGAGAGTATACATAGATTAACAAGTTCTAAAACTAGTATTATGGTAAACCAAACATAAATGTCCGACTTTAAAGATCCATCTAACAAATTGTGACAAAGTAGTACAAACAAAAAATTATAAATCAATCAAGGTCAATAGCTCATTTATAGCGATTTGATCGATGAACCCGTCATGTTAAATTGAAATATAGGGAATTGAAACCTAACCTTTCGAGAAGGTCCCCAACCAATGTTCCAAAAATTCACAATCTTTCATGTCTTCATCAATCGTCGTTAACCTCTTGTCTATTGCATGGCTTGTAATAAAAATTGTAGGAAAATTCACGTAACACTGTCGACACGAAAGTTCGAAATAAAGTATCTTCTAATATTGCAAATGAAAATAATAATAATAATAATAATAAATAAAAGTCTCATTTTTAAGGTGCAACATAGAGATGGAGGCATGCGATTCTCAAAAAGAGACACGTTCAAATGCACAATGCGCTAACTCTGGCTCAATCAACCGTCGATTATCAACTTTAGAAGAAGGAAAGGTTTGTTGTATGTAAGGATGACAAAAAAATTCTCATTTTTAAGGTGCAACATAGAGATGGAGGCATGTGATTCTCAAAAAGAGACACGTTCAAATGCACAATGCGCTAACTCTGGCTCAATCAACCGTCGATTATCAACTTTAGAAGAAGGAAAGGTTTGTTGTATGTAAGGATGACAAAAAAATTCGTATCTGACGAGGACTAGATCTCTAAACTTGATTTGACTGAGGAATCCTCAATTTGACTGAGAACGGGAAAGGGAATGGAGAATCCCTGAATTACGTAATCGGGTAACATCAATCCTTTAATCTGAACCCCGCACCGATCTTTTTAACGTATAAATATATGAAATTTATATGTATAACCATACAATATTTATTTTTCTATGTATACTTTTATGAGCAATGACATGTAATATATATGCATGTATTATATTTAAGTGATCAAATGGCTTAAAAGTATAGACAATAAACACTAGTTATTATATATTACTTAACCAATGTTTTATCCGAATACTCATATACAATGCATGGTGTTCTTATATTATATGTGTTATCTCAATATCTTACGATGCTTTAAAGCTGGATTAATATTGTTACTAATTTGAGTATGAAATGTCCATTTCTTGAGACACTTTATGGTCAAAAACTTTATATTTACGATGAGTTTGTGTATTTTTTTATAAGGATGAAAAATCTCGGAATTCTCGCGGGGATCCCCGATCCCGTTGAGGATGGGGATGGGGATGTAAAACTATTCCCCGATAGAGATGGGGACGGGGATGGGAATGAAAGTAGGAAACGGGGATAGGAATAGAAAATACAATCTCTGAAATTCTCTGACTCGGTGCCATCCCTAGTTGTATGTATGGTTGAGTGTTCTTCCAATCTAAAAGTATCCATTACTAGAAGGGTACCCGCGCAATGGCGGTGGCGGGTATCCAACGACTATGTTTGAGACGAGCAAATGTTTTTCATTTTAAATCTTCCTTATTTAGTATGTTTCAAATACTTTATAACGTAGTAGATATATGTTTTTCAAAAGTAGAATGTCTAAATTATTAATAGTGTAAATAGTTAGCACTTTTATTTTTCAAATTTTAGCATTAAATGGGTGATTATAAGTTTAATATGCTTTTCTTATAAACAATTATATTAAAATATATCATTATTGGAGGGGTTACTAATGATTTAAATAAGACTTACATTTTTAAATTTTACATTAATTTTCTAATTTTTCTTTTATAGTAATATTTTTTGTCTTAAAATTATAAGACTTGTTTTTATAGGAAGTCTCAAATGCTTTATAATACAGTATCGACGGTAGTTAAAAATATGTCTTGATATTACAAAGAGATTTAAAAATTTGTATACTATAATGAGTAATAAATTCAAGTCTAGGTGTCATGAAACGGTCTAATATTCTAAAAAGGTTTGTAAATTAATGAAACTGCAGATGTGACAATTTTATAAAGCTATTAAAAGTTTTGACTATAGTGGAAATAAGTTTATAATGTAAAAATGTTTGTAAATTAATAACATTTTTTATATAAGTTTATCATAGCGAATGACTTATGGCGAGCAGAGTAACAAATACTTAGGCGGGTCACTATGGAGGTGGTAGTACCACCACGCACGATCCCTCATTGCAGCAAGCCACCATCACGCGCGGCGATGTGATTTTTGCAAGTTTTTAGTGGTCTCAACCACCGAACGGGTTTCAAGGCTAAACCAAGCCAACAGTCGATTTTGTGGGGCCTTATATTTTTTTTTTATTAAACTTTATCATTTATTTATCTATAAATACTTTCATAACTCATTCTTTTTATACACAACTATCATATCATATTTCTGAATATATATACAACTCAAACATAATATTTATCGTTACTTATTATTGTGAATTGTGAAACACTCATGTTCACAAACTCATAGAAAGAAGAAGTTAATAGTAGGAACTTGTTATTTTTAAAAGGATAAATGATATTGTACTCATGATCTTTTAGTCTCCGCTTTTAAGTGAGCATCTGATGTATGATGCATATATATTCAGGAAGAGGTTCTGAATGAGTCGAGAACTATTCACACTCTCCGATATATAACGATCTCAACGTTATACATTAATCTCCTATATTCAACGATCTCAAAGATGGAAAAGCATCAGATGTTCTGTTTGTGGTTAACGGCGTAAGTTACAATCTTGTAGACGGGATATCCAGAATAGGTGACATCTGTTAATTCGATTTCACATCAAAAAGACAATAACCACAAGCGATACGGTATAAGTGAATTCAGGAAACGACAAAGAAAAATATGAAACGAACGTTTGGTGTACTAAAAAAAAAGAAAATTGGCTATATTAACTAATTGCACATGAGCGATGTCTATTGATAAGATAAGGAATATGGTGTATACATGCATCATATTACATGATATGATTCACAAACATAAATGGAAGGCGATATCTCCCGACTGGCATCCAGAGGAAGCACATCTTGAGGAAGACCTCGTACGAACTCGAGAACAAATACTACAAGTTATCATCCGAATGAAGCACATCAAAACATTCATGTCGATTTGGTTGAACACCTTTTCCGTAGAGTTTATTTTAAGATTTTAATATATGAGATGTTTTTAATTATAAATGAAGTTTAATTTAGTTTTTAATTAAATTTGTTGAAGAAATGGGTTCAATGGTGACCATCTGACTATAACACTTAAAAGGTGTTTGTTGATGTGATAAATGGTAATATCACGTTGATATGAATGGGATGAGTTTAATAACCGTAGTCTTAAATGATTATTTGGAAGAAGAGGGGGAAAATTGATCATCAAACTTTGCATTTTAATTATTTTGAGTAAATTGCATAAATCATATTTAAAGTTGGGTCAAATTGCATGTTTCGTCTCAAACGTTACAAAAGTACAAAGACCGTCCCTGTAGTGAAACCTTTGGTGCAAGTATCGTCCCTGTGAGGACGATACTTACACCAAAGGTTTTCCAAAAAGGATAATACTTGCACCAAAGGTTTTTCTATAGGGATGATTCTTGCACTTTTGTAATGTTTAGGATGAAACATGTAATTTGACCAAACTTCACAGACGATTTATGCGATTTACTCTATTATTTATGTTAGACTTGTACCAAATTCGGTATCAAAAGGTAACATCGCGATTTTCAAACATGATAGTGATAGGAACCCATAACACAAAGACCCAAACCACCCCAACTCTATTTCCAAGTCAAGAACTAATAAATAAATGCAATGAGTATCTTTTTAAAACAAATGTGGTCCTATAAAAAAAACTCCTAACTCTGGCATTATAGGCACTAGAGCTAACACGTATTATTGAATTAGATTCATGTAACTAAAAGATCTGTTGTTATTTTATTCTACTTCGTATCAGTATAGATGTAGAATTTATAAAGAAATGAGAATACATTATGTAATTTAATGATTTTGACTAAAATACCGATATCATGATACTGAAGTTTGATAATGTTATTATATACAAAAAATAAAAAAGATTGTGGTAGAGGATTTATGAAGATTTTGGAAATTTCAATTCGATCATGTAATCAGGGACGGAGCCAGGGGGTCCCGCGGGTGCCCGACACACCTATGAATTTTTTCGATGTAGTGTTAATTTTATAAGAAAATATCGATTTTTCCTAAATGTATTTTAAATGACTCCGTTTCATCGAAATGTGTTTCTCTATTACGGTTCAAAAAAATTTATGCACCCAATCATATTTGGTCATGGCTCTATCCCTGCATGTAACTGAATAGTTTTTGCTAGTGACACTTTATATTGGTAATGAACTAATGATCATATTCATATTAATAAAGTTGAAGTGTGCTCCTACTTATTGTAGTTGGGCCATATAAGGCTGCCCCTAGTAAGGAGCTTCAATCCCTTTCATTTTCTTTGTCACGTCAGCTTTCTCTCTCCAGCGACCTTCAGACAATTATGTGCCCCAATAAGGGTGACCAAGTTCATTTTAAAAAAAAAAGAAAAAAAAAATTAACACAAAATAAAATTTCGTTAATAATTAAAATGTTATAATACTAAATAAAAACAATAATATATTAAATATAAAAACGATACGAAATGCATAAATCATAAATCTAATCTGAATGCTCCTCACATACGATAACCGGCAAATCCCTCGATGCGAGCCAAATCTTCCTCGTCTAGCACAGGTTCCCCCGGTAGCTCGAAGTTGATGCACCACCTACACCATCGTTTTTGTTCTCCCGATAGCTCCAATTGATTTTGGTGCTGACGTTGTCCGTTATCTTTTGAGCACACCGCCACAACTTGTCAGCAATCTCGCGATCTTTGCGGGCTTGATCTTTTAAAAAATTTTCGATCACAACTTTTCGTTCAGGCGTAATGTCGTTGCAACTCTTGTAGTTTTCTCTCATATGTTCCTTCTCCGCCTGGTCAATCAATTCGATGTCGCTTATAATAGCGTTTTTTCGAGCCTCATCGTCGTTATTGCATTGATTTTGAACGTACACTTGCATATCTTCAACGGAATGAGGGAGACGGCAAGCCATATTAAATCTTGTGTTAAGAAGTATTTTGAGTTTGAATTGTGTGAAATAGATTTGTGGATTGAAGTGTGTTTGTATTGTGTATTTATAAAGGTTAATTTTTTTTCTTCTTTTAAACCATTGCAAAAAAGTGTAATTTTTTTGAAATTAAAACTTTAAACTCGATCGTGATCGCGACCAAGTGGAGTCTTCAGTCGATTGAGTAACAAGGGCGATCGAGTCTTCACAACAAGAACGATCGAGTCTTCTGATTGCCTCGATCGACCTATTGCATGCAGTCTAAAAACTTGTGTGACTCGAGAAAACACATGGCATGAGAACTTCGAATACTAACTTTTCATAACTTAGTCATTAACAATGTTTATATCAAAAGTCCATTAAACAATAATAATTTTTTGGTTTTGTAAAAAGAGGTAAAGATGTACTAATGTATTATACTACAATATTTTCAAAACTGATTTCCTAATTGACCCGATCAAGCTTCTAGTAAACAGTTTATCTGGTTTAACCAGCGATTTAATCATTTTTTTTATTTTCTTTTTTTAAAACTGGCTTCCACTAACCTAGCCAGTTCAAGATTTAATTGATCTAACTGCTGGATCAACCCAAGTTTTAAAACTTCACTATATTTTTTAACAATGTACTATATTGCTAGATATAAACAAGATTTACGCACGAGTTTTAAATTTTTTGTTCAATGACAAAACTTGTGTTAGCTTGTCTTTTCTTTTGTAAATCAAATACAAATACAAGTAATAATTATAAAGTCACATTTTCCACGCCTTTTCTAATTTAAGCTTTGTTTCCTTTAGACAATTTTCTCATAAGAAAGAAAAGTAAGTACACAATAAATGAGAAAACCGTGGGCTCTCGTTTTAATATTGTGTGCTGCATGCACATTTTGTTTACAAATAAAATTGGGGTCGGATCAAATCGTATATAGTTTTCTATATGAGTTAGGCTGCCCTAGGTTGGTTCGTAAATATTGTTTTGTTTATTTTTAAACATAAATATATATAGTTAAGATCAAATAAGAAGATTACTTAAAATAAGAAGGAATAAGAAGATTACTTAAAATAAGAAGGAATAAGAAGAAGTATAACCGCAAATCCGAGATGCATCGACCTAAATTAGATGCATCCCTATAATCTTAGATGCATTATAACGCACCATAGTGAGTTTTCTAGCTTTTAATCAGATGCATATACGTATATTAGATGCATTTCACGATTTCTCTTGTTTTTGTTCCTCTGCACGTGCCGAAATCATGAAAATCAATTTGCACCATCTATACACCAAATTAACTTTCAAAACTCAAGATGTTGCATCTATATGAATATAAATGCATCTAATGCAAGTCGTTGCATCTCAAATGCGTGATTTTGGTCACTTCTTACCACTTCTTATTTTAATTTACTTCTCACTGGATCCCTACTCTAAATATATATAGCTAATACGTTAGGTATATATGATTATTTCTAAGGATGTTTGTTATATTTGTAAAAATGATCAAGAGTACACAACAATTCACAATTACACTCAGCCAATCACCCTTTGGTGTATCTTTTATTATAACAATGTAAGAAGATAAGTCCCCAACTGGGTGCTTACCAGTACAAATACACAGAAACCAAACTGATCTCTTCTAGGAAGACACCAGTCAACTCACTACAATGATCACTCAACACTCAGACTACAAGATCAAATAAAGAGATTGATCTTGATACAGAACACTAACAGATATCAAGATTGATATCAAAGACTAACAAACAACTGTGTGAAATATTAGAGAGAGATAAAAACGACTGAATGAGAAGAAGATAAGAAACCCTAAGCAGGATAAGAGCTTAAATACTCTATCATGTTTCACTTAAGCCCTTGCACTTCTCTTTTCCTCACTTTAGACATAAACCTTCTATAAGACTTTCATACTTGACAACTCTAGTCCTTCATATTATTTAACACCCTCCTCAAGTTGACAAGTCTTCACCTTATAAACTGCTTCCTTCATTAGCTTGACTGCTACTCTTTTCACCATTATTAACACCTGCAAACAAATCAAACATACCAAGACATTTGCAAAACAAACTATGTTGTCTTTGACCAAGACACTTAGTAAAAATGTCTGCCACTTGCATATCTGTATGGATCTTAACTGTTTTGATAACTCCAGCAGAAACCTTTTCTCTAACCAAATGCACATCTAACTCAAAGTGCTTTGTTTTCTCATGGAAAACAGGATTGGATGCAATCTGAATTGCAACACTATTATCACAAAATATATCCACAGGTAACAACTCTTTAAGACCAAGACTGTGCAACAGATTACCCAACCAAATCACTTCACAAGTAGTAGAAGCCATGCTTCTATATTCAGCCTCAGCTGAACTTCTAGATAAGGTAGCATGTTTCTTACTTTTCCAAGAAATAAGAGAGTTACCCAAGAATACACAGAATCCAGTAACAGATTTCCTAGTTAAAGGACATTTAGCCCAGTCAGAGTCTGCATAAGCTTTAAGCTTAAGATTAGACTCTTTATCAAACTGTAAACAAGAACCTGAGACCCTTTCAAATATTTCAAAACTCTCAAAGCAGCCTTAAGATGAGATTGTAAAGGCTTATGCATATGTTGACTTAAACAATGAACAGCATAACTAATATCTGGTCTGGTATTAGTTAAGTATATTAACTTACCAACCAACTTTTGATAGTTATTAACATTGTTCAACACTTTATCATTTTCAGTTTCAATACAACTCAATATAGAATTTTCAGGCAAAGGTGTATCAACAGGCTTAGCAGCAAGCAAACCATACTCATGTAACAACTCCAAACAATACTTTCTTTGTGTCATACAAATACCATTATCATTTTTCAATACTTCAATACCAAGAAAATATTTCAACTCTCCCAAATCTTTAATCATAAACTTAGAACTCAAAAACCTTTTAAATTTATTGATTTCTACTTCATCATTACCAGTGATAACAATATAATCAACATATACAAGCAAAGCCACAAACACAGAACCTTTTTGTTTAACAAACAAAGAATAATCCAGTTTACTTTGCTCAAAACCATGTTCAACAAGTGCAGTAATGAGTTTAGCATTCCATTGTCTAGGTGCTTGCTTAAGTCCATATAAAGACTTGTTAAGCTTACATACTTTTGAATCATCACCACTATTAAAACCTTTTGGTAAAAGCATATAAACATCTTCATCAAGATCACCATATAAAAAAGCATTATTAACATCTAACTGATACAAAGGCCAGTTTTTCCTAACAGCAATGCTTATCAAACATCTGACAGTTACCATTTTCACAACAGGACTAGAGGTTTCATCATAATCAAAACCTTCTCTTTGATTGAAACTCTTAGCAACTAATCTGGCTTTATATCTATCAATTTCACCTGTTGATTAATACTTGATTTTCCATGTCTATTTATATCCTATAGCATGTCTACCAACAGGCAACTCACATTCAGTCCAGGTATTGTTTCTATTTAAACTTCAATTTCAATGTTCATAGCCTCAGACCAATTAGGATTTTTAACAGCTTCTTCATAATTCTTAGGCTCAACAGACTTATTTAATGTAGAAGCAAAACACATATTAGTCCTACTCAGACTAGCATAACTCACATATTTTTCAATACCATATCTGATTTTAGAGTGCATCACATAATCAATAAACCTAATTGGAGTTTTAGACTCTCTACCAGACCTTCTTAATACAGGTGTCTGCACATCTTCATTTACATTATCAGATTGAGTAAAAACTAAACCAGTGTTTTCAAAATTGGGACTTGCCTCAGGCCAGTGTTGGTCACCAAAATGGGTTGCAGATTGCCCATCTTCATGATGCAAATAAGTAGTATCTGACTCATTATCTCTAGCATCATGTGAAGATGGCATACTACCATCCTCAACTGGTGCATCTTCCCCTTCATCATTGGGACTTTGAGACTTTGGACTATCAAAAAATCTCAAGTGTTCAACCTCATTTACACTGTCTGTATCAGTTGACTCACATGTTTTCATTTTTAATGGAAAAACATTTTCATAAAACTTTACATCTCTTGCAAAAAACAAATTCCTTGTATCCAAACTCAAAAGCTTATATGCTTTCTTAGTAGAGGAAAAACCAATAAGAACACATTTTTCAGACCTATAAGACAACTTATCATGATTGTTTAAAATAGTAGCTAAACATTGACAACCAAAAGACCTCAAATGGGAAAGATTTGGTTTAGTTTCATACAACAACTCATAGGGACATTTACCACTTAGAACAGAAGATGGCAACCTGTTTATAAGATATACAGCAGTCAGAACACAATCAGACCAAAATCTTAAAGGAATCCCCCCTTGAAACATAAGACTCCTAGCCACATTAAGTAGGTGTCTATGTTTCCTTTCATCAATCCTATTTTGCTGAGGTGTATGGGCACAAGATGTTTGATGTATTATACCAAGATCAGAAAACATTTCACTCATTTTGTTATTTACAAATTCAGTACCATTATCAGATCTAACAGGTTTAATTTTAATACCAAATTGATTAGAAACTAAGTGAATAAAAAAAACAGAACACATCAAACACCTCATCTTTAGTTTTGATTAAGTATGCCCACACAGCTCTAGAATAATCATCAACAACAGTCAGAAAATACTTGTATCCTTCTCTGCTTGTTACTCTGTAAGGACCCCATAAGTCAAGGTGAATAAGATCACCAAGATTCTTAGACTTATGATAAGACATAGGGAAAGGTTCCCTTGTCTGTTTGGCCCTATGACAGATCTCACAAACAGAAACAGAAGAATTCTTGGAAATACCAAGATCTTTTTGAAGAATAGATAAGACTAGATCAGCAGGGTGACCCAATCTATTATGCTAAACAAGTTTAGACACATTATAAGACATAACCACATTGCACTTACCCAAAGCATTACTAGACTGAATATCTAACATATATAAACCATCAGACTGACTACCAGTCCCCAGAACATTCTCCCTTTTCAAATCCTGAATATAACAAGTATCTTCATCAAAACCAACAAACATTTTGTTATCTCTAATCAGTTTATTAACAGATAATAAGCTCACACAGTAACCAGGAACCACTAAAACATCATAGAGAGTAACATTATTAGTCAATTTTAAGTTTCCAACATGACTTATAGTAGCAAGAGTACCATTGGGATGTCCAACAGTAATCTTAAGACTAGAAATGTCCACAACATTAAACATAACAACAGTAGAAACAGTCAAGTGCTGATTAACACCTGAATCAATAATCCAATCCAAAGAAATAGTTTTAACAGACAGACTAGAATTCCCAAAGAAATACTTAGAAAAATTGATATTAAACCAAACATTTCCATTAAAGAAAGAAGCCCTACCTGCCATATTAGCATGTATGCTTACAGAAGAGGTATCATTGATCAAAGACAAGAGTTTCTTCATCTGCTCAGAAGTAAAACCAGAAAATGTACTAGCAGATGAAGTAGTAGACTGTTTTTCAGACTGTTTATTCTCAACATTAACATTATAGTTTTGCCTAAAACCTTTTTGTTTAGCTGGATTATTATTTTTCACAAAGCCATGTGGAAAACCAATGATTTCATAACATCTTTCATTAGTATGTCCAATATTACCACAATTTTTACTATTAAGATTAGGATTAAGACCTCTATTAGCAGTATTTGCAGTAGAATTAGTTCCTCTAGTGTTATTATTAACATTATTAAACACCCTTCTATTGTTGTTAAAAGACTTAGCAGCAAAAGAAGAAGCATTAAGTTTAGTCTCAGTAGCACTAGAGGACTCAGGAATACCTCTATGAGATTCCTCTCTAGAAATAGTGATATAAGCATCCTTAACTTCAAAGAGAGGATCCCTGGTTAAGAGAGTTGTTCTCACAGGCTGATAACAATCATCAAGGCCCATGAGAAACTGCATCAACTTCATGAGTTGTTTATGCAGACCTAGCTCTTTACTAGCAGCACAAGAACACTTAACTTCACACACACAAACATGCAATTTAGTCAAAGCATCAAACTCTCCCCACAAGGAGTTAAGCCTATGATAATAATCAGCAACAGAAGTACCACCTTGCTTAACACAATTAATTTTCTGCAAAAGATTATAAACTACAGAACCATATACTTTATCATATGTTTCTTGTAATTCTTTCCACACACATGCAGCATTATCAGAATAAACAAGACCCATATAAACATCTTGAGAAACAGAATTCATCAGCCATGTTAAAATAATAGCATTACATCTATCCCATTGGGCAGCAAGAACATCACTAGTAGAATAAGATTCTTTAACACAAGAACCATCAACAAAGCTAAACTTATTCCTAGCTTGTAAAGCTAACTTCATTGCACCAGACCATATTCTATAATTCTCAGTTCCAACAAGATTAAATGGAATAAGAGCAGTACCACTATTATCATTAGTTTGAATATGAAGAGGATTACCAACATCAAGATTACTAATTAAGACTTCAGAATTACTACCACTAGGATCACCAATAGCCATAATAACAAAGAGATAAACAAATAACAAGAACTAATAGAAAACAGAACAAGAAACAACCAAGAAAACAAACCACAACAAACAAACAACAACAATAACAAACAAAACTATCTCAACACAACTTCTCAATCCCAAATCCTATCCTCCTTCGACCTAGACACAGTAAAAACTAAAAGAAATCTATACGCACACCCAAGATTAACAAGATACCAGCCAAGAAGACTGAGAGTGGCCAGTGCAGGTTTTCGTACCACTCACGATGGCAGGTCAAGGTGTTAACCACTATGTTTGCAACTTCTTGACTAAGTAAATGTTATCTTAAAGAAGAGAAACACGCTTACAGTGAGATACTAGCGGAATGAAACACAAACTCACTAATTCACTTAGTCTAGCGAGATTGCAACCAACAATGGGCCCAAAAACCACCAAGAAACCACCAGGGATACAAATCCCCAAATTTCCAAATTAGGGTTTTTAAAACCCTAATCAAGAAACCCACAAATTCACCAGATCTAATCCCAAACAGATCAAATCAACCACGGCCGTTAAGAAAACAGCCTCAATTAACCAATTAAACCTTCAATTGCAAGAAACCCCAAAATACCTTCGAAACCTTAGAAACCCTAGAATCTCAAAACCACCAGATCAAAACCGTGCGCTCTGATACCATGTAAAAATGATCAAGAGCACACAACAATTCACAATTACACCCAGCCAACCACCCCTTGGTGTATCTTTTATTATAACAATGTAAGAAGATAAGTCCACAACTGGGTGCTTACCAGTACAAATACACAGAAACCAAACTGATCTCTTCTAGGAAGACACCAGTCAACTCACTACAATGATCACTCACCACTCAGACTACAAGATCAAATAAAGAGATTGATCTTGATACAGAACACTAATAGATGAGATCCACTTCTATAAATCTTTAGACTTTATAAAAGAGATTAGGCAATTAAAATACAAGATAAATCAAATCTTCGGACATGTTTCGGTTTATCAGATATCACTGATGAACTTACGGAATACCGATGTAAAACATGCATTTATTCTTTCCATGCTTGTTTTTGGGTTTGATCCCTTTAATATATCTTTTCTTTTTTATTAAAAACAATAATAATAGAAAATAAAAATAAATAAATAAATTTATGGTTACTCATTTCCTTCTAATAATATTGACTATGAAAATACATATAGTTTCTAATACAACATTTAGCTTTTATTGGATAAATGTTAACATTACGTACTCTTAGGCTATGCGGAGTGGTAGTGAGTTTGACATGGTGAGTTTCGTATGGTGAGTTGCCAACTCACTCTTGAGGTCCAAAATAGATATACCAAGTCACGTCCATTTTTTCCTAGTATGTTGAGTTGCTCACCATTTTTGTTCGGCTGAATAAGTGGTACCCAAGAGAGAAAGTAATGTTTTTATTTGTTTTGTGAGTGAGTGTGATATTTAGTGGGGTATATTTATATAAAGTGGATATTTCAATAAAATGTGAGGGGAATGTGACCAAAATGGATGTATGCTGAGTGGGAGTGAGCGGAAATGAGAGAAAAGAAAAAGTTGGGGTAACGCTGAGGTGACGATGCTTGATTCATTATCCACTCTTTTCAGCCATAGAGCATTAGGTGTTTTAACAAGCATACCCTCTTCATTTGGGGCCCACGGGTGACACATCACCTCCACATCACTATAACAAACATCCACAACTAACGCCCTCCCCCTCCCTCCCCACCCTCACTCACAACAAACCTCAACTTACATTTGGGGCCCACCACTACAAATTTATTTTTTTATTCAAATTTCCAAATAAACAAAATTTATTTCATTAAACATAAAAATACAATACAACATAATAAAAAACATACAAAACGTAAAAATACAATACAACAACAAACATTTACAAATTTGTGTTTATCATGTAGTTCTTTGGCTTTTCTTCTTTGCAATTCGCAACGTTCAATCCATGTCTGTTGTAAATTTGGTGTCCGAAAAATATACATTTCAACAACGTCGGATATCGCAAATTGTTGATCTTTCAAAATCATGTTTTGCATTATGATGCACGAGTACATGATTCTCCGTAACTTGCCAACAGTAAATGCACGCGCCGGTTGGGCAATGATATGCCAACTTCCTTGGAGGACACCAAAAGCTCTTTCGATATCTTTTCGAGCACTTTCTTGTTTCACTTTGAATGCGACATTTTTTGGTTACTTGCTACTATAAATGACTTTAGAAAAGATGCCCAACTCCGGGTAAATTCTGTCAGCTAGATAATAACCAGGCTTAAATTTATGCCCGTATACTTCAAAATCAACCTCAGGGGCGATGTCATCAAGCAGGTCGTCGAATAACAAAGAATTATTTAAAACCGTAAGATCGTTATTCGCACCCGCTACCCCAAAAATGCATGCCAAATCCACAAAACGTATGAAGCAATGACTTCAAACATTATAGTTGGATACTTTTTGTCACGTTTGTGAAATTGGCCTTGCCATTCTTTCGGACAATTTTTCCATTCCCAGTGCATACAATCGATGCTCCCCAACAGAAATTGGCCTTGCCATTTTGGTTCCGACCAATCCGTGGTCTTCACAGAATGATGAAAAATGTACTTACGCATAGCGAGAAAGTGTAGGACTTACTAGATTTGAAAGAAAAAAATAAAATATTTATTTTTACTAATGTGACTTATCTAAACATTTAACAACAAAATTTCTAAGTGTAATTAGCAAAACATTTTTCATATTATATTTTGCTTCAATGGTAATTTGATACATGGATCGTGCTTCGTTTTAAAAACCATTTGTTTTGAAAATAAGAGCTACGAGGCTCTGGTACCAATTGTGAAAACGTACCGGGGGGGGGGGGTGAATACGTTACCATTTAAAAACTTTAGATCTTTAGTATCAAATCGCTTATGAAGTTTGTTATAATATGAAAGTGTCAATTATCGTTTGTGACTAATATAAAGCATAGTAAACCAAGTTGTCACACAAACATCAAACCACATCAGAAGGAGTTGTATAGTCCAAAAAGTAAAGAGATAAAGAAAGGAAAGTGCAAACCGAACACGAGGATTTATAGTGGTTCGGTCACGGATCTCCTCTCCGCCCTACTCCACTCCCCGAGTACCCAACTCGAGAATTACTTCACTAGATCAACAAGCTCCCTTCTCGGCGGAGAAAACCTTACAATCTTCGCTTACACTTTTTCCGGTACAAAGCTAAATACCGGGTTCTAGTTGGAGGTAGAACCAACCTAACGTCGCCTATATAATATTTCTGACACTAAGCAAGATGTCGAGTTCTTTCCGGGTACAACCACTCCCGTTATGTCTTAAGGCCCAACATAACAAACCTTGTGTTTTATGGTACAAATACATAAATCATCTAATCTAGTTTGGTGAAAGTGTTGTGATGATGCAATAATGTTTACAATGATGATCTATGACATAAATGTCTAATGGATATGAATGACTATTTCTAAATGAACTTCCATTGATAGGAAGCCTTCAAATGATGAAGATCACAAGTTCCCAAGCTTGATGTGATAGATCTTCATGTATGTATGCTTGTGGTGAATGAGGATGGCTAGATCTCCAAGCTTTCCTTGGTTGATCAAAATGTAAAGTATGCTTACAATAAAGATGAATGTTAGAAGCATTATGATCATGTGATGATGAGGGTGATTGATGTATGTTACTACATGGTTATCTATAGATCTAAAAGATGAAAGAAAGATAAAAAGAATGTGTTTTGGAAGGGATGAGAAAATGAGAAAACAATGGGGTGGTATTTATAGCCAAAGTGGTAATCAAAAAATAATAATATTCTATTAGATTTGATATCGTCGAGTTCTTTCCGGGTACAACCACTCCCGTTATGTTTTAAGGCCCAACATAACAAACCTTGTGTTTTATGGTACAAATACATAAATCATCTAATCTAGTTTGGTGAAAGTGTTGTGATGATGCAATAATGTTTACAATGATGATCTATGACATAAATGTCTAATGGATATGAATGACTATTTCTAAATGAACTTCCATTGATAGGAAGCCTTCAAATGATGAAGATCACAAGTTCCCAAGCTTGATGTGATAGATCTTCATGTATGTATGCTTGTGGTGAATGAGAATGGCTAGATCTCCAAGCTTTCCTTGGTTGATCAAAATGTAAAGTATGCTTACAACAAAGATGAATGTTAGAAGCATTATGATCATGTGATGATGAGGGTGATTGATGTATGTTACTACTTGGTTATCTATAGATCTAAAAGATGAAAGAAAGATAAAAAGAATGTGTTTTGGAAGGGATGAGAAAATGAGAAAACAATGGGTTGGTATTTATAGCCAAAGTGGTAATCAAAAAATAATAATATTCTATTAGATTTGATATCTTAGAATATCTTCCAAGATTTTGCAAATCTAACCAAATATTCTAATGATCTTAAAGGGATATGATGATGAATGGAATGATGTAAAAATGCATTTTCATTTAGATTAAAATGTTCATGAAAATAAACTTGTAAAATGTATTATCTAACTAGTTGATAAAATGTTTAGTTACTTTTTATAAAATAAAATATCTAGTTGAGTGTGTTGGGATATGAAAGTGCTGAAAAATGACAAAGTACTGGAAAAAGTCAAAGTATTGCTAAAGAGAAAGTCAAAGTACTACTGTCGAAGTCAAAGTACTGCAAAGCTAAAGAACTGCTATATTCGTGTATGGAAAGCTTTTTTATTCTAGAATATTCTTTGTTTAGATTACTTGTCGTACAAGGATACAAATTGTAAACCGATTAGGGTTATCCTTAAGCCTATAAAAGGACCCCTAGATTGGCATTAGAGATATATGTTTTAGAATCCTTAAAAGTACGATTATTATTAGAGTTTTAGAGTTGTTTAAGAGTCTGCATAACAAGCAGATTTAGAGTTATTAATAAAATCATTGAAAGTTAAAGTTATATTCTTCTTAGCTTTGTTAAGTAAATTCCGCGTACTTAATAGAGATTACTCAGTGTTTCATTGTTAACAACTTAGGATTTATCCGAAGTTATTAAACCCTTAACAAGCTATATAAGTTAGTTTGGTTAGAGTACATTGATCCAACAAGTGGTATCAGAGCTTGTGTGGAAACTCTGACTAAGAAGAAACCCTAAAACCTAGTTAAACAACAAAAACTTAAAGATGTCGACTGAAGCTGTTCCACCACCTTCCATCACCTCACTCAGGATACCTATCATTAAGAAGGGAGAATACGACCTATGGAGCATGAAGATGAGGCAGTACATTGCAATTACAGACCATGCACTATGGAATGTAATTGTCAATGGTAATGAAGTCGTTCCAGAACCTATTGATGTTCCTGGACAACCCAAAGCTCCTAAAGCAGTCTTACCAGCAACAAAAATAAGGAATCAAGAGAAGGCTCTCAACATACTCTTGTCTGCTATCCCAGATGGTCATCTACTCAAGTTCCATGATGCTAAAGATGCAAAGCAACTCTGGGCTGCTCTCAAGACAAGGTTTGGAGGTAATGATGCTTCCAAGAAGATGCATATAAACCTGTTGAAACAGCAATTTGAAACATTTACTGTTGGAGAAAGAGAAGGCCTTGATGCTGCTTATGACAGATTCCAAAATCTTCTCAGTATGTTGGAGCTATACAAAGCAGAGGTTTCAGTTGAAGATGCTAATCTAAAGTTCTTAAGGAGTTTGCCATCGACATGGCATGTGATTGCTACTATGATCAGAGGACAACCTGGTCTGGATGTAATGGACTTTGATGATCTTTACAATCATCTGAAGGTGTATGATCATGAGATGAATGGGCAAACTAGTTCAAAATCTCACAGTATTACCTTTTTGTCATCTGAAAAGAGAGGCAGTACTTCCACTAAAAGTACTGCTTCTCCTACTCAAAGTACTGTTGCTTAAAGTACTGTTGCCTACACTACCCCCACCTTTGCTCAGCAAGCCTCACCAACACCTACCATCCACTCAGATGAAGTCGTATGCTCTTTCTTTGTACAGCAAGCTACTTTACCTGTCACCTATGAAGAAGATCTCTCACAGATTGAAGAGGATGCTCTTGAAGAAATTGATATTAGGTGGCAAGTTGCTATGATCACTGCAAGGATAAAGAAGTTTATGAAGAAGACAAGAAGAGGCATTGACTTCAAGCCAAAACAGGGAATCACTTTTGACAAATCCAAGATTGAATGCTTCAATTGTCAAAAGACTGGACATTTTGCAAGGGAATGCAGGTTTGCTAAATATCAAGCAAACAGGATGACTGAGAAACCAAAGCTAGAGTTGAAAGAAATTCCAATTACATAAACAAAAGCTTTGGTTGCTCAAGAGAATCTATCAGAGGTTGACTGGAGTGCTGAGTTTGATGATGAACCAGTAACCTACTGTATGGTAGCTGTGGAGGATTCTGTGGAAGAGTTTGACTGGAGCACAACTTTTGATAAGGAACCTGGACATGCTGCTATGGAGTCTAAAGATGGTTATGGAAGCTTTGACTGGAGCATGGAGAGTGAAGATGATCCTGTTCTACTTGCTAAGGTAGCTACTTCACCAAGCTCACCCCCTATCTCTGAGGTATGCTCAAATTGTCATGACTTTTATCAGAAAGTACTTAATAGTTATGTGATTGAAAGAGATAACTGTATAAGGGCTAGGTCTGAGGTAGCAGGTTATCAAATAACTTTAGAGTTTATGGAAGCCAAAATTATAACACATAAAAATAATGAAATGGCTTGGGCAGAAAAATATGAATAACAGGATTATCAGTTAAAATTAAGTGAATGGAAGTTAAATTGTAAGATTTCTGAAATTGAGAAACTGACTAAGGAGAGAGATGAATTGTTAAAAAAGTTGATGCCTGGAAAGAATCTGGTCTTTATCATGTTTCTTATGTTCAAAAACAAAAAAGGGCTTACAATAGGACTGGTATAGGTTTTGGTATGGATTTAAGTAGTGTAGAAGAAAACCCACCTAGTGATAAGGATGACCGTGATTTTGAGGATATAACCACTAGTGATGATGATCTTATTAACTATGTTGACGCATCTAGTAATGAGGAATCATTTAGTGAACCACCTCCTGAATATAAGAAAGACAAGGGTTATCATGTTGTCCCACATCCCACTGGTAGTCATCAACCTATTAGACCTGATGTTTCTCGTTTTGGTGTAGACAACCTAGAGTTTAGAAAGAAGCTTATTGGTCAATCTAGGTCTGAAACCCAAAAGGAAATAGTTGAGACACCTAAGGTAGATGATGCTAAAAGCCAAGTAGTACTTTCACCTCAAAGTACTGCTACACCTCAAAGTACTGCTACACTTTCAGCAGTACCTTTAAGAAAACCTTTTCACAATCCTGCTAAACCTTTTTGGGATAATTTTGGTCAAAACAGTTTTAATCATTCACCTAGAAGTCAGGATAGGTTTGGTAATACACATAGAAGAAGAAATTTTAGGATTACAGATAAAAAACTATGTTTTGTTTGTTTTAGTTCTGATCATTTGATTAAGGACTGTGACTTACATTCTGAGTACCTAAGTAAGTTCCCAAAGAACAGAACTGTCAACCAAAAACCAAAGGAGTCTAGACCAGCTTGGAATCATTCACATAGGGTTAACCATAGAAACTTCTCACCAGACTATAGGCACCCTCACCAGAGAAGACCTTTTTCAAAACCTCCAGTACCTTCAAACACTTTCCAAGGTACTGTTAAGCAAAATACAGTACTTTCTCAAAGTACTGCTCAGTTTTCACCAAACACCTCTTGGAATAGGAACCCTAGGAGATCTAATTACTATCAATATAGAAGGCATTACAACTCCAAGAAAGTAGCTAGATCAAGGGACTCTACACCAGAAGTTAAAACTAAATGGGTTAAGAAGGAAAGTACTGATGATGATTAAATAGTACTTTCTACAAGTACTGGTGAAACAGACATTCTTGATAAAGATGATTTTGTGGTAAAAGAAAAGGAGATTTTTGTTGAAAAAGAAAGTTTTGTTGAAAATCCGCCACAAGTTTTAAAACAAAAGATAATGCTTGATTCTGTCTACAAAAATTTTGAAGATTACATACTCAAGGAATTTGAGTATGTTACTCCACAAGGGGAACACAAGTCAGTAATGGCTTGGGTTCCTAAAAGACACTAACTCTTTTATCTTTGTGCAGGGCAACCCAGAAGAGGAGCTTAAAGATCATCTTATTGTGGATAGTGGTTGCTCTGGAAGCATGATAGGAGACAAGGAGATTCTGTCAGATTTTAGATCTATTTGTGGAGGAAGAGTTGCATTTGGGAATGATCCCAATGGAGGAAGAATCACTGGAAAAGGAACCATCAAAGCAAGGCGTATAGATTTTGAGAATGTTAGATATGTGAAGGAGCTCAAGTTCAACCTTTTGTCAGTCTCTCAAATCTGCGATAAAAGGCACCCTGTGTTATTCACTGACATAGAATGTCTCATCCTTTCCCCTGAATTCAAACCTGTTGATGATAACTTGGTAGTTCTTAGAGTACCAAGAACCAATGATGTGTACAGTCTGGATATGAAGAGTCTTCACTCTTCTGGGAGAGCCACATGTTTAGTGGCAAAAGCAACATCTGAAGAAGCACATCAGTGGCATAGAAGACTGGGCCATGTAAATTTCAAGAATATCAACAAACTGGTCAAAGGGAATTTAGTTAGAGGTTTACCTTCAAAGACTTACAAGAATGATCACTCCTGTTTGGCGTGCAAGAAGGGTAAACAACACAAAGCTTCATGCAAGAAGCTTGAGGAAAGAATAGTTAGAGAACCTTTGGAGCTGCAGCACATGGATTTGTTTGGACCTGTTTCAATTGTAAGCCTAAACAAGAAAAAGTACTGCTTGGTTGTGACAGATGATTGCAGTAGATTCAGTTGGGTATTTTTCTTGGGATTTAAAGATGATACTTTTGATGCTATTCATAATCTTATAATAGCACTTGAAAACCAATTGAGACTCAAAGTTCGAGGTATTAGATGTGATAATGGGACTGAATTCAAGAACAAGCTTATGGATGAGTTTTGTGCCAACAAAGGGATCAAGAGGGAGTTCAGCATTGCAAGAACACCACAACAGAATGGTGTTGCAGAGAGAAAGAATAGGACTTTGATTGAAGCAGCCAGAACAATGCTTGCAGATTCCCTATTACCTATTCAATTCTGGGCTGAAGCTGTAAGTACTGCTTGCTATGTGCTTAACAGAGTATCAGTCACAAAACCTCAGATGAAGACACCTTATTAGTTGCTGATGGGAAACAAACCCAACATACGATTTATGAAGCCTTTTGGATGCCCTCTCACTATTCTCAACACCATTGATAATTTGGGCAAATTTGATGGCAAGTCAGAAGAAGGTTACTTATTATGGTATTGCACCAACAACAAAGGCTTTAGAGTATACAACAGAGTCACTAAGAAGGTTCAAGATTTTCTTCATGTTGAATTTTTAGAAGATCAAGAAAATCAGAAGGGTAAAGGTCCTGATTGGATGTTTGATCTTGAAGTTTTGACTCCTTCTTTGAACTATGTACCTGTTAGAGAAGAAAATCAACCTGTACACAATGGAGAAGATTTACAGTATGTTGTTCATGGAGTCCATATTAGATCTGATGATGTTCCTGATGAAGAACCCATACCTATTGATCCAAAGAAAAGTACTGATGAGCCAAAATCCTCATTATCTGCTGAGGATCAATCTATTCAAGATGAACTTAATCAGATGCTTTTTTAAGATGTTATAGCACATTATTATGATGATGAACAAAGAAGAGCTTATGAGGAAGCAAAGAAAAAGAACAAGACTGCAGAGTTCACTCACAATACTTTGGGTAACAGTACTTTCGATCAAAGTACTGCTGCACCTGTTAATAGCATTTTGGATGATTTGGATGATCCAACCATGCCTGGTTTAGAAGATACTGATGATGAGTTTGAAGATGAAGGTATTTTCTCAGATCCCAACGAAGATGCTTATTTCATTAATTTGGATGATAATTATGAAGTTCCACAGACTCCTATCTTAAGAATTCATAAGAATCATCCTTCTGATCAAATCATTGGTCCTTCTACTTCTGGAATAATGACAAGAAACAAAGCTAAGGGCTTTTCTACACCACATAATGCTTTGCTTAGCTTTGTTTATAAACAAAACATGTTAAATCATAAGGACCATCAAACATGCCTGTTCACTTGCTTCATCTCTCAAGAAGAACCCAAGAACATAGCTCAGGCATTAACTAAAGAGAGTTGGGTTGAAGCTATGCAAGAAGAACTTCTTCAATTCAAGCTTCAAGAAGTTTGGGTACTGTGTGATCTACCGGATGGAAAGAAGGTCATAGGTACAAGATGGGTGTTCAGAGTCAAGAGAGATGAAAGAGGGAATGCTATCAAGAACAAGGCAAGGTTAGTTGCACAAGGCTACAGACAAGAAGAAAGAGTAGATTATGATGAAGTATTTACTCCAGTAGCAAGGATTGAAGCAATTCGAATCTTCCTTGCTTTTGCATCATATATGGGATTTCAGGTTTATCAAATGGATGTCAAGAGTGCCTTTTTATATGGCAAGATTACAGAGGAGGTGTATGTCAAACAGCCTCCTGGTTTTGAAGATCCTACACATCCAAAAAAAGTCTACAAAGTTGTTAAGGCTCTTTATGGCTTACATCAAGCACCTAGAGCTTGGTATGAAAGGCTCTCTACCTTATTATTGCAACATGGTTACAGGAGAGGAGCCATTAACAAGACTTTGTTTATCAAGAGAGACAAGAAGGATATCATGTTGGTTCAAGTGTATGTTGATGATATCATATTTGGAGCTACCAAACAGTCCATGGTTAAGGAGTTTGAGTAGCTGATGCAGAATGAATTTCAAATGAGTTCAATGGGTGAGTTAACTTTCTTTTTGGGACTTCAAGTTAAGCAGTCAAAGGAGGGAATTTTTATCAGTCAAGACAAGTATGTATCTGACATATTTAAGAAGTTCAATTTTGATGCTATGAAGCCCGTAACTACACCTATCAAGTCTATCAACTCACTGGGAAAAGATGAAGATGGACAACCTGTTGAAGTCAAGTTATACAGATCCATGATTGGATGTCTTATGTACCTCACTGCATCTAGGCCTAATATAATGTTTGTTGTTTGTCTATGTGCAAGATATCAAGTCTCACCTAAGGTCTCTCATCTGAATGCAGTGAAGAGGATTTTTAGTTATTTGAAACAACAACCTAAGTTGGGGTTGTGGTATCCAAAGGATTCACCTTTTCACTTGGAAGATTTTTCAGATAGTGATTATGCAGGTGATAACTATGATAGAAGATCAACCACTGGAGGATGCCAATATCTTGGAAGAAGATTAGTCTCATGGCAGTGTAAGAAGCAAACAATTGCAGCAACATCCTCTACTGAAGCAGAATATGTGGCTGCTGCAAGCTGTTGTGGACAAGTTTTGTGGATGCATAATCAACTCTTGGACTATGGGTTCACTTTCAAGAATACTCCTATCAATATTGATAATGAGAGTACTATTTGCATTGTGAAGAATCCAGTTTATCATTCCAAGACTAAGCATATTCAGATTAGGCATCACTTCATCAGAGATTGTTATAAGCACAGGCTCATTAATGTTGTCAAGGTGCATACAGATGATAATGTAGCTGACTTACTCACCAAAGGCTTTGATGTTTCAAGATTCAATTACTTGGTGGTAAGCACTGGCATGATTAATTACTGAGCTACATTTGAGGGGATGACTATTTAGTGTAAGTATAGTCCTATGCATTGCTTGAGGGGAGGAAATTCATGTTTATTTGATGTGTTTGCTAATATAAAAAGGAGAATGGGAAAGTACTGCTTTTTGGTTTTATGAAAGTACTGTTGGGATATGAAAGTGCTGAAGATTGACAGAGAGATAAAGTACTATAAATTATAAAGTACTGGAAAAGTCAAAGAGTCAAAGTACTGCTTAATGATAAAGTCAAAGTACTGCATACGAAGTCAAAGTACTGCAAGATCAAAGAACTGTTTTATTGATTTATAGAAAGTCTTGTAATTCTAGAATATTCTATGTTAGATTACTTAACGTACAAGGATACAAATTGTAAACCGACTAGGGTATCCTTGAGCCTATAAAAGGACCCCTAGATTGGCATAAGATGTACGTGATTTTATTAGAGTTTTAGAGAGAAGTTCGATATTATTAGAGTTGTTAAAGATCTGTATAATAAGCAGAGTTAGAGTTATTAATAAAATCGTTTATTGTTAAAGTTATTCTTCTTAGGTTTGTTAAGTAAATTCCGCATACTTAATAGAGTTTTCTCAGTGTTTCTCTGTTCCTAAATTAGGATTTATCCAAGGTTATTAAACCTTAACAAGCTATTTAAGTTAGTTTGGTTAGAGTACATCGATCCAACAATAATGATCCGCTCTTTGGTATTCCTTTGCCAAATCTTCACGGATTATTATTCCTCTCATTATGCACGCTATAAATCAACCACATGAACATTAAGGAAAATGACTACCTCATCCGCTCGAAAACATTATTAGTGAATCTTTCATATCAGTCTCTACATGTATACCTTAGGAAGAATGCATTGATGTTGAGGAATCATTTGTTCTGGTTTATTCAGTGGGTCAATGTACATCCGATTGTATGTTTATTCACGTGTTGGACATTTGACACAGGATTGATTACTTCGGAGTTAATCATTTATCACTTATTTGAGATTGAAGTTGACTTTCACAAGGGCGTGTTCTTATTTGATAACATGCTCGGGCTTAAGAATTTGAGTTGAAGACTTGGTTTATCTAGTTACCAGCAGTCGGGGTGGATGGTTAAAGACCGACGATGTGGATAATCTCAAGAGGTGTTAATGTCTCATACTTTGTTTGAGTAGTGAGTACTTAGAGATTTGCTTGGAGCATAGATTCTCGACACCGTTCTTCCATCATTAAGTACAAGCTTAAGATACAAATGTAGGGATTCGACTTCAGTTTCAAGTTTGGTATATCGAGTTTTCTTCATTAGTGATCACTTCAAATTGTCTACATATGGGTTGATAAAGATAGTCAGAGAGAGTTTCTGTAGCAGTTGATTCTCACAGGATTCAGTTGAGCTAATTGTTTGTTCTTCTCTATTTCAAGTGTATTTGGCATGTATAATGTGTTTCTAATTTTGAGGTATCAAAACCAGCAAGGGGGAAGAAGATATACATCTAAACACACAACGAGTACACGTGATGAACTTAATACTTCTTCTCTATTGAAGTAATCCCCGGGAAAGACAAATGCCATAACCGCAGAGAAACTTAGTGTTTAACTCGTAGCCTTTGGTGTGTTATTCCAACTATTTGGGGGAAGGATGCATTATTCCAACCATTTGGGGGGAAGTGGTCTCTGGATACTTTTGGCATGTGTTAACTCAGCTTTCAGTAGGAAGAAATATGAGAAGAATATATGGAGCGTGAGATGATATTGCTTATCGACATCTTCTATATGATTTATGGTAGTGCTTCCGGTTATTGCTTCATGTACACAATGTAATGATGATTTCGATGAGATCGCAACCATCAGGGGAGAGATATGTGTACATCAGGGACGCACAACATGTTCACTTGATCGGGCTTAATCATTTATTCCAGAGTTGACATCTGTAGAGATAATCAGTGACTCAACATGTTACTTGGATTTCATCATCTCTACTCTTGTTGGGTACATGTGTACATTATGGGCTGATTGGTTATATTTTAGATAACTGGAATGCATTTGGTGAAATGAAGGTGTTGATATATTGTTCTCCCGAATAGACAACTGCTCAAACTCGAAGAGTAATGTGTACATCGGGGACGCACAACAGGTTCATGTGATCGAGATTAATCATGTATTCCGGGTTTGATAACTACAGAGATGATCCATGTTAACTTGTTACTTCGTTGTTATCGTCTTCTTCGGGTTCTTGAGCTTCATACAATTAGACTGTTTGCTTCACTTCATATTCTGTCGGGAAATGTTCTTAATTCCAAGATTGTCGGTTTAGGGGGAAGCTACCAACGATTCACATTGAGAAGGCTCATGTTCAGACGATTTCCTTAGAAGCCTCGAATGCTTTGGTGATGAAAGTTTAAGAGATGTTGATTTCTTTCTTATATAACATGCTGAACGATATCCTTATCTCGGTACTCATTTCATCATCCTCTTAAACTAAATTATCTTCTTTGTAAATATTTATTAAAAACCAAAATACAAAATTATAAAACCAACTAAAAGAAAATAGAAAATTATAAAACCTTCAAAAATCCATTAAAATCAGAATTTTTTTTAAAAAAAAATTGTTTTTCGAAGACATGTTTTCTGGTATCGATAACATCTATGGTATTAGAAATATTATTCAACAATGGCACAGGACCATAGATGAAGTTCGAGCAGAAGGTGTAAATATTTCTTTTCAAAACGTGTCTCAAAATATGGCTTGCAGTTACTTTAGACTGTAACCCGCACTTAAATATGGGTTGCTATTATTTCAGATAGCAACCTGATCATCAAGAAAGGAAAGTGCTGCGTTAACCAATTTTCAAAAATTTCGTGCACTTATCCTAAAAACAAAATGAGGAAAGTATGTCGAAGGACTGCTGTTCCTACTCAAATATTTTTCCTTCTAAAATTCTTCAGAAAAATATTTGTTTTAACAAAATAGTGGTAAATGAGTTGCTTGAAAATCAATCAGAATCAAGTTTTCATAAATTTTCAAAACCCAATCAATGACTTCAGCTTATCTAAAACTTTTAAAAATAAGTCATTGATTGAGGGGGAGAATATTTTCAAATTTATATCATCTATCAGGCTTATCTAATTATCCTACGTGCTTAACTGAAAAAGATGTTTGCCTATGTCGAAGGACTAGGAATCTAGGATATGATTATTAGGATTAGATGATTAGAGTTTGATAAACACATAATTCCCATGCCTTTTATGATCTGATTGATATGTTGGATTGGCTTTTATTAGTCAATCGCTGTTTGGGTGTTGTCGATCACCATATATCTGTTTGTGTTTACTAACGTATGCAGATAAGATGGTGTTGATCCCAGTTGAGCAAACTATCTAATATAGAAACTGACTTGAACAAAGAACTTATTAAGTATTACGCGGAATTTAATACTTAATCTAAAGAAGAAGAATAACAAACATTCAACACCTCAATATTATTTATTAATACGAATACTCTTACAGTATTAGGGTTTTGCAACCTTGAAGTGTATCGACCTTAGATATAAAACATACGTATATCTAACCTAACCTAGAACCTCCTTTTATAGGCTAAGGAGTCCTATACAATATACAATACGTAACCTACAAGATAAATATCTTTTCCATATTTATCTAATACAATAAACTAACCAAATATACAAGACTAGTAGTGGTTACAATATATTATCCGTGGTTACACAATACTACTAGCCGCGGTTGTCTTCATCCGTGGTTACACTCTTCTGTCCGTGGTTATATTCAACATGTCCGTGGTTCCAGTACTTAGAGTAATTCTTGATGCAAGGAACCTAAAACCCAACAATCCTCCCCTAAACTTGATAAATTCCAACAGAATTCTCAAGTTTTCTTTAAGCTCAAAACATTTGAATTGGAGGATGTAGCCAAACACTTACTGGCCTTAAGTATCTTCTCATACTTCAGCAACAAATCGTAGGCTTGACCATCATAAGGTACTAACATCTTGATACAACCAGGCTTCATCATCTGAGCAATTATTCCTGGATGCTTATTCAGTTGAGGATAATCACCTTCTACAAGCATATGAATAATCTTTCCAGAAACAGTTAAAACATGAACTCCACAAGTTTGATATAAAAACCATCTAGTAACTTGACCATTGTAAAGTCCTTCCCATTCAGGTTCATCATGAGTAGGTTCAAACAGAATCTTCAAATAATGATAAACCAGTCTCTCATGATAATCAGTTGGATGTACTTCACCAAACTTGTTCTTGTAAAGTATCCAAAGATTCATCAAATCATCTCTATCAAAATACTGAAGCATCTGTGAAAATTTATTATACTCAGAAACTTCATTGTTGAGTCTTTGAATTTTCCAAACTCCTTCACTTCCAATTATAAGCTTAAACTCATAAGAAATAATTTGATTTTCATCTTCAACAACTTTCAATCTTTTAGAATCAGATGTCTCCTGAACCTCAGATTTTATCTTTCGTTTACTTTGAATCCATTCATCATCCTTTTTAATCCACTCTTCTTCCTTTTTAGAATTCATTGGACAGAAATCATCTTTATTAATCCTCATACATCTCTCATAAATTTCCAAAATTCTTTCAAATGAGCATCTACTAAGATTATCAGAAACATAAATGCATGAATTCTTAATAATTTTCATCAATACAATCCTCATCTGAGCCATAGTAGGAGGTTTCTTTCGTATAACCTGTTTCTTTGTTTTGCTCACATTCCTTGCCCATCCATTCATCAGTCTAGCTTTCTCCTCATCATCTAACAGTTTCCATTCTTGTGCAGTAAACTCATCAAGTATTTGTAAAGAAGCTTGAAGATAATTTTGTGATTCATACCATATAGCTAACCATTTCTCACTAGCTTCCTCCTCTTCTTTCTTTCTTTTATCCAAAGCTGCTTGGTCTTCAGCCAACAAGTTTCTTCCATACTCTTCATCATAAGCTTCTTGTTCTGCTTTATTTTTAAACTTCAGCACTACCTCTTTACCTTTTCCAATATCAGATTGACCCACTTTCTTCTTTAAAGGTTCACTAATAACCAAACTTTTAACTCTGGGTTTGGTTGCAGTAGACTGAATAGATAAAGCAGGTGCAATGATAGGTGTAGAAATAGATGATGTTTTGCTCAGATTAATCAATGTACTTGCAGCTTCTTTCTCTACTTCTTTAGACTTAGGTGGTAATGTTGTGACAATAGTGGAAGTGGTTATGATAGCAGTGGGTATGACAGTAGTAGGAACAATAGCCAAGTCTGAAATTGCATCAGTGGTTACAAGAGTACTAACCATGGTTTCAGGTATACTATCAGTTGTTGTGTTTTGCACTACTTCAACATTCTACAATTTTTCAAGAACAACCTCATTCCCATCTTTATCAGAAACCAAAAAATCTTGATCTCCACTATCAACATCTTCTTCCAGATGTACACCAACAGATACATCCACAGCCTCCCCTGAATTCATGCCATCACTCCTCCCCTGTTTAGATACATCCTTCGCATTCAGAGCCGAAGAGGAGTCCATCTTCTTTTTCTTTCTTCTCATAGCCTTTAAAACAGCAACTCCAGGTCTTTTCACTTTTTCCAAAACAAATACTCTATGCTTCAATCTCCGAATATCCTGACCCTGAAACACAGCTAACTCCTGTAGACCTGAAATTGTATTCTCCATTTTGGTACATGTAGCCGTCAATTCATTTAACCGTTCAAGAATATCCTCCCCACTTCGACCTGTGTGAACTGGTCCGAGAGGTGGTTCATTGAAAAAGTCATCATGTACAAAGTCATTAACCTTCAATTCAATGTCAGGTTCCAATCTATCCTCATCACTTCGAGTTGTGTTAACTGCTCCAAGAGGTGAATCCTTGGATATAGTGAAGATAGCATCAGACCTGGCCTGATCATCTATGCACCCTGTAGCAGCCAGTTGGCTAGGGATTCCTCCACCTATGTTAAGTTCAAAAGAACTTTCCACATTAGGAGTTGCCAATGGTTGGGTCTTATTGATGTTTCCACTATCCTGACCAGCATCAAACCAGGAATCAGTAGTGGAAGCCCTTCCAATCATGTCACCTCCACTCCATGTGACAGCCTCATTAACAACACCACCAACACTAGCCTGAGGAAGCTTAGTGCCCTGTGTTCGCCTAGTCCATAATGCAAGACCTTCATCAAACTCAGAATCAGTAGGCAAAGTAATCATGTGAGGAAATAAAGGAACATCGCTAATTATTACATTCTGTGGCTGATTCCTCATATGTGCAAAAACCTTAGGAAGCATGTGATTTACTTCATACGCTCGAGTATGTTCAACAGGTTCCTCAATTTGATGTTCCACAATCAGTTGAACAAACCTAGGATACAAATAGTATTTACCCTTCTTCCTAATGTTTTGTACTAACCCCTCATATATCATCCTAGACCAGTTAAACTTCTTTCCATCAGAAAAACAAATAATAGCACTAGCAATTTTTGAAGGAAAGTCATTAAAGCCTGTGGTCTTGTTACTCATACACATCAACAAAGTGTGAATCAAAAACTTCCATTGTTGCGAAAACAAACTCTTAAAAAAATTGTACCTTTTCACCTCTATGTGTATACCCTAATCTCTCTAAACCAGCAACAATCTCAACATCTGAAATATTATCAACACCATCAGCATCATCAAGCCTTAAAACTTCTCTAATGATCTCCTCAGAAACAGAAATAGCATTCCCATCCACAACAGTACTAAACACCTCCAAGCCATCAACCTCTTCAAGTTTAGCATTCCTCCAAAACTGATGTATGTAGGCTTTAAGAATGGTAGGTTCAACTGTTAAAGCATAGTGAATAGGACTATGAACCAGGAAATCAATCATTTGATGAAACCTTTCAGATCGAGCATCCTTAGTGAGTACTGCAACAAGGTTATGTGAAGTGGAATACTTTTCAGCCATTGTGATTAATGATAGATATGAAGTGGGTTTTGTGAATAAATCAAAGAAAGTGATTAGGGTTAAAGTTGAGCGCCAATTGGAAGTGGTTTGAGAATCAAATAAATGATCCGTCCGTGATTTGGGGAGAGAGATATAGGTTTGCCAATGTTACCAAACAACCCCTGTAATATCCAAATCTAAGCACCAAGCTATCCGCGGTTCCAGAACTGCTATCCGCGGTTGTAACATACCATCAGTGGATACATATGTTCACTCCTTCAAATATCCAAGAGATAGAGCAAGTAAGTCTGTGTTAAAATAGGTAAGATCTCACAAAAATATGAAGGATTACACACATTTGTTTTAACACATAATACAAACAGCTAACATAGCAGCTCCTTATGCACACACATCCTTCATACCTGCAAGTCAAAAACACAAAACCAACACAGAAAAGTAGGGTATGGTTGTCAGTGGTTAGTTTATGCCAGAAGTGGTTCCAAAAAAACTATCCGTGATTTAAACAGGTAAGTCAATACGGTCAACTTCTAGAACAAATATAATCCAAAGCCCAAGAAACTCATTAACTCTCCAACCACATTTAACTTGCCCCATATTTACTTCCAATAACCCTAAACTTCACTTATAAAAAGAACCCATAATCTCATATAACTCACACACCAATCAAAATCAAAACCCTAATTTCTCCAAAAACCCCAATAATGAGCAGCTCCAACCCAATCAATCTTTCATCAGATGACAATGTCTCCTCCAACAGCAGTCTGGAGAGATGGAAAAAGAACTATTTGGCAAGCAATCCAAGCGAAGGAGAGAATATCTCTTCTTTAAGTTCGTATGTATCACCCTATGAAGATACAGACGAAGAAACATCTCCCATGGCAGTCAGTGCACCTCCACAAGAATCCAATCCATGGCGATTTGACATACCTCCACAAGAACCACGACCATTAAAATCCCCATTTCTTCCATCATCAGAAGATGATAGTGTAGTGAATCCAAGTGATGCTTCTGAAGACTCTGATGACTCTTCTAAGAAGAGGACTTCAAACCCCAAACCTTCATCATCTAACCCCCAACCAAGACCACGAGCAAGAAACCCACCACTCCCTAAGGACAGAGAGGTGATTCTTGGTCTTTCTGCACCAAGTTGTGGTGCTTCTTCACACATCATAAGGAGGAAGGGAAAAAGGAAGATGGAGTAAGTTGCTGAATGGTGGAAAGAGTAGATGGAGCACAAGAAGAATTTCATATCATCCATCTATCTGCCACAATCAGCTTCAACTTCTTCGTTTGCATCAATCCATCCTTCCCATTTTGATCCTTAGCTGCTTCGTCGTACTGGTCATGCATATGAGAAATGCATATCCAGCATTTAAACAATAGAAGCAAGGATAGTAGTAGTAGAAATATTAGTAGAACATCATGTATAGAAGTAGTCTTTAATTAGCACTTGAAGTTTCATTGTAAGCTGTAAGCTGTAAACTGTTTTGTTGAATGAACAATGTAACTTCAGTACTTCTTGAATCTCTATAATGACTTGTCTTTTATCTGCACAATGGTTAGTGGAAACACAGAACAACTAGCAGTGGTTTGAACAACTCTATCAGTGGATAGAAACAGAGATAGCAATACTAAGATTACATAATAACAGTCCAATACTTATACAAACTAATACAAAACAATTTGAGAGTTTAGAGATTAATCATTCCAATACTAACAACAAGATACTGAAACCTCCCCACATCAAAAGCTTTGGTGAGAAGAGCAGCAACATTGAAATCAGTATGGATTTTTACCATTTGAATCAACCTTTTCTCATTACAATCTCTAATAAAGTGATGTCTTATCTCAATATGTTTAGTTCTAGAATGTAAAATAGGATTTTTGATAATGCAAATTGTACTGTTATTATCAATGTAAATCTTAGTATGCATAAACTTGTACCCAAAATCCAGCAATTGATTCTGAATCCAAAGAACTTGACCACAGCAACTAACAACAGCCACATATTCAGCTTCAGTTGTAGAATTAGCCACAATAGTTTGCTTTTTACACTGCCAAGAAATTAATCTGCTTCGCAAGAACTGACATCCTCCAGTGGTAGACTTCCTATCCAGACTAGCTCCAGCATAGTCACTATCAGTGTAGGCCACCAAATCAAAAGGGGAATCCTTAGAGTACCAAAGGCCCAATTTAGAATGACCTTTCAAATATCTAAAGATCCTCTTAATAGCATTCATGTGTGAGGTATTTGGTGTTACTTAAAATCGTTTATGGAGTGTGTACTTACGATAATTCTCCTAGAAATCTATAAACTTTCCAGTAAGATTTAACCCGGAAACCATGAGATTCCTAAGGGGAAAACTAAACCACCGGATGTGACTATCACTGATACGACCTCGATCAGACCTATCCTTCAGATGGTGACCTCCTACAGTCAAGAACGCTTCGTCTAATTAAAGAACCGTCACATTTTTCGTTTGATAACACCGATTAAGATGTTGACTTCGACTTATACACCGACAACAATCAACGACACCAGTTCAAGAAACCTAAGTCTTAGTTAACGACCTAAAACCCATGTTCAAATACGTATGATTCTAAATGTAACTATTATTGTCATGTTAAACGTAATAGTTTTTAGGATAAAATGTAAGATC
>BPTQ01000008.1:361003835-361019125 GCA_019973895.1 Chrysanthemum seticuspe | reverse complement strand
CATGGAGTTTAGCTCAGAACTGGTGTGACTATACCCCAAGCCTGAAGGTGGGGTAGGCAGATCCTCTGAAGAAGTTCCAAGAGGTGTTGGTGATGGTGGAGGGTTTGTTGACATGAACCTCAGTTGGGAGGAAAGTAGTTTAACAATCCATCATTGGATGGCAATTCCTCACATGAGTCAGAAGATATCTCAATCGGATGGTTAAGAGAGTTATTCATTGTGGTAATTTTGGTGATTGACTGGTGTGTTAGGGTTATTTGATATGTATGTGTTTTATGAGGCAAGGGGTAGTTTATATAGTCAAAGTCAAGGTGCTATCTTTGGTTGTTAGAATTTATGGAAGTAATGACTTGGTTGGTATTTGAATTAATAAGGGTTAAGACTGCAGACTTTTAATGCGCAGATAAGTACAGCAGGGTTTGACTTTTCTTCATTCCTACTGGTTTCATGGGTCTTTCTACTGATGGGGGATGGTTTCTGCTGGTAGAATCGAATTGATAACAGTGGTCAAACTTTCAGTTGTTCCTGCTGGTTGACTAAATGGTTTCTGCTGAATTGACTTTCGATTGCTGCTGGTTTTGTATAATTGGGAAAAGCCAAAGGAAGTGATTTATATGATCCTATGATTGAGTTCTTACTGCGTTCCAAACTCAGGTATGGACTAACCTTTTGTCCGTCTATTGTTTATGACTCTTTAGTCAAACAATTTTAGGCCACAGCTCATGAGCGATATCCTGAGGTTCAACCCAAGGAGATTGTGGCCACTATAGATGGACAGGAGTATGTTATTATTGAGTCTCTCATAAGGAATCAGTTAAAATTAAATGATGAAGGAGGTGTCTTTGACAATAATAGAGAAGAAATAATCACTGGTTTGGCCAGCTTAGGGTATCCCACTGATGGGAAGTTCATATGGTATAAAAACAAATTTTGCCCTAAATGGAGATTTCTTGTTCATACCCTCCTTCAGTGTTTAAGTCCTAAGTCTGGGGGTTGGGATCAGTTCTCTAGCTCAATTTCTACAGTTATAATTTGTTTGGCTTAGGGGAGAGATTATAATTTTTCAAAATATATCTTTGAAGAAATGCTTAAAAACATAAAGGATACCAAACATAAACTCTTAATGTATCCCAGTTTCTTCAAATAATTTTAGGCATTGAAACCTCAGATCAATCCCCTAGAGCAATTGGAAAATTGACTGCTAAATTGTTTGCTACCATGAGAACCAATTTTGCTGGAGAACATAGACCCCTTTTACCTTCTATGTTGCCCTCTGGCAATGAAGGTGCTGGTGCAGCTGAAGCTACTGGTGGCAATGAGCCATCTTATGTTGAGGCTGTTGATGACACTATTTCATCCATTCCCAATGCTGCTGGTGCCTCTACATCAGTTGCAGCTGATATTGGGGCCTCCATTGCTCCTGATGCATCTGCATCAGTTGCTACTGATAGCCAGCAACCCCCATCCCCTACACCTATTGCCCCACCATCACCTGTAGTTGTTGCTCCTAAGGAGCCTGTCATTGCCTTTGAATCACACGAACAAACTCCTGTTGAGACTGAGGTCAATCTTGACCAACCTTTAAGTCCACCTAGTCATACTTTTGAGGATGACACCAATTTTGGTGGTGATTTTTATATGTCTCCTCCCAGGTCCAATGATGCTCCTAACACCTCAGGAAAACTTGTTGGTGGAGTTGAGGATTCGGATATGCTGATGAAAATGTCTAGCTTGCTTAACAGGTATGTTCAAAAGGTTGATGATCTTGAGGCAGAGCTTAAGGAGACTAAGCAATCTCTTGGTGGAGCAATTGTGAAATTAGCTGGAAGGGTGCAAGAGTTGGAACATAGGCTGAATAAGAGAAGGAGAAAGGTTGTGGTTTCTGAGTCAAAGGATGAGGAGGAAATTGATTTAGATGCCTTACATGTCTTGGCTTCGGTTTCTTTGGATGACACTGCAACCAAGAAAGATCATGTGTCTGAGCCTGTTGTTCCTCCAGAGTTCAAGGTCTTTACAAGAAGAAGGACTCACAGGAAAAGAACCAAGCAATCTTTTGGACTATCCGCATTTGAAAGGTTTAAGTCTGTTGCTGCTGATAGTCCTATGGATCCTTCTGAAAGTTTCATTACTGCTGATAAGATGAAGGTTCCCTCAGACACAGTGCCTAATCCTCCTGACACCATTGCTACGGATAAGTCTACTTTTGCTGAAACTCCATCCAATGCTGCTGAGATACCAGTTTCTGTTTCTTCTGATCCTAAAGATACTACTAATGATGTACCAGTATCTATTCCACCTGTGGATAAGGGAAAGGCTCCTATGGTTGAAAAAGAAATGGATCCGGCTGCATTCAAAGCTGAACAGGAATGGATGTTTAGACTCCATGAAATTAAAAAGGGTGACAGGGAGGTGGTTGAAAAGGTTCAAGCAGCATATAATGTATAATTTCAAAGTCAGACTCACATAGTTCCTGATATAACCCCACAGAGAAAGAAAGAGCTTGATGAGGCCTCTCTACATTTCACTCATGCTACTTGGCAACAAATTATGGGTGAAGTTACTACAAATACATCACTTGCTCAGTCCATCTTAGGGGATGCATTTGATTCTGACAACTTTGCTGCTAATATGATTGCCCTTGCTAATCAGAGGAAAAGAGCAGATGCAGAAAGGAAGGCTAAGGCTAAGAGAGATAAGCCTCCTACTCAAGCTGAACAAAGGCATCACATGAAGGAGTTTGTGAGAAACATAAGTTCTGTAATCTACAATACTGGTTGGACTATGACATATGTAAAGACACTGAAGGATGAACAGCTAAAGATTGTATATGAGAGAATTCTCAATCAGTTGAATAGGGATGGCATCAATCCATATACAAGGTTGAAGAGACATCATTCTACCTTGGAAGGGCCTGTAACTAAGAAATTGAAATATACTGATGCTTCTGATGATATTCTGCTCCCAACTGAAGATATTTTTGTTCATCCTGAGGAGACTCCTAAGGATTTGACAGTGCTGAATGAGGAGATCCAAACTACACAAGATAACACTGTTAGGAATCCACCACCAGTTCCCACACCTTTGGAGACACTAGCAGAAACAACTACACATGCTGAAGAACCTCAGAGTATTCCTTCTGAAGATCCATCAAGGAATCCTTCTGTTGTTCCTGAATATGTTCCTGCTGGGGGTGCACCATTTTTTTCCCCTGATGACGCTATACCTGTTTCTCCTGATGCTGGAAAGACTATTCCTACTGAGGGTGATCAACCTATTTCCACTGATGTACCTCAGCCTATTTCTGCTAATACTAAGGAAGGTGCTCATTCACCAGATGCTACCCCAGTGATCCTTACTCCAGATGCTCTAAGATCTAGTGTTTCTTCTCCTTCCTCCACACCTGGTGGAAGACGAAAGAGTCTGGCTAAGAAGAGGAGTTAAAGGGTATTTGATATGAATGCTTCTGAAAGTTCATTCATCAAGGTTGTTGATCCTGATGATTTTGATGAGGAACCAGTTGTGTGTTCCCTTTTAGATAGATGAGAACTTACAGAGTTTATGAGTGGTATGGTGAATACAATCTATAGGAGAGATTGGTCATTCAAACATTTTACCTTTCTGAGTGAAATCCTTCATCTAGTGGATAGACATGATCTCATAAAGTTGTATGGATTGGTTTCTAAGTATTTTAAGACTCATCCTGCATCTGGTACTGGTCTCTTCTTGCTGGGTGATCTACATGTGTTGTTTGACTCTATCTATCAGGATGGTAAAGGGTTTCAGGTTTGGGATAGTCAGGCTACTCGGAGAGTATGGCATTGGGAGTTTTATCCTCTGGCACATGTGCATGTGTTGCTTACTATATGTGGTCATTATGTATATATGTTCTCGGATTTGCAGTATCCTTTGTCTGTGCAGGTTATGACACAAATGTTACAGCACAAGCTGGTGTTTGCTTCTGAACCTATTGAAATGATATGCTGCATGCAGAGCAATTGGTCAAGCTTATTAAGGACAAAATTCGTGCTGCCAATGCTGCTGCCACATCTTGAGAATGGTATCTTGTATTATTGTTGTATATTAATTCTTTTCTTTAGTTTAAAAAAAATAATAAAAAAAAATAAAAAATAAAATAAAAAAAAACCTTGTTTATCTTCTTATTCACTAACTTTTATTTGAGGATCATGTTGTGCAGTTTTGTATTGTCCCACCTATGGTTCTTAACTCACCATGTCTTCAGCGACAAAGAGTTAACTCACCATGGGGGTACGGCTCTGGTGGGAGTCCTCAAATCCGTTGATAGTTGCTGATTTACTAAAAATCAGAGGGTTATCAATGTACCCTGGTCTCACACACCAAACATTGGCTACTCCATGAGCAAACTGCTCTGGTAAAGAGATATCAAATCCGTTGGATGGTTGACAATTTTCCAATAAATTGTCTGGTGTTCAACTCACCATATCCTCATAGATGAAGAGTTGGCTAGCCCACAAGTTCATGGCTTGTGGTAAAGGCAGTGGAATACCATGGCTGTAACATATTGGATTTCACAAACACACTAAACCATTTATCAAAGAGGCGTACACTTGATGTTTTAGAGAGAGAAAGAGTTAGAGGTTTGGGAACTTAGTGAGAGAAAATGAAAGTATTATTATGAGCTCCAACTCTCTACCTTGGAAGGTAGAGAGTATTTATAGTCTTTACACAAATCGCCACCTAACGGGCTGTAGATCAGGCATACAGTGGGTAAAGACCCGTCCGTCCTTCACGGTGTTACTTAAACTAAATACTACTTAACTTATAATAATCTATGACTACGAGTATTCTAACGATTACATATACTTGAGGTGACCGACTCTTTAATAACTGGATTTACTAAAGCCTAACAATCTCCCCCTAAGGGAGGTCACCTCAAACACACATTAAAATTAAATTGAATACAAACAGATATTACATTAAAAATTGTTCTTGCATTCTTGATGTAGTACTTTGCTCTGAAGCTCGTAGTCATTGATTCTTCACATTGCATGTTTGGTTAATCCAAGTGGAGGTCTTTTACTGATCCACGTGATAATGAGTTTTGAGCCAGCTTTGAGATCATCAGCTAACAAAAATCTCTGACTCATCCATTGTGGTGTTGGTATTATGTGATGCTGTGACTTATGGACCGACATGCTCACATTCTGGATCATGATATATTCTCATCAGAGTAGCGAAAGCTTTCGTTGATTCATGATATTGGCAGCAGCGAAGCAGAAGCATGGAGTGAAAATATCAGAGTCATTGATGCACTTATCATGATTTCTTTAGAAATGAATGTATTGTGTGAGCATGCGGCTATGGATTGACCGCTTTATTCTGATCAGTTGCAAACGTCGGGTGTACCTGCATACAACAGTTAGCAATAAAGCGCAAGAAAGTGTCTTTGATCACTTTCGTTAAATTGAGGTACACGGCCCACGGTTCCCCGTTGATCACTACAAGTACTGCCTGTGATCAGGTAAAATTCTGAAGAATTTCCTTGACAGGGTTTCGCAGCTGCTCTAACTGTTCTCAAACCGGAACGTCTCAAAGAAGACAACACGGAGTGAGTGAACCAGCGAATTGAGATTCACTGATTGATAAAAAGAGATTTGAAAAACAATCGTGTATCGCTCAATAGAAATTGTTTTTTGAATACAGCGAAGGTTTTAATGAAAATCAATTATCAATCATAAACACCTTTTATTTTGAAATATTTATACACAGTCGATGTGCTAAAGAAAAGAGTTTTTAAGCATAATGACCGGTTTTTCAAAGGTATCCGTCAATCCATAACCTGAACCAGGATTGATTCAAAAGATTGAATCACCCCATTGTTTATGTTCAGTTGTCACATGGTTGATCTATTGAATAGATCTCACATGCCACCCACCAGGAGCTTGTTTGATGGTGGCTCCAGAAGGCTTTCCATCTTTATTGTGAATATTTTTGCATATCACTCAGATGTTCTGGAAATACCACAAGGATAATGCGTAGGACTCATAAGATATAATCTCTCTTTCCACATTGTGTGAAACAGAGAGTCTTCATTGAAAGTGTCCTATTGAGATTTATAGATGATCTCGTGGCTCTAGACTCAATTGTGCATATTTGGATCCTATTTCGGAGACTAGGGAGAGGGTCTCCTTCTTCAATATCAATAATCTCTAAGAGAAAGTCGATAGATTATGTCGGTTCCCCGTGAGAATGAAACAAGTCCTTTTAAGAGGAACTTGAGTGGTTTGGGAAGTTGAAGTGCAGTGCGTCACTGGGTCCATGACGTCTTGTCTTCAATACCGATGTTACCTTGGTAACCACCAGTAGCATATGAATTGAACCCGGTTTCTGCCCTAAGGTTGAATAATTGGAGGGCTATTTATTTTCACCCTTTTCTCATTCAATTCTTTTTCATTCCACAACCCCTTCAGTGCTTACCGAGACTTCATAACTAGAACCTTGTTGGGTTTATTCCAGTACTAGCTTAGTCTCAGTCCGCACTCTTCCCATATCTCACGTTTCTCCTTTTTTCATCATACCTAAGGACTTCTACACTATCTAGTGGATTGTCCCTGGGTAGATCCCTCCGGTTCTGGCGGATCATAGGAACAAATACCTAACCTTATCGTCCTTATATCAGCATACATAAAGTAAAGTTGGTCGGTCTATTTGGTATCGTTCATCTACCATTGGAACCAATTGAAAACCATTTGAAAAATCAATCCAGATACTTGTGATATATTATCAAATCATTTTGTACCTGAATTGTTTTTTTGATAATTTTAGAACAAGAGCTCCCCCTCAACATGTGCATCAAGCATCATTTTGTAATAGAAATAATTTTCATCTTTGAGGGGTTTGCTTGCATCTAAGAGTAGTTATTTAAAGAATGTGGTTTTCAAAATAGTTGTTCCCCCTCAATATGTACATAGATATTTGAAAATGTTTTGCACATATTAGGAGAAAACTGCACATTGAAATAAATTGATCACGTTTCAAATCTTTGTGGTTTAAGATAGATGCTCCCCCTCAACATGTGCATGGAAAATTTGAAATCGTTTGGCACATGTGGGAAGGAAAGCTTGTACATATTTATAAAACCATTTACCGAATTATTAGTTTAAATCCAATTTAAATCACAAATTCTCCCCCGATCACAATTATCAAATCATTTGAGATTTGTGATCTCTGAAGATTTAAATTGATTTTGAAAGCTTTTAAGGAGAATTGTGACTTGATTATGAAAATGTTTTAACTGATAAGGATCGGATTTTGAGACTTTAAACTCCATTGATTACACATGCATGATTATCTTTTGAAAACAATTGTATGACGAATAACCTTTTGATTTAATTGAAATCATTCTCCCCCTCAATCAATGACATAAGTTGTTGATTGAGAGATAGATGTTTTTGACAAATGTTAAGTCCAGATGATTTTCAAAAATAGAGTCCGAGTTATTTTTTCAAAGCAATTAGTTTTCATTAGATGGTAAGGAATTGTTTAAAGAATCAGGGCATGAGATTTGAAAACCAAGATAAAGCATGGCTCTGTTCTTTCTTTGAAGAGCGGGTTACTACCTGAAATGACAATAAACCATAGTTTCACTTTCTCCCAAAAATATTTATTTATTTATTTATTTTTAAAGAAAAATATGTACATTCGAACAATATCTAAAGTCCCGTGTCATTCTTTGAATGACAGCACAAAGACCGTAGATATTATCGAATCGAGGAAAAATGACAAAAAGACAATTATTTTTGGAATTTTTCAAGATTTTTCAAATTTTTATGGATTTTTGAAAGTTTTATATTTTTCTATTTGCTTTTTGAAGGTTTTGAAATTTTGTATTTTGTTTTTTGAATAGATATTTACAAAAGATAGATGAAGGAAAACCTTTTACTCCTCTTCTTCCTCTTGAAGACGTTTGAGTGTTTCTGGTTGTAGGCTCTTAAGACCAAGTCGTGGAAGGATAAACTCAAAACGTTCTCTAGGAAGGGCTTTGGTGAAGATGTCTGCTAACTGGTATTCAGTCCTCACAAAGTATAGTTCCACCACACCGTTTTCAACTTGCTCCCTGATGAAATGATGTCGAATGTCGATTTGCTTTGCTCTTGAGTGTTGTACGTTGTTGCATGAGAGAGCAATAGCACTTTTATTATCACAGTACAAAGGGATTTTGTTGAATTCAAAGCCATAGTCAGATAATTGGGATCTCATCCAAAGGATCTAAGCACAACAAGATGACATGGCTATGTATTCATCCTGTGTAAAGGAAATAGAAGTACTCATTTGCTTCTTTGAAGACCAGCTCACAAGCTTATCACCCAAAAACTGAGCACCTTCAGACGTACTTCGACGAGTATCTTGACATCCTGCATGATCAGCATCTGCATAGGCTGTTAGTGACATACCGGTGTCCTTCGGGTACCAAAGTCCCATATTGATGGTTCCTTGGAGATACCGAAAGACCCGTTTAACCGCTTCAAGGTGCTTTTTGGTAGGCTTAGCCTGATATCTAGCACACATGCAAACAGCGAACAGAATGTCTGGTCTACTAGCTGTGAGGTACATCAGGGATCCAATCATACTACGATATTTCGTTTGGTCTACCATGATCCCTGATTGGTCCTCATCTAGTTTAGTACGCTCTATCATGGGAGTGTCAACAGGGTCACTACAATCAAATCCAAATTTCTTTAAGATCTCATTAGCATATTTAGATTGATTTATAAAAATGCCTCCGGGACTTTGTGAAATTTGTAATCCCAATAAAAATGACATTTGTCCCATTATTGACATTTGAAATTTAGAACCCATTTCATTTGAAAAACGGTCACACTCATTGGGGTCAGTCAAGGCAAAGATAATATCATCAACATATATTTGAACGTGAATTAAATGTTTGCCTGACTTCCTGGTGAACAATGTCGGATGAACTGCTCCTTTGCTGAATCCAGTGGATAAAAGAAACTTTGATAGCGTATCATACCATGCCCTTGGAGCTTGCTTTAAACCGTAAAGAGCCTTCTTCAAAAGGTAGACGTGATTAGGATGCTCTGGATTCACAAAGCCTTCAGGTTGGCTTACGTATACGACTTCTTTAAGATCTCCATTAAGAAACGCCGTCTTTACATCCATCTGATAGACAACCATGTTCTTGCTTGCAGCATTAGCCAAGAAGATTCTGATTGCCTCGATACGAGCAACAGGAGCAAATGATTCTTCAAAGTCAATACCCTCCTCTTGACGGTATCCTTTTGCAACCAATCAAGCCTTGTTCTTTAAAATATCACCATGCTCATCAAGTTTCACTTTGAAGATCCATTTTAGAGCAATGATCATAGCACAATCTGGAGCAGGTACTAATTTCCATACATCAAGTCGATCAAAACTCATGAATTTCTTCTTGCATGGCATTGAACCAGCTGTCTTCATTCATGGCGGATTTAACATCTTTTGGTTCGATCTTAGCGAGTACGGAGTTGAAGAAGCACCATAAGGCATCGGTTGTAAGTTGTTTCCATATGGATACTGGACGAGAGGGGTTTCCAATGATGTTGTCCAATGGATGATCATGTGTCCATTTTCTGAGGTGTTCATGTGGCTGTTGTTAAGGAACTGAAGTAGCAGAGTCGATATCACCTGATGAAGATGGTTTTGATGATGATTCAGGAGCAAATATGTTTTCAAATGGAGCATCTTCAGGAGTAGCAAAGGGATTAACTTCATCATTGATGCCAGAAACAATTCCATGATGTACATTTGATGATTGATGATTTGTTGATGAGACAGAGTGATCAGCAGCATGCGCTTCTTGACTTAATGATATTGAGACTGATAGGAGCAGCCTCTGTTGATGGAATTGACATTTCATCAGCATTTGGTTCATAGTGTTCATCAAACATTGGATCAAACAATTTCTTTAAATCATCTTCTGGTGGAGGTACATAAGGAGTTTCTGGAGAGGGATTAGAAACAAGAGTAGAACTGATAGGACTATTTGATAAAGGTTGAGATGCGGGTCCAGAACTGGATTTTCCTAGAGCCATTTGACCGGTCAGCTCATCAAACAAAACATGAATTGTTTCCATGATATTTTGGGTTCTCTTGTTATAGATTTGGTAACCTTTTCTGCTTGGTGCATATCCTACAAATACTCCAATGTCCGCTTTAGCTTTCAGTTTACCTAAATCTTGACCGTCATTAGTTGGATAACATAAAGCACCAAACAGAAGAAGGTATGACAGATCAAGTTTTCGATTGTGGACAAGTTCATATGGAGTCTTTCCATGAGATGTGTGAATTAGAGATCGATTTTGAGTGTAACATGCAGTGGCAATAGCTTCAGCCCATAGAAACATAGGAACCTTTGAGTAAATCAGCATTGTTCTTGCAGCTTTTACAAGAGTTCGATTTCGTCTTTCAACTACACCGTTCTGTTGAGGAGTTCGAGGAACACTTCTTTGAGGACTGATTCCAACATTTTCATAAAATTCATTGAGTTCTTTATTAACAAACTCAGTTCCATTGTCAGTTTGGATGATTCGAACCGTTTTGTTGAGACGAATCTGAAGTTATTTAATGAGTTTAATAATGACATCTGGAGTTTCATCATTTGTCCTAAAAAACTTAACCCAAGTGAATCGGGAGTAGTCATCAACCACAACTAACACATATCTCTTCCCATTAATAGTTTGCACTCTCATGGGTCCACACAAATCCATATGAAGGGTGTGAAGAACTTCCATTACTGAGTTTGTGGGTTTTGGTTTGTGGGCATATTTCGTGCTTTTTCCCAATTGACATGCTGAACAAAGATGATCCTTTTCATACTTAAGTAAAGGTAATCCTCTTACTAAGTCCTTTCTGGAAAGATTGTTTATAGTACCAAAGTTCAAGTGATTGAGACGACGGTGCCATAGCCATGACTTAGTTTTGGAAGCTTTTGACAGCAGGCAGATGGGTGAAGATTTCATCATGTCTTCGATAGATATGGTGTATAGGTTTGAACCACGAGTTCCTCTGAGAAGTTATTTACCATCAAGTTCTCTAATGAAACAAGTATGTTTTCTGAAGGCTACTTCTAGATCAGAATCACAGAATTGGCCGACAGAAAATAAGTTATGACCAAGACCTTCTACGAAATATACCCTGGAGATAACACTATCACCGACAACATAATCTCCATAACCCATAATTGCACCGAAATGATCGTTCCCGAATCTAACTGTCCCGATGAATTTACTCACGAAGTTCATGAGCCGCGACCGGTCTCCAGGCATATGCTTGGAACAGCCTGAGTCCAGGTACCACAGAACGATTTGAACGGTCTACAGTTGAACACAGACAAGAATGGATAACTGGATAATTGGGATCCCCATGAAAGAATGGGTTCCATTTGGTTAGAAACAGTGATTGGAACACCCACATCAGAAATAGAAACACCCATATCAGAAATAGAAGCAATGGAATCATTAGGAATAGATGCAGTGCTAGTGTCCGTATATGACCTATTCAAAGTATGTTCACTTCTTAAAGGAATAGTTCTACCAGTAGGCATCCATTTTCTAGTGGGTATTGTCTTAGCAGATTAAGGGTAGAACAGATTATCCTTATGGCCAAAAGGTATCCATTGATAACCTATCTTACTAAATGTTCTTCCTGTGGGTTTCCACTGTTTTCTAACTTTCTTTCGCCTTTGCCTTTTAGCCTTTTTAGCTTGATTTTTAACATTAACAGTTTTAACTGGGCATTTGACAGCATTAGACAAATCTTTCACACCACATTCAAGATTAGTAACAGAAATCACGCAATCATCATTACATGTTTTGCCACAAGTAGCAAAATTCGCATTAATTACAGTACGCTTAGAGCTAACACTAGAATCAATACGATTCGTTTTATTCAAATTCTCCCTAAGGTGATCTTCTACTTTCTTCCACTGAACATTCCTAGCATGCGAGGTCCTATCATTCCTTGTATTGCCTTGAGACTTTGACATGCTTGCTTTAATGTCACTAATTACTCCTGTAGAGGGAATGGGAACATTAGTTGGTTTTGTTACTCTTTGCATTTCCTGTTTAGATGTGCTGGGATCTGAACTGTTTGAAGGCACATAAAATTTCACTTTCCTAACACTAGAAGTGCTGGGATCTGAACTACTTGAAGGCATGCTAAGGTTCGCTTTCTTAATACTGGGCATAGAACAAGGTATCAGGGGATTAACTTGCTCACCTAAGGATTTAGGGCATATTGTAATTAAGCATTCTAGAAGTTCTTGAGATCGTTTGGCATATAAGCATGCATGGCCAATTGCATTATCAAGTGGTTTTTCTAACTTATCCTCTTCTACAATCTTACGGAGACATTCTAGGTTGTCCTTAAGGTATGAGAAATATGTTTGAATAGCAAGTTTGTTGTTCCTAAGATGAGGAGGAACATATTTCACAGACAAAGCATATTTATTACAAGCACGCACCTTTGATACACCATTTTCCTCATTGGTCATTGGCATTTTCCCTTTTACCTGGCTCTTCAGATTCTCAATTTCCTTTTGCAACGAAGTTATTTTTTCATTATTTTTGTTACGAGTGACCTTTATTGATTCAAATAACTCATTGAAATGTTGTTTAACCTTTTCATTTTCTTCTAGAAAACTCTCATTTTCCTTTTGTAAAGCATTAACCAAGTTTTGAAGATGAAAATTTTGAGAATTCTGAGAATCTAAAGGAGGAGGCATTTGGGAGCCAGCCACATTGTTCTTTTCACCCTTTAATTGAGAAATTTGGGCTTTCAACTTTCTGATCGTGTTACGATGAGCTTGAATCTGTTCATCACATTTGTTTAATTCAAAAACTGCATCAAACTCTGGAACATCCGAGGATATCTTGATGTTTGAGGTTTTAACATTTTCTTTGAGATGTTGATATTTTAGTTGTAAATCAAAATGTTCAACTTCTAGCTTAGAAAAATGTTTTACCAAATTATCGTGATCATCCTGTTCAATTTTCTCACTTAGTTTAGAGTTTTTATTTCAAGCTCAATGACACGATCATGGGAGACTTTCAAAGAAACAGATAATTCATGAAATTGAGAAGCAGTAATAGAACAATTAGTAGCAGTGTAGAACACATCTTGAGAGATACATTCAGAAATCAGATTCTCATTTAAGGTATGCAAGTTCTTCTTCTCAATTTCATTATATTTTAATGCTCGCTCATAGTCACTAACCTCAACTATCATTGCATCAAATTCCTTTTCCATTCCTTTAATATCTGAATCCATCCCCTTTTTAAGACTCTCAAATTGAACTTTTAATTGTTTAAAGAAAGGCATGACCTCAGTTAAATAGCATTCTTTTGTTTGCTCAAAACCCCTTTCCCCTTCAGTTATCCCAGTGGGTGTGATCCTTTTCTTACAAGTTTTCTCAAAGTCAACAAATAATTGAAATATAACATATTGACTGATTAAGGTCTTGCTTTTAGTGGCAATAGTTCTAGGAACTAAATGCATTGGTGTATTTGGAGGATACACAGTCGCTGAAGGCATTTTCCTAAGGGGAGGGTTTGTTACAACAAGATTCTTTGCTTTTTGCTTATCCATATCTTTCTTCCAAAAAATTTGTTCTGTGGTTAATTGAGTTTGAGGCTTAAACATGTTAAGGGAGATCCAGTTTTCCTTAGTGTAATTATGAGGTTTGATAGTTATGTTTTTCTCTTTACATGTAGGATTGTTGAGTTTCTTATCCATTTTCTCCCTAGTGACTTCATCTGATTTCTTATCTTCCTCAGTGCACTCAACGCAACTAAGTTTCTGCCTAGGCTTAAGGATTTCATTACCATCATAAATTACCTTATGAGCAGTTCTAGCCTTTTTAATGACCCCTGGATTTGGTTCCTCAACAAGTGGAATGCTATGCTTATCGCTTAAGACTCTATGCTTAGTGATCAACTGAGCAGTCTGAATGGTATTCCCTTGTACATACAACTTATTTTCAAGCTTGTTTTTCAAAGTTTTTAGATTGTAAAAATCATTCAAAAGTTTTGATTCCTTAGCATTGAATTCTTGCTTAAGCATTTTCACATTTTCTTGAAGTTCTTGTTTATGCTTAGTAGTTTTAGAAAGCTTTTCTTGTAAGGAGTTTAACTCTTGTTTTAATACTTCTTCTCTAAAATTACTTTTTCTAATAATTGTACGCATTTGGTCATCCATTTCCTGCTCACGGGTAGTTAACTCAAATTTAGCACGTTGTTCATAAATAGCAACTTGTTCTTTATAGGCATTCAGTTCAGAGACAACAGAATCATCAGGGGCACATGCAGTGTATTAATCAAAAACATAGTCATCATTGACTGCGGAAGATGCATTACTTGGTACAACCTCACTTTCACTTTGCTTTACATATTGATAATATGGGACAATATTGCTATTACCCTTATTATCAGTCTCAAGAGATTGTACTTCATTACACATCTTTCGCTCATCAACATCATCATATAGTTTTAATACCTCTGAAATGATTTTGTCTTTGGATGGACCAGCTTGTTGTTGTGGAGAAACCTTTGGAGAAACCATAGGTGAGATGCTAGCCATGAAGATTGTTTGAGCAGTAGGTTCATCATCGACATCAGAGTCAAATGCATCACAATCAGCTACTTGAAAGACGTTCTGATGATTATGACCTATCTCCTGAATTGGATGTTCATCAACATCAGCATCATAGGTTCGGGCATTTCCCTCAGCAAGAAACAATAACTCATCTTCATCCAAAGCGGCTCCATTATCCTGAGCTTGCACAAGCAACATCTTGTCTCTGAAGTATTCGGCATTCTGTGGACGTTTTGGAGATGTGCAGTTCCTTGCAATGTGTCCCTCCTGTTCGTTTCGGTTAGTTTACGATGTTGACACCACCACTCCCTGTGTAACGTTCCTTGACGTGTAGAGGTTTTGCAGGTGTCTTACGGCTTATGAAGTCTCTGTTCTACAACGAACACGTTCGAGTCCTATTACCTCGGCGAAACCTACTTCTACTCAATAACAAAGAACGACTCCCTTTACGGGCTTGGATACTACGACTACAACTACTTGTAGGTTAAGTCCTCTATCCAGTATTAGTAGTCTTGCAGAAAGTTCATCGACTAACACTACGTAAACTGAGACTACAGCTACTACTTGGATGACGAGTTTGTTAGAAGTACCGATCGTAGAGTGGATACCAAAGAGGTTTCCAAAGAGGTGTTGTTGTTCGACCAGGTAGGTTTCTGTTTTAG
>BPTQ01000008.1:360769031-361003825 GCA_019973895.1 Chrysanthemum seticuspe | reverse complement strand
AACATCATTTGAAACATTTGAGATTTCTTAAAGAAAAATTGCATAAACTGGTTTAAACTTTAAAACATGGAATTTATACTTGAAAAAGGTTTATAATACAATAATAACTTGAGATACAAAGCTTGTAAACTAAAAAGTACACTAAAATTTAAGTTAAGCTAAAAACGACATGAAAATTAAAAGACTACACTAGATACATTGATTCATTGCATCTCACTTCATCTTTATAGGCTTTTCAGACTCCCCACGTGCTTCTGATTTAATCCCACTTTATCTGAGCCCTTGGATCACTGAAATACATCAAAACCATACACTTGTGTTTTTGGCGCCATTTTAGTCAAGAGCAGTTTTGAGCATTTAAAGATTCTTGGATGTTTATTGAGTTGGAGGGGACATGATTAAGCAAGTGTATACCAAGTGGAAAGGGTGGTTAGAACAAATTAATGGAAACCATGGCTGTTTCTGGTTTTGGCGGGACAGGGAAGTAGGGGATGCACAGTGTCAGGGTTTGACTATTTTGACCGTTGTATTATTAACGAGAGGGGGGTCCAAAATTGGTTGTGGCTGGGGTCAAAAGGACTTGTGGCCTAGCTCAAGGTGCAAGGGGTCAAGGGTCAAGTGATGTTCGGCTAGGGTTTTGGGCCAGCTGCTGTATGGCTTGGATTGGGCTTTGATAGATATGTTGTGTCCGTTTGGTATAAGTGATAAACAAGGACCAAAAGTGCAATTTTGCCAAACTTCAAGGACTGATCTTGCCATTATTCCAAACTTCTCACAAGGACCAATTATGACCAACATTGATAAAACAAGAACCCTTTTTGCATAAAATCCATTTTCAAAGGTCCAAGGACTAAATTTGTAAATTTCCAAAGTTTGAGGACCTTTCTTGCCAATTGACCAAAGAATCATTCAAGGATCATTTTAAACAACTTAGAATACTTCAGGGACCTTGAATGATAAATTTCTACATTTTTGAATTCCAGGGACTAGTTTTGACAACTTTTAAAACTTGGGGGACTAAAACTGCCAATTTTGCAAACTTGAATCATTTTTCATCTGATTTTGATATTTTTGCATTTAAAACACATAAAACACTAATTTGTGATAATTTGATCATTTTGATGTGTTTTTGAGTGTTTTCAGATGATTTTGCAGTTTATTTTGTACAAAAATGATGAGTATTTAGACACTCATCAGTTACCAAAGTTCAAGTGATTGAGACGACGGTGCCATAGCCATGACTTAGTTTTGGAAGCTTTTGACAGCAGGCAGATGGGTGAAGATTTCATCATGTCTTCGATAGATATGGTGTATAGGTTTAAACCACGAGTTCCTCTGAGAAGTTCTTAACCATCAAGTTTTCTAACGAAACAAGTATGTTTTCTGAAGGCTACTTCTAGATCAGAATCACAGAATTGACCGACAGAGAATAAGTTATGACCAAGACCTTCTACGAAATATACCCTGGAGATAACACTATCACCGACAACATAATCTCCATAACCCATAATTGAACCGAAATGATCGTTCCCGAATCTAACTGTCCCGATGAATTTACTCATAAAGTTCATGAGCCGCGACCGGTCTCCAGTCATATGCTTGGAACAGCCTGAGTCCAGGTACCACAGAACGATTTGAACGATCTGCAGTTGAACACAGACAAGAATGGATAACTGGATAATTGGGATCCCCATGCAAGAATGGGTTCCATTTGGTTAGTAACAGTGATTGGAACACCCACATCAGAAATAGAAACACCCATATTAGAAATAGAAGCAATGGAATCATTATGAATAGATGCAGTGCTAGTGTCCGTATTTGACCTATTCAAAGTATGTTCACTTTTTAAAGGAATAGTTCTACCAGTAGGCATCCATTTTCTAGTTGGCATTGTCTTAGCAGATTGAGGGCAGAACTGATTAACCTTATGGCCAAAAGGTATCCACTGATAACCTATCTTACTAAATGTTCTTCCTATGGGTTTCCACTGTTTTCTAACTTTCTTTCGCCTTTGCCTTTTAGCCTTCTTAGCATGATTTTTAGCATTAACAATTTTAACTGGCCATTTGACAGCATTAGACAAAACATTCACACCACATTCATAATTAGTAACAGAATTCAAGCAGTCATCATTACATGGTTTGCAGATAGTATCAGAATTCGAATTAATTACAGTACGCCTATGGCTAATACTAGAATCAACACGATTCATTTTATTCAACACAAACTTAAAGTTCCTAGGTTGGTCTTCTACTCTCTTCCAATGCACATTCTTAGCTTGCGAGGTCCTATCTTGCTTGGTATTTCCTGGAGGCTTTGACCCGCTTGCTTTAATGTCACTGATTACTCCTGTAGAGGGAATTATGGGAACATTAGTTGGTTGATCTACTTTTTGCATTCCTGAACTAGATGTGCAAGGATCTGAACTACTAGAAGGCACTTTCTTAATACTAGGCATTGAATGAGTTGCATACTTATCACTAGGCATCGAGCAAGGCATCACAGCTTTACCTTCCTCACAAAAAGATTTAGGACATGTTGCTTTTAAACATTCTAACAGCTCTTGAGATCGTTTGGCCTGAATGCACGCAAACCTAATTTCACTATCAAGTGGCTTATTTATGAAATCCTCTTCCACAATCTCTTGGAGACATTCTACACTCTCCTTAAGGTAAGCGAAATAGTCATGAAACGCACGTTCGTTATTTCTCAGATGAGGAGGAATGTATTTGACAGTCACAGTATATTTGCAGTCTGTAGATGACTTTGATGCAACATTCTCATTAAAGACAAGTGGCATTTTCCCTTTTTCCTGACACTTCAGATTCTCAATTTCCTTTTGTAAAGACGTTATTTTTTCGTTGTTCTTGTCACGAGTGACTTTCATTGAATCATATAACTCTTTAAAGTGTAGTTTAACTTTTTCATTTTCTTCTAAAAAACTCTCATTTTCCTTTTGTAAAACATTAACCAAGTTTTGAAGATGAAAAGTTTGAGAAGACTGAGAATCTAAAGGTGGAGGCATTTGGAAGCCATTTGAATTGTGTCTTTCTCCCTTCAATTGTGAGATTTGTGCTCTCAGTTTCTTGATCGTGTTACAATGAGCTCGAATTTGTTCATCACGTTTGTTTATTTCAAAAACTGCATCAAAGTCAGGAGCATCCAAAGATGTCTTGATATTTGAGGTTTTAACATTTTCCTTTAGATGTTGATATTTTAATTGCAAATCAAGATATTCAACTTCCAATTTAGAGTAATGTTTTACCAGATTATCATGATCATCCCGTTCAATTTTCTCATGCAATTTAGAATTAGTTTTTTCAAGCTCAATGACACGATCATGGGAGACTTTTAGTGCAATAGATAATTCATGAAATTGAGAAGTGTTAATGGAACAATTTGTAGCAGTGTAAAACACATCTTGAGTAATGCATTCAGAAATAAGATTCTCATTCAAGGTATGCAAGTTCTTCCTCTCAATCTCATTATATTTTAATTCTCGCTCATAGTCACTCACCTCAACTATCATTGCATAAAATTCCTTTTCCATTTCTTTAATATCTGAATACATTCCCTTTTTAAGACTCTCAAATTGACCTTTTAATTGTTTAAAGAAAGGCATGACCTCAGTTAAATAACATTCTTTGGTTTGCTCAAAACCCCTTTCCCCTTCAGTTATCCCAGTGGGTGTGATCCTTTTCTTACAAATTTTCTCAAAATCAACAAATAATTGAAAAATAACATATTGACTGATTAAGGTCTTGCTCTTAGTGGGAATAGATCTAGGAACTAAATGCATTGGGGTATTGGGGGGATAAACAGTGGCAGGAAGAATTCTCCTACATGGGGGATTCTTTTCAACAAACTCATCAGCTTTTTGCATGTCCATATCCTTTTTCCAAAACATTTGTTCAGGGGTAAGCTGTGTTTGAGGTCTAAATTTGTTAAAAGCAATCCATTTTTCCTTTGAATAGTTGGGTGTTTTATAGCAGATTTTCTTTTCTATGCATAAAGGGCTCTTAAGCTTTTCATCCAGTTTATTTCTAGTTACTTCTTCTAACTGTTTATCTTCCTCAGTATTCTCAGCGCAAATAGGTTTCTGTCTAGGCTTAAGGATTTTATTGCCATCATAGATTACCTTATGTGCTTCTCTAGCTTTAAGACACGCCTTAGGGTTTGGTTCATCAACTAATGCTACACTATGTTTGTCACTTAGAACTCTATGCTTAGTGATCATGCGAGCAGTCTGAATGGTGTTACCTTGTACGTACAATTTGTTTTCAAGTTTGTTTTTCAAAGTTTTTAGGTTGGAGAATTCATTTAAGAGTTTTGATTCCTTGGCATTAAATTCCTGCTTAAGCACTTTCATATTTTCTGGAAGTTCTTGTTTTTGCTTAGCCGTTTTGTTAAGCTTTTCTTTTAAGGAATCTAACTCTTGTTTAAGTATTTCTTCCCTAAAATTAGTTTTTCTGATAATTGTACGCATTTGGTCATCCATCTCCTGCTCACGGGTAGTTAGTTCAAACTTAGCACATTATTCATAAATGGCAACTTGTTCTTTATAGGCATTAAGTTCAGAGATGGCAAAATCATTTGGAACACTAGTAGTGTATTCATCAAAAATATAGTCATCATTGACTGCATTATATACATCACTTGGTTCAATCACATTCTCACATTCGGTCACATATTGATCGTATGGGACAATATTATCATTGCCCATACTAGCAATATCTGAGTCACTGGTTTCCTGCGATTGAGCTTTATCATGTATCTTTTGCTGATCAACATTATCATATAATTTTAATACCTCTGAGATGATTGATTCTTTGGATGGACCAGCTTGCTGTGGTGAGGGGACCTTTGGAGAGACCATTGGAGAGATGCTAGCCATGAAAATTGTATGTGCAGTAGGTTCATCATCGACGTCTGAGTCGTATGCATCACAGTCGGCGACTTCAAAGGCATTATGATGATTATGACCTATCTCCTGAATTGGCTGCTCATCCACATCTGCATCATAAGTCCTGGCATTGCCCTCAACAAGAAACAACAGCTCCTCTTCATCCAACACAGCTCCATTATCCTGGGCTTGCACAAGTAACATCTTGTCTCTGAAGTACTCTGCATTTTGAGGGCGTTTCGGAGATGTGCAATTTCTAGCTATATGTCCATCACCACCACAGTTGTAGCACTTGATCGGCTTTGCTTGTCCTTGATTTCCATTCCTTCCCCTATTCTGATTAGCCACATAGCCTCCACCTACTCCACCTCTTCCCTGTTCATATTGCCTTCCTTGAACTGGTTGCACCATAACTTTTCCATCTCTGACAACCGCAAGATTGTGAAGGTTGGATGCAGTTCTGATCTCATTGTTAGTGTAAAGACTATTGTTATGCGGACTGAGAGTCAGGTTTTGTTTAACCATAAGGGCCAGTTGATTAATGAAGTGTCCCACGGCTGCATCAGCATCAGCTTGTTTGAACATTGGATCGGGAATGAGTTTGTGATTACCATTACCCATGGGTATAACTTGAGAAGCTTTGGTGGTAATTCCAACATTTGTGTAAAAGGTAGTTGAATCATTTGATGAGCTTGTCTCTCCCTGGTTGGTTTTGAACTGATCCAGAATCCTTTTTTTAAACATAGCATGTCTCTCATTCTGAAGAAGGAAGGCATAGAGTTGCTCATAGTTTGTATTCTTCAATCCTTTGGTTAGCTTCACAGAGGGGACAAACTTGTGCCATTCGGGATTCATGTTGTTCACAAATTTTGAGTTCAGCTGAATGTTTGGCATGGTCATTTTGATGTTCCTCATGTCACTCACAAGCTTATGGAATCTCACGTAGTACTCATAGACACTCTCATCGGGTTTCATCTTGAAGTGCTCAAATTCATCATACAGTTGTGATTCTCTGTCTTCCATAGTTAATTCAGAACCTGAGAGGAGCATCTTGACATTATCCCACATTGCCTTGGCTTCGGTGTTGTGATTGATAAGCTTGTAGATATCTTTTGGAAGACCTTGAAGTATAATGTTAGAAGCCCTGATATCAGCATCGAATCTCTTTTTCTCCTTATCATTGAGCTCATCATACGTCTTTGGTCTGTCAATTCCATAGATCATTGTTCCATCTGCAGCTGTATCAATTAAGTCTCTTGTAGTCTCAATCTGATAAGGTCCTTCATCAATAGACTTGAGAATGTTGACTCCGTTTTCCTTTCCAAGGCAGTACAATCTGATTCGTTGAGCCCAAGAGTTGTAGTCAGTTCTGTCAAGCATGGGTGGACGAGTATCTGAGCCAGCTGCTTGAACATCCTCAGCAACAGTGGAGATGATTGAAGGTACGTTGGTAGACATGTTAACAGATTACACGGGATTTTATAACTCTATGATTAAACCGGGAAATAGATTCTTTCATGGGATTTTACTAAATCAAGAGAAAACCGTATTACAAACAAAAATTCAACCAAGTCGCTAAGAAGCCTTGAACCAAGTTGCTAAGTATTATGAAATCAAGTCGCTATAATGCCAAGTCGCTAAGACACAGTCAAGTTGCTAAAGAACAACTCGCTAAGATCCAAGTCGCTAACACCAAGTCGCTGAGAATTATGACAACAAGTCGCTAAGTACCAAGTCGCTAAGTCGTCAAGTCGCTAAATAGCAACTCGCTAAGGTCCAAGTCGCTAACACCAAGTCGCTAAGAAACTTAAGTACAAGTCGCTAACAAAATTGAAAGCAAGTCGCTACCTTCACCAAGTCGCTACCCGTAGTGGAGAATCCACTAAGCGTACTGTTTGTCGGCTTGTCTCAAAAGACAAGTCGCTAGGACCAAGTCGCTACCAAAACGCACTACAACTCGCTACCTTTTACTGAAGCAAGTCGCTAAGATGAAATTCACTACGAGAACCAAGTCGCTACCAAGAAAAACTTCAAAAACACACTTTTCAATCCAAAACAAGCTAAACCACAGTGATTCAAGCTTACCAAATCAACACCCAAGCACATACAATGATTCTAAACACAAAAGTACATCCAAAATTCAAACTTTAACACTAGAAATGAACCAAATGATGCAAAAACCACTAAACTTTTTCAAACTCAAAAACCATCTAAAAACCACTAGAAATCCAAAGATATGTAAGAGATGATCAAACCATGGCTCTTGATACCATTTGTAACATATTGAATTTCACAAACACACTAGATCATAACCACAAGTAGGCGTATACAAGAGGTTTTAGAGAGAGAAAGAGTTAGAGGTTTGGGAACTTAGTGAGAGAAAATGAAAGTATTATTATGAGCTCCAACTCTCTACCTTGGGAGGTAGAGAGTATTTATAGTTCTTACATAAATCGCCACCTACGGGCTGTGGATCAGGCATACAGTGGGTAAAGACCCGTCCGTCCTCCACGGTGTTACTTAAACTAAATACTACTTAACTTATAATAATCTACGACTACAAGCTTTCTAACGATTACATATACTTGAGGTGACCGACTCTTCAATAACTGGATTTACTAAATCCTAACACTCTTCAACTTTTCAAAAATGATTTTTGATGCCATGGTTGCACATGCCAATAAAGAGAAAAAGTTTTTAATGTATCCCAGATTTTTGCAAATAATTCTTAATGTTGAAACAACCAACAAGCAACAATACATGTTGTTGCTTTTACCAAAAAGATTTTTGCTAATATGAAAAGAGTCTTTGAAGGGGTTGATAGGCCTTTGTCGCCTGCTATGTTGTCTGCTGATACTAACCCTGTAGGTACATATGTTGTTGCTGAGTCTGAGGCACAAGAGCCTGCACAAAGGGTACCTACTCCATCACCACATAGAACACCCACACCATCACCTCAGAGGACATCAACACCACCATCACCACAAAGGACACCTACTACACCTCCACATTCCCCACCAGTATATGAGGAATAAACACCTGAAATTCCTCACTCCAAACCTCCAACTCCTACTGCATCAAATCCAGCAACTCTATCTCAAGAGGAGCTTATTAGTCTAATTCATCAACTTCTGACCAGAATTGAAAGATTGGAAAAGGATCTATAGAGGTCATCTAAAGCTCAAGCTGATACTGTGATTAGGTTAGTTCAGAAAGTCAAGAAGTTGGAGACAAAGTTCAAAGCTAAAGGCATAGAAATCACTGATTCTGAAAGGGAAGAAAATTCTCCTAAACAGGGGAGGAATATGGAGGAGGAAGGGGGGTCAGAGTTCAGAACTCCAATGAAATCTTCTGAGGAGACCATCAGTCCACAAGGTCAAAAGCAGCTGAAATCTTAGCCAAGACTTTAAGTCAGAAGAAAAGAAAAACAGAGAAAGAGTCTACATGTTCTAAAGTTAAGTCTGGTGGTTCTTCTGCAGTTAAGTCTGGTAATGATTTTGAGGTTAAATCTGGAAATGATGAAGTTAGGTCTGTCAGTGAAATTATTAAGTCTGGTGAAGAAATTCCTCAAAGAGAAGGCAAGGGAATACTGCAAGAGTCTCCTAAGCCCAAAAGGACCAAGAGACAGATCAGAGAGGATGAGGCAAGTGTGGCCGAGATTGCCAGGATCAAAGCTGAGGAAGAAGTTGTTGCAGCCAAGCGTGAAAGACAACAAATAGATGATGAGTACTTGGCTAGAACATTGCAGCAACCTCCAGAATTGACTGAGGAATAAAAGAAGAGACAGGCTGAGGTCTTGGGGTCTGCAAAATATTACACAGATGAAGATTGGGATACCATCAGGGCTAAGCTTGAGGTGAACAGGGAAATTTTACCAGACATTGGTGCTGAAGACTTTGACAGGAAGATGGTTGACATGATAAATGAGAAGAAGAGTGATTTGTCAGTTTTCGTATAGATATTTTCCGAAGAAATACAAAGGAATGTATTTCCCGGGTCGTTCTCCCAACGAGGGATGAATGGAGATTTCAAACTCACGTCGCGTTTCGGGATTCGAATATGATAATAAGGAATTTTGGGGTTTTCTAATCTACGGTGCAAGGAAAAGTAAAGGAAAGCAATAATAACAACTAAATCTATGATGTAATTAAGTAAATACGACTAAGTATGCAATTTAAAACTAAAAACGCGAAAAAACGTAATTAATAAAACGCGAATTAAATGCAACTACTCTAATTTTAACCCGTAAAAATGAACTACTATTTTTCTACAGCTAAGAATGATTTTTAAAAATTATTTGAAATTTAAAACTAATTTTTTGGTTTTTCTTGATTTAATTTGAATTAAAAACTAATTTAAGACATTTAAAATAGACTAAAAATACTAAAAATTAGGAAAACATGCAAGAAAAATACAAAAATATTTTTATAAAATCTTAAATAACTAAAAAGAATTTTAAAAAATGGAATCACATTTTTCTGAACTTTTATCTATTTATTATGAATTAAAAACTATTTAAAACTATTTAATTCCTATAAATTACTATTTAAGCTATGAAAATTCTGTAAAAATACTTTTTATGACATTTTTATTTTTCTAAAACTAAGAAAATTGAAATTGTATTTTTCTGAACATTTTCTGATTTATTTGGATTAAATGCTAATTAAAAATGCTAGAAAATGAATTTAAATGCAGAAAAATAGCAAAAAGCATGGGAAAATATGAAAAATTCCAGAAAATTCTAAAATAATACTGTGAATCAGGGAAAAATGACAAAAATTACTTGGGATCACAGGAGATATGATTTGGGCTAGAACTGCTTATGAGGAGCTTAAAGGAAATAAGTTAAAGGCCACTAAAAGCTACACTAAGCTTCCACAAGCTAAAAATAACCTAAATTATCTGAGAATAAGCTACTTCAACTGATGTAGATCCTATGAGCACAAGCTAAAAGCATTAAAGACTCAAGATCAAATCCAAACTCTAATTAGCCAAACAGCCCTTAAGGGGCAACTTTAAGCCTAAACTAAACTAGCTTATAAAAATCACAAAAATAAACTAAAATCATCATGTTATCAACAACCTGCCAAAGTGCTTTAATCCAGAAGTTCAGCTAAAAAGGACTTAAACAGAAATAATTAAAAATCAAAACTATAAGGGAGTTGGACAAAATGAAACTGATGTAGGGCAGAAAATGATCTGAACCACCCACTTCAAGCCACTTAAAAGCTAATAAGGAAAATTCTAAAAATTAAAATAAAAGTACTAGCTTGAATTCCACCAACTCAAGTGCTTAAATCCAGAATATCATCTAATTTGGACTAGAAACAAGTAAATAAAAAATCAAAAGAAACAAGGAATTGGGGTAATATGAAACTGGTGCAGCAGGACAGTAATGAAAATGAGCAATAGCAGACCTAATTGTCTAAACTAAAAGCTCCTAAGGTGCACTCTAAAAGCTAAAACTAAAAGCTAAAACTGATTATCTATGATCCTAACTACCTGAGGAATCAAACAAGCTTTAACATCAACAAAATGATCATCAGTTACTTAACTGATATGACAGTAGCAGAACAGGTTCCATATAAGCATAAAGAGGACTTTCAAGTTCAAATTAAAACATACCAGAGATCTCCAAAGGTATTATAAGCTGAAAACATGCAAACTAGGATGAAATGGCTACTAGTAAAACTAACTTAATGAAACTTTAGAAATGATTTTGACCTTGAAATTCATTGATAAATAGGTTAGGATAACACAGTAAACAGAAATGAGTTTTGGATTTGAAACTTCAACTTAGACCAGAAATGATTGAAACAGTGATCACTATAACTTCTGCAAATTTATCTAAGACTGAGTTCATGTTGAAACTTGAAAACTTACTTGCTTAAAACTGATTTTGACATTCAAATAAAATCTATCCAAACACCCCTAAACAATTCCTAAATGCACTTTAAACAGAAAAGCTAGATTAAAACTCACTATTACTAAATTGAAAACTCCAAATAAGCTAGAATAAACCTCAAACTGCTTTGACTTTTAAGATTGACTTTCTTTGACTTTTTATAAAATTTGGAATTAAGAGCAAGCTAGAACAGAAATAAACTCACATAAGCTCAATTAAGCTTATGTGAGCTTATTATAACAGTAACAAAAGCTTATCAAACAGTAACTTTTTAACATTGAAATAGAAATTGCAAGTGATTAAAATAAAAATGTAGATTGCATTAAAAACTAAAATTACAATTACAATTCACTAATTAGACTACTGAAAGCAATTTAAAGGACAAGAAATTAAATGATCAAAATCCCTCTAAGACCTAAGGAATTGGACAAAGCTTCTTGTGACTGAAAGAGGGCTTTTATAAGCTGCTGCCAAAGCTTGGGATGCTTCTGGATCATCAAATCTCTACCATAGATCAATTCTCTTGTCACTACTTCTAATCACAGCAATTGGATCAGATAGGTGAGGTGGCTCGTCCAATGAGAAGGCTTCATTTGTACAGGCTGGCAATCCAAGAGTGTCACACTCTTACACGTTGTCAGAAACGTTCTAGAATCATTTAAAGTACGGGTAAATGAGGTAAGAATCAGGGTAAGTTGGAGCTGGGGGTGATAAACAGTAAAAGTCTGGTTTAGGCGCGTCTTTGGAAAGGGAAGGGTATTTTTTTAGAGTAAATTACACAGTTCGTCCTTGTGGTTTGCGTTGACCGCAGCCTTTCGTCCTTTGATTAAAAAAATGCCTCGTTTGTCCTTAAGTGGCAAACGTTATGCGCCATTAGTCCCTTGACCAAAAAACGTTAAGTTTGACTGTTAAAAACCCATCATGTGACTTGCACATGAGGGTAAATTCGTCATTTTATATTTTTTAGCCCACCACCACTACCCTTATTCATATTTAACAAATTTCTCACCACTACCAATCAAACCATAATTTTTACCTTTTTCATATCCAACCGCAAACACCCCACTCCCACCATCATTATTTTCAGCCGTCAATTTTTCCGGCCACCTCCATCAAATTCCGACCACCTCAATCAAACACCCAACAATCCAAAACCTCCAAATGTCTTGCCGAGACCATATGGGTCTCGACCTAGCCTTTCCCCTCGCCTACGCAACACCAACGACCCAACACGAGGGTCTTTCCCTTTCGACAACAACAATAACCAAACCATTTTCAACATCAAGACTATCAATCAAACCTCTGACACCATGAGTTCATCCAAAACCAAAACAAACACGAAGAATAACGACAATAACAACAAGAATAATATCAAGCACACAACAAGAATAATAACGACATGTTTTTAACCACATTTTTATTATTAAAAAGTTGTTACCCACGTTTTTCTAGCCAAAACCCGACTCAAAACGAATCAACTCGTGACTCATGTCACGAGTTACAAGAATAACGAGCTAAAACTCGCGTGTGTAACCTTACCTTTATCTTTTTCATGAATATGAACCGGTGGTGGTGCTATGGTGGGGTTAGGGTGGCGCGCGGGGTAAAAGAAACGAGGGTGAGGGTGGTTTTGGGGCGCGTGATGTAGTAGATCAAAAAGAGGGAGTGGTGGGGAGTCTTTTGGAGTAGGCGGTGAGAGGTGGGTGCCGGCGGTGGTGTGTTTTTCCGGTCGGCTAGGGTTTTCAAGAGAGGGAGAGAGAGAAAAGTGGTGAGGATGATGAATGGTTGTGTTTGTATGTGTGTTTGTGTGTGGTCTTATCCACATAAACTACACCGTTCGTCCTTGCATCGTTCGTCCTTATGGTGTTGAAATGACGATTATACCCTCAGGTTAACAAGACTTAACGACCGTTAGTGGGCTCCGTTAGAGAGAGGGACTAATGGCGCATAACGTTTGCCACTTAAGGATGGACGGTGAAACTTTTTTGGTCAAAGGACGAACTCCTACGCTCAACGCAAACCACAAGGACAAACGATGTAATTTACTCGTATTTTTTATTTTATTTTGACTAAGGTGGATCTTTGACCGGTTATTAGTAGTTTGTTGACTTGGGTTGGTAACTAAGGGAAACGGGTATAGTTTGACCCGGTAGTATTAATAAGGTTGGGGTGAAGGGATGGTTAATGGTTGGGCTTAGGGAAATTTTGGGCCAAATGGGTAAATGGGTGGTATTTTAGTTTTGGTTTTGTTTTATGTACCAAATATTTCAACAAGGATCATTTATGTAATTATGTAAATTCCAAGGATCCATTGTGAAATTTATAAAAAAGTAAAGGTTTTATTGGGTAAATGGGTAAATGAGGGGTTGTTGTGTAAATTGGTAAAGTTGAAGGTGTAATGTGAAAAACTCCCAAAACATGATCTATAACTCCGTATTTGCACTTTTGAGCTTCAAAGTCCATAAAATAGCATCCCGGCATCGGCTTTTGCTTTCTTCTTTCTCTCGTGCTCGGTTTCTTCGGTTTTTGCTTTCTTTTGTCTGTTTTGACATATTCTATTGGGAATTATGTGAAGTCTTGATTATGCTGAACTTAATGCCGAAGTGTTTCTACTGAAGTGAAGTGGATTCTGCCGAAGACTTATTCTACTGAAGTATAATAGTGATTAGTTTGTTTCTGCGGAAGTGTTTATTCCGTGTTTAGTTTATTTAGTGTGGATATACATGAGCTTTATTAGGAAGTGATTGTGTATATCTTATTTAGTTTTATGATTATACGTTTCTTGGAAAACAGGTTAGCGATATTGTTTAGGGTTCCTTATCTATAAAAGGAACACATTAGAAAGGTTTATGTACCGATTGGAAAAACTCAGTTTTAGTTAATATAAAGATCCATAGAGGATCAAGAAGTTCTTAGTTGTTTGTTACTTGTGTTTATATTCCGCTGATAAACATTAGTAGTAGAGATTGTCTTTTATTGTGCTTGTGATTACATAGGCATACATAACGATCCACGAGCTCAAGATCTATCAAGGTCTTTGTCTGTTTCAACAAGTGGTATCAGAGCCTCGTGAGAGTCTCTACGATACTAAGGACAAGTCTTTCTTAAACACCTTTACAACCAACACATTATCATCATGCCTGGTTCAGATGTTGATACTGAACTCACCAACAACCAAAACTCCACTCATCTGCAGCAACTAAGTCTATCTAATAGCAATGCTAAATTTCCTTACCTTAAAAGGGAGGAATATGATCTTTGGGCTATGAAGATGCAAAACTGGATCTCCAACATTGATTGGAATCTATGGCAGGTAATTTTGAAGGGAAACAGTTTAAAAAGAACTACCACGGATGCTGCAGGTAACATGATTAATGTTCCTCCCAAAACTGCTGAAGAGTTGCTAGCAGTTCAGAGAGAAACAAAGGTCAAAACTATTCTTCTGCAAGCTATTCCTGAGGATCACTTGAGTGATTTTCACTTCATGCATGACGCCAAGGATATATGGTTAGCTATTAAGGCTAAGTTCGGAGGGAATGAGGAGTCGAGAAGGCTGAAGAAGTCCATGCTTAGACAACAGTTTCAGGACTTTCAGATCTCTGAAGAGGAAGGAATTCATAAGGGCTATGATAAGTTTCACAAGATCTTAAGTCAGTTGAATCAGCTACAGGCAAAGCCGGATAATGATGACTGTAACTCTAAGTTTCTGAGGTCTTTACCTCCATCCTGGCTACATGTAAGCATAGCTTTAAAAGCTAAAGGTGGTTTGGACATGATGTCCTTTGATGAGCTGTATAACAAACTTAAAGCTCTTGAACATGATGTTAGAAGCCCTTTTCGATCATCTTCTACTGCCAGTCATACTGCATTTGTTGGAGCCTCTACTCCAAAGTCTAGCTATAGTCCAAGCCCATATCCATCTTCATCTTATGCTGCTCCTTCATCAAACTCTCTTCCTAGATCCAGTGGAATTATGGAAGATGTTATTGGTTCTTTCTTTGCCGATTATGATCCTCAGCAGGATCTGGCTTATGAGGATTTTGATCAGGTGGATCCACTTGAATTTGAAGAGATGAAGCTGAGGTGGCAGTTGGCTATGCTTTCCATGGACATCAAAAGTTTTGAGCGAAAAGCTGGAAGAAGGTTTGGATTCAAAGGGCGTGATCCAGCAAGGTTTGACAAGAGGAAGGTTAAATGCTTCACATGCCAACAGATGGGTCACTTTTCTAGAGAATGCAAAGACAGGAAACCTGGTGATGAGACAAGATACACTTCTTATCAGCAGTATCAGAATGAGGCAGGAACGTCAAAGGGATCAACTGCTTTGGTCACTCTGGATAGCAATGTGGACTGGAAGCAACATGAGGAGTCTGATAATGATGGTCCTGATAATGTTGGGTTGATTGCAAGCTGTACTTCAGATGATAGGCATGATCAGATTGCCCTGATGGGCATCTCTCAGGTACAACATTGTTTGTTTGGTTGTAGTGAGCGTTATAATGAACTCAAACAAGCTTATGATATTATGGAACCAAAATATAATGAATGCTATGTGGAAGTAGAAGCTTATAAACAGGCTTTAAAAACACTAGAAAGACAAAAGGTTTGGTTACAAAAGAATGAAATAGCTTATGGTGAGAAAATAGGTGTTTTAGAAAGAGATCTCGAATGTGCTACAAATGAATTAAAATGGTCTGAGAAGTTAAGAGCAGATGTAGAGTCAGAAAATCTAGAGCTTAAGGAGAAACTTAAGGAGGAAATTGCTAGGAATAATGAGTGGATGATGAATGGTAATAAGTTGGCTAGTCTCATTTATAGCAGTCAAGCTCCCAATTCTACAGTGGCTTTAGGTTTTAAGAAATATGTAGGCCTAGAAGCTAGGGATGACACACGTAGAACTACACCAGCTGGCCTAGCTAATTTTGTGAAAGAAGGTGACCTACATGCTGTCCGTGGACCAATTAGAGGTGAGCACATGCCCATTGACCTTTCCACTATTAATGACTTTGATGGATCACACCATCTGTATGGCAAAAAGTCAAAAGACTTGCCAGACCCTAATACTTCTACTAATGACTTTGTCTCTTGTGTTAACAGTGACAAGTCCTCCAAGCAAGGGTCTACAGAGTGTGATTCAAATGACAAGTCTGACCTTCCCAAGTCTGACCTTCCCAAGTCTTCACCCCTGCCTGCACCCAAGACTACCAATAAGCATGACAGAGTTGCTGCCAAGGAATGCCCTTCCAAGACAGTTGCCTCTGAAGACTTGCTTTTTAATTCTTTGCATAATAATACTGTTAAAAACAATTCTTTTCATGGTTTTGGTTTGAATACTTCTGCTTGTAAGAATACTTCTTTTGGTTTGAATAAATCTTCTCTTCAGAAGAAATGTTTTGTGTGTGGAAGTAAATCTCATTTAATTAAGGATTGTGATTATCATGAGCAAAGAATGAGTAGGTGTGGTGATTCTAGGAAATCTAGACCAATGTGGACCAATGTTAATAATATACCACCTTTTGTTCCACAAGCTGCTAATTATAATACTTCTTTTCCTTGGAGAAGATCATTTGGAAAACCATATGTTCAACCAACAAGTGAATATTTTCAAAATGGTTTTTGGCCTAGATATGTAAACCCTATGACTGATGGGAGAGGGTACTGGGATACTGCTGTCAAGACCTCAGCAGGTTGTTCTTGGAATAAACAGAGACCTAAGTTTCATTGGAAACCCAAGAACAATAGTGGATCTTATAATTCTACATGGCACAACTCATATGATCCACAAGGCAGGTTCAAGTCAGCAATGACTTGAGCCTCCATAGTGTACTAATTCTTTGTATATTTATTGTTGTTGTAGGATCATCCCCTTAAGCATAAAGATGTTGGAATTGTTGACAGTGGTTGTTCTAGAAGTATGTCAGGAAACAGGGACATGATGCATAACTTTGTACCTATTCAAGGTGGAGGCAATGTAACCTTTGGAGGAAGTGATGGACGAATTACAGGGAAAGGGACCATCAAAACACCTCAGCTGGACTTTGAGAATGTTTATTATGTCAAGGAACTTCAACACTTTAATTTGTTTTCAGTCTCACAAATCTGTGACACTAAGAACAAAGTACTCTTCACAGAGAATGAATGTCTTGTGCTGTCTAAAGACTTCAAACTCCCAGAAGATACTTCAATTCTACTGAAAGTTCCTCGCAGTCATAATCTGTATACATTCAACTTAACTAATGTCAAACCAGCAGGTGACTTAACATGCTTGGTGGCTAAAGCATCTGTGGATGAGTCCACTAAATGGCACAGAAGGATGGCCCATGTCAATTTCAAGACCATCAACCAGCTCTCAAAGCTGGGCCTTGTTCAAGGTCTCCCTGCCAAAGTATTTACCAATGATCATAACTGTGTTGCATGCAACAAAGGAAAGCAGCACAGAGCCTCATATAAAGGAGTTCCTGTTACAGCAGTAACCATTATTTCTGAACCTCTTCAGCTGCTTCATATGGATCTGTTTGGTCCAACTAAAGTGAGAAGCATTGATCATAAATATTTTTGTCTGGTGATCACTGATGGTTTTAGCAAATTTTGTTGGGTATTATTTCTAAGGACCAAAGATGAAACTTCTGAAATTTTGAAAGACTTCATTACCCTTATTGAGAATCAGTTGAACAAAAAGGTGAAAGGAATTAGGTGTGATAATGGTACAGAGTTCAAAAATGCTATTCTAATAGAACTCTGCAGGTTAAAGGGAATAAAAAGGGACTATAGCACTCCAAGAACCCCTCAACAAAATGGGGTGGCAGAAAGAAAAAATAGAACCTTAATAGAGGCTGCAAGATCAATGCTAGCAGACTCTAAACTTCCTACCATGTTTTGGACTGAAGCTGTTGGTACAGCTTGTTATGTACTAAATAGAGTGTCCATTACTAGACCACATCTTAAAACACCATATGAACTTCTCTTTGGAAAAGTTCCTGTTATTCATTACCTTAAACCGTTTGGCTGTCAGGTGACAATTTTGAATACCAGTGATCCTTTGGGCAAATTTGATGAGAAAGCTGATGATGGATACATTGTGGGGTATTCTGCTCATAGTAAGGCATACAGAGTTTACAATGTATCTGCTAAGAAAATTGAGGAGACTTTGAATCTGAGGTATCTTGAAGACAAGCCTAATGTTCAAGGCCAGGGTCATGTTTGGTCATTTGATCTTGACTACTTGACTGATTACTTGGGTTATGCTAGACATCAGGCTGATCAAAATGCAGATTCTGCCACATCTCCAACTACTAATGCAGACACTTTGGATGCTCATTCTGACAGTGGGTCTGATGATGAACAACCCATTGTAGTGCCTTCCTTCTCTCCTAACAATTTTGTAGGTGACACTTCTAAAGGTTATACTGATGTGGGTGAAGATGAATTCTATTATGCTGAGGACCTTGCCAGACTGAAGAAACAAGAGTATGCAGCCAATTTAGATGCTGAGAAGAATGTTGAAAAGAGTACAAATGAAGCTCTCGACAGAAACTTCAATTCTGCTGAAGGTAGTTCTGTTTCTCCTCACCTCTCCAATTCGGCTGAAAGACATGGTGACACTACTCCTATTTCTACTAGAGTGTCAACAGACCTTGGAGAACCTTATACAAGGTTTCCAAAACCTTCAGATCTTGGTCATCATCAACCTAAAGCAGGCATCTTCAACACACCTTCCTATGATACTGACTTTGAACCTACTGTGACTAATCTTGATTCTTCCATTGATGTCAACACCACTACTACAACAAGGATCAACAATGTTCATCCACAGTCTAATATTATTGGTGATCCTAATGCACCTGTTAGAACAAGAGGTACTGTGGCGCGTTCTAAATATGGACAGGTGGCTTTTGTCTCTTATATCTCCAATCAGCAGAGAGACAATCACACAGACTATAAACATTGTCTGTTTGCTTGTTTTCTCTCACAAGTGGAACCAACCAGTGTTACTCAGGCTCTTGAAGATTCAAGTTGGCTTAAAGCAATGCAGGATGAGATGCAACAATTTCAAAATCAGCAGGTTTGGATATTGGTACCACTACCTGATGGTAAGTATGCTATTGGGACAAAATGGATTCTGAAGAATAAGAGAGATGCTCGGGGTGTTGTCATTAAGAACAAAGCCAGATTAGTTGCACAGGGTTATAGACAAGAGGAGGGGATAGATTATGATGAAGTATTTGCACCAGTGGCAAGAGTTGAGGCTATACGGATTTTCTTAGCTTATGCATCCTATATGGGCTTTATGGTCTATCAAATGGATGTTAAAGGAGCCTTCTTGTATGGTGAAATTGAAGAGGAGGTATATGTCACTCAACCAAAAGGATTTGAAGATCCAGATCATCCTAATCATGTTTATAAGGTGGTCAAAGCTCTCTATGGACTACATCAGGCACCCAGAGCCTGGTATGCTAGGCTCTCTACATTTCTGCTGAAGCATGGTTACAGAAGAGGTGCAATCGATAAGACTCTTTTCCTAAAGAAGAATTCCACTGACATTATTCTTGTGCAAGTCTATGTGGATGACATTATCTTTGGATCCACAAAGGAAGCTTGGTGCAGGGAGTTTGAGGAGCTTATGAAGGGAGAGTTTCAGATGAGTGCAATGGGAGAGATGACTTTCTTTTTGGGTCTTCAAGTTCAGCAGAAACCTGATGGTATCTTTATCAGTCAGGACAAATATGTGAGGGACATCTTGAAGAAGTTTGGTATGGAGGGTGTAAGGACTGCTACTACACCTTATGAAGCTCCTAAGACAAAGACCAACAATGAAGCTGATCCACCTGTGAATGTTCATTTGTACAGGTCTATGATTGGGTCTTTGATGTATTTAACAGCTTCCAGGCCTGATATTACTTTTGCTGTGAGTGTTTGTTCGCGACATCAAGTTACTCCACTGACTTCTCATCTCAATGCTGTTAAGAAGATCTTTAAGTACCTTAAAGGCCAACCTTTTCTAGGTCTTTGGTACCCAAAAGAGTCTCCTTTTAAGTTGGAAGCTTATAGTGATAGTGACTATGCTGGTGCTAATCTGGATAGGAGGTCCACCACTGGAGGTTGCCAATTCCTTGGAAAAAGATTGATTTCTTGGCAATGCAAGAAACAAACTATTGTGGCTACCTCATCTACTGAAGCAGAGTATGTGGCTGCTGCTAATTGCTGTGGACAGGTTCTTTGGATTCAAAATCAGTTGTTGGATTATGGGTATAATTTCATGAACACAACAATTTTTATTGATAATCAAAGTACCATATGCATTGTTAAAAATCCAGTTTTTCACAGTCGAACAAAACATATTGAAATCAGGCACCACTTTATAAGAGATGCATATGATAAAATTTTGATAAATGTGGTCAAAATTCCTACTGCTGATAATGTGGCAGATCTGTTAACAAAGGCTTTTGAAGGACCAAGGTTTCAACACCTTGTGGTCCATATTGGCATGCTTAACCCTTAACTGCAAAGTTTAAGGGGAGGCATAGGCCTCAGGGGAGGCATATGCCTCAGGGGAGGATTTGTGTATAACTTTGCATTTTGCTATGTAATTTTGTATATTTGGTTAATTTTAACTAACTCTAACCTGCTAATGTAATTTTAGTGTGTTCCTTTGTTGGTTTGTGTATGTTTCTGTGTTTGTTTTGCAGAATAGTTGTCTCTGAATTGTTGAGTTATGGTTAAGATAGCTGAAGCTGGTTTCCACTGAATTCATTGTGCTGAAGTATGTTATTTGTTTCCTCTGAAGTTGAAGTACTGAAGTTATATGTTTCAATCAAAAGAAGTACAGAAGCAAATACATCATTCATTAATTCAAGAAACAGTTTACAGCTTACAGATTACAGAGTACAGGCAACATCAAAAGCATCTACATGATCTAATAGTCCTAATCTATTACATATCATTTATTCCAACATCTAAAGATGAGCACGATGAGTATGGCTGCTCACATCTTTCACACTAATAGCTGTTGGATATGCACGATCGCTTACATCTTTTGGCACTAAATGCTGGCTATGCCTTTGTGAAAGCATAACCAACTCTAACAGATGCTAAGGATCAAAATGGAGAGGATGGATTGATGAAAACGAAGAAGCTGAAGCTGATTGTGGCAGAGAGATGAGACTGAAAGATTTTCATTTATGCATCATCTACTCTTTCAATCATACATCAACTTACATCATTTTCCTTTTTCCATTCCTTGATACGATATGTGATGATGCACCATAACATGATGCAGAGAGACCAAGCACCACCTTTCTTCCCATATGGAGTGGTGGATTTTTGGCTCGTGGCCTTCGTTGAGGCCTAGGTGCTGAGGGTTGGGAGTAAGATGTTCCCTCATTATAGGAGTCATCAGAGTCTTCAGCAGATATACTTGGTTTTTCAACACTTTCATCTTCTGATGAGGAGAGAAAGGGTGACTTCTTTGGTAATGGATATGGCTTTGGAAAATAGTGAAACCATGAATTGGTATCTTCACTAGATGATGAGGATGATGATGAGGATGTTGTTGTGAGATCTATGATCTCAGGTTGTGTGCTCATAATGTATGATGGTTAATTTTGGAGGATTGAAGAAATTAGGGTTTGAAATAATTTGGGGATTTTTGATGAAAAAGTCTATGTGCATTGGGATTGTTTTATAGACGGGTTCAAGTGGTAAGAGAATTAATGTGTGTGGGTGAAACAGTAAAAAGATATTTACTAAAGCTTCGTGAGTAAGTCATCTGTTTCTACTGAGTCTTCTACTTCAGCAGAATGGGTGTTCGTTTCTACCGAAGTTATAAGTGAATCCAAGTAAAAGTAGAAGTCCACGTCATCCTTGGTCAACTTTGACCAAAGTTGGGAAATTTCTATTTATTCGTTACGACATATTTTCGCTCCACATTAAGTGATTCGCTTATTATTATCATTAAAAACACTTCCTTTTGTGCAAAATCGTAACCCTAATCTTCAAAAACTCTCATGGCACTTCAATTTAAACATGATCATAATAAGGTTGCTTTTCTTGGATCTGCTCGAGGAGATGAACTTTATAGGCCGATGATTTCTTTCTTACTAAGATCAAAGATTGTATATGCATTGACGCATTCTCCAAATGCTATATATGAAACTTTGATTACTCAATTTTGGGAGTCGGCAGAAAAGAGAGGTGATACTGAGATAGTTGCAAGTGTTGATGGACAAGTATATGTGGTGACAGAGGAACTGATCAGAAGACAACTTCGCTTGGATGATGAGAATGGAATTTATCATTCTGATTCTACGATGGTTCTTGAAGGGCTTAGAGCAATTGGATATCAAAGTTCGAGGACAGATATGTGGTTGAAAAACAAGCTTTGTCCTATGTGGAGGTTCTTGGTTCATACGTTGCTACAGTGTTTGAGCAATAAGTCTGGAGGATGGGATCAGTTTTCAACACAAATGGGATGTGGTATTGTTTGCTTATCTAAGGGTTTGACTTATAATTTCTCTAAGTATATTTTTGATAATATGGTAGAAAATATAAATAGGAAAAAGGGTAAGTTTTTGATGTACCCTAGGTTCTTACAGATGATATTGAATGTTTCTACACAAACCCAGGCTTTTCATCCCATAAGTGTTCTGACTCCTAAGTTATTTGCTACAATGAGGACTAAATTTTAAGGGACACATTTTCCTTTGTTAGCTGCCATGCTACCTCAGGAGAATGAGACTGATAATGAGCTTAATGTAGTTTTACCTTCTTCCAATCCTACTGATGGAAATCTTTCAGTAGATGGTGATGAGGGTCCTTCTGTTGTTGCTGAAGTATCGTTACCTTCACCAAGACCATGTTCTAGTCCAGCATTTATCCAAGTTCCTATTGAAGAAGTTCAGGATCAAATCGATGAAGTTCAGGTTGATACTGATAGATTGCCTACACCAAGTCCTGTTAGGACTTCATTTGGTGAAGGATGTTTTAATGTTGCTCCTGAACAGTCTAATGAAGTTCCAATTTCAGCTGAGCAATCACATGATGCTGATGAGGATCCTATTTCACTTTCTTCATTATATGATCTGGTGAATAAGCTTACAGGTGAGGTGTCTGGTCTTAAGAAAGAACTTATAGAAACTAAGTCTGTTCTTGGTCAGAAGATTGTGGAATTGGAGAATAAAGTTGAGCAATTGGAGAAATTGCTAAGTCAGAAGGGTAAAAAGAGATGTTTGGTTTCTTCTGAGGAGGAGGCTGCAGAGAATCTTAATGAATCTCTTGAGATATTGGCTGATGTGGCATTAACATCTAATGTTTCTTCTTCTATTGGTAAATCTTCACAAAGAAAGGAGTCTAGCAAGGAGCCTATTCTTTATACTAGCAAAAGACGAAGACAATATTTGAATAAGGTGTCTGCTGACACTTCAAAGGAGCCACATATGGTTGATGCGTCTGCTGATGTTATAGTTGAGGAGGTTGGTTCTGATCATGGTCAAACTTCGTCAATACCAGAACATTTAAATGTTTCACCTTCAGCAGATGATGAAGAGGTTTTTCTTGCTGGGAGAGTGTATAAGTTGAATGCTTCTCCTGAAGTTTTCTCTACACCTGTTGAGGAACTGTCTCAACCTATTTCCTCTAATGTGGGTTTGATTGTTTCTTCTGAAGCTCACATTGGTTCTTCTGAAATTGGTTCTGCTGAGACATCTTCTGAGAAAGGACAGGATCCTGTGATTGATGATTTGCTGAAGTCAGGTAGAGTGACTAAAGAACAATATCAAGCTCAGGCTGGATTGTTTGCTGATTATGAGAATATCCAGAAGAGTCGTGTTGTGGCTAAATTTCTTCAAGATCAGTATGCTTCTGATTTGTCTCCTGAAAGGAAATTAGAGCTTGATGCATTCTTTCCTACGATTACTGATGATCAATGGGATGGTTATATTTCTCAAGGTGCTTCTGATCCTGATCTAGCAAAACTTATCTTAGGAGAATCTTTTAATGATGATGATTTTGTGGATAAAATGGTGGCACTTGGTAATCAAAGGAAGCAAGAATCTGCTGCACAGAGAAGAGCTCTTATTGATCAGAGAAATAAAGCCAAAAGAGAAAAACCTATGACTGTTGCTCAGAAGAGGAATTATATGAGGAGAATTGTGAAGAATTCTGCTATGTATAATTCTGGTATGTCAATGAAGCAAATCATGACTTTATCTGATGATGCTTTGATTAGACAGTATCATATGGTTATGCAGTTTTCTTCTTCTAGTTCTACTTCTTCTCATTTGGCAAATAGTACTTCAATGTCTGATGTTCCTACAGCCAAGAGACAGAAAACAGTTGAAATTGTGGATAGTTTTGATACTGTTTTGCCTTCGGAGGAATCTTCAGTTGTTCCTTCTGATACACCTTCAAATGCTACTCCTTCTTCTGATATGGTTGTTTCTGCTGGATCTTCTTTGGTTTCTTCTGATATGTTGTCAACTGTGGAGTTAAGTGATTCTCTGATTCAGGAAACTGATTTACAACTTGATACTGATCACAGTGCTGATATGGGAAAGCAGAGTTTGGTTACAAGAAGTTCGGATAGATTGGATAAGAAACATGCTTCAAGAAATACTACTTTAGATCTTAAGGCTGATGAATCTACATTTATTGAGGTTGGATCTATTGAAGCTTTTCCTGAAGGTACTCATGTGGTTTTGGTTAATTGGACAGCTGGTAAACTTAACACTGTTTATAGGCTGGATAATACTGTTCTTGAGTTTAATTTCTTAAAGGATATTCTTCATTTGGTGAATAGACATGATTTGAAGATGCTGTATGAGCATGTCATTCAGTATTATAAGTTTCATTCAGCAACTGGTTCTGGTTTATATTTGTTGGGTGATCTTCAGGTTATGTTTGATTCTGATTCTCCAAATGGTAAGGGGTATTCTATTTGGAAGAATTCTCATAAATGGGAGATTGAGAGTTGGAGGTTTTATCCTCTACCGTGTGTTCAGGTAGTTCAGACTACATGTGGAATGATTTTGTGTATGCTATCAGATAGGCTTTATCCTTTATCTGATATTTTTATGGAAAAGTTGCTGAGACACAAGTTGGAAGTGCCTCCTAATCCGGTTGGCAATGATGACCTTCATGCTACTCAATGTGTTGGTTTGATTAAGAATCAACTTCTATCACATAAAGGTTCATCTTGATTGTAATATTTTGTAATATTTGTTTTCTTTAGTTATTTTTCTTAGTTAAAAAAAAAAAAAAAAAAAAAAAAAAAAAGAAAAATGTTTTTGGTTTTATCTAACTTTTCTTGCAGGTTTGTTGTATATTTTTTGGTTATTGACTCACCTGATATACTTTGTGTATGTCAAAGAGTTAGCTAGTCCAAAGGGTACAGCTTTGGTAAAGACACATCAAATCTGTTGATAGCTGTAATGATTTGCTCAAAATCATAGGGTTTACAACCACCTATGCTTTATTGCTGAGTGTTGTATGGTTTTCAATTCACCATGGTTTGTTCCTGTTTGGAATCCAAGAATTGACTAGCCCACATATATATGGTGTGTGGTAAAGGCAGTGGCATTCCATATTTGGTTCTCAATTCACCAATTATATGAATTGACTAGTCCTGAGCAAACGGCTACAGGTAAAGACATTTCAAATCCGTTTATATGGTTGCTGGTTTGCCCATAAATCAGATGGTTATCAGTGTACCATAGTTTATGAACTTAAACATATGGCTACTCCAGTAGTGATGGCTATTGGTAAAGAGACATTAAATCCATTTATTTTCAATGATTCACCTCTCACAGGAGTTCACACTCCTGGATGTGATGAGAATAGTATGAAACTAATCTGTTTTGATGTATCTTTTTGTCATTTGTTGCTGCAAAGATCTGGAGTTTCGAAGTTTGTCATTATAGAGATGTTCTTATTTGGATTCTTTGCTGATGTTGTTCGTGAACAATCCTCTGGTGCTGTACGATCTATCAAGAAACTGGAACTTAACAAGTCAAATTCCAGTTTAGGGGAGGATTGTTGGGAATTATGTGAAGTCTTGATTATGCTGAACTTAATGCCGAAGTGTTTCTACTGAAGTGAAGTGGATTCTGCCGAAGAATTATTCTACTGAAGTATAATAGTGATTAGTTTGTTTCTGCGGAAGTGTTTATTCCGTGTTTAGTTTATTTAGTGTGGATATACATGAGCTTTATTAGGAAGTGATTGTGTATATCTTATTTAGTTTTATGATTATACGTTTCTTGGAAAACAGGTTAGCGATATTGTTTAGGGTTCCTTATCTATAAAAGGAACACATTAGAAAGGTTTATGTACCGATTGGAAAAACTCAGTTTTAGTTAATATAAAGATCCATAGAGGATCAAGAAGTTCTTAGTTGTTTGTTACTTGTGTTTATATTCCGCTGATAAACATTAGTAGTAGAGATTGTCTTTTATTGTGCTTGTGATTACATAGGCATACATAACGATCCACGAGCTCAAGATCTATCAAGGTCTTTGTCTGTTTCAACATATTCGTACCTTCACATGCATAAACTCAATAAACCAGAAAATATTAGACATAAACGGCTCTTTTCTTGGTTATTTTGGGTCTATTTTGATAAAGAAATGGTATGTGTTTTAGCACATGCCAAAGAGGTAGCTAAAAGAACAAAGGTATAGGGAAAGGAAAAACAAGCCTCTGACCAAAGGAGAACAGAGAGAATATATGATCAACTTCATCAAGAGTCAGGGACATCCTAGCTGGAAGGTTACTCAATTGAGGAAGCTGACACCTGATGAACTTAAAACTAAATTTGAGAAGGTGTTTGATCAATTCAATAGGTTTGTCCCAATGGATTCTGATATGGAAGCTTCTAAGGTTAAGAGAAAAGGGTTTACCCTTCAGTCTGAAGAAGCCAAAAGCAGAAAGTAAAAGAAGTAGTTGAAGCAGAAAAGGTTGAGGATAAACCCAGTATTGTAAAGAAGGAGGAAGATGCTGAAGCCAAAAAGCCTATCATCAGGTGGACCAGGAAGAAGTCTCAAGGAAAGAAACCTTCCAAGAAAGAAAAGACAGAATCAACGAAGGAAGTGGAGGCTTATATGGAGGACAAGGTAGAAGAGCCTCCATCTGAAGAGTTCACTATGGGTATTGTCCCTGAGGGTCCAATGGCTGCAAAGATTGCTAATATCAAGATCATCAAGACTGGCAGCAAGGCATCTTATCAGGTGGTAAGGGAAGACTATACCAGTACTGTATATGTTAATTTTCCAGGCTTGCTGTGTGATATGTCTAGGGATGACTTGAAGTGTTTGTATACACTAATGGTGGAAAAGCATGGTGAGAAGAGGCCTGAGGAAGAATATGAGAGAGTCCTCTAGGGAGATTTGAAAACCATGTTTGAGGCACCAGATGCAAATGGTAAAATTTGGAAGCTGGCATGTCAAGAAAAAGTGATAAGATGGCGATATTTCCATACTTGTCAAGTGCATTGTCTGGTATTAGAAACTGAAAATATTTATATGCTAACAGAAGTGGAGCATCCACTTCCAAACAGGGTTTGCAGGATTATGCTTGAGAAGAAGCTACTTGGTGAAAGAAAGGATGATGCATATTATCAGCTTTTGAGGTTAGTTGAATCAAAAGCTCAACAACAATAATTTTAAGTGTTTGAAAGAATTTTCTAAGTGTTGTTGGGTAGGTTTTAAAAGGTTGTTAAATAAAATGGATTTTGAGGGGTTTCACTTGGTGAAAGTATTTTGTACTGTCACAACAAATGGTTATCAGTTCACCATGTCTAACCCACACACGAACTGCTTAATCCATGAGCAAACGGCTCTAGTAAAGATATCTCAAATTCGTTTATGGCTGATAATTTGCCAAAAATTATATGGTGCTCAACTCAACATATCTGTGTGGATGAAGAGTTGGCTAGCCCACAAGGTCATGGCTTGTGGTAAACGCTGTGGAAAACCATGACTAGTCCAAAAGGGTACAGATTTTGGTAAAGACTAAAAAAAATCTGTTGATAGCTGTTGATTTGCTAAAAATCATATGGTTATCAATGTACCATGGTCTTATACACCAAAACATTGGCTACTCCAATAGTAATGGCTATTTGGTAAAGAGACATCAAATCCATTATAATTTTCTATGATTTACCTCTCACAGAAGTTCACACATCTAGAAGTGATGAGAATGGTATGAAACTTTTATAGTTTGATGTACAGATAGTCACAGATGCTGAAAAGAACATGAAGTACTAATGAATTGCTGATCCAATGCTGCACAGAACACATCAGGAAGAAATTTTGAAGATGCAGCTGAACAATAATTCCAAGATCCTCAAGACAATCAAAAGACTTGAAGTTCACAAGTGAAGATCAAGTTAGGGGAGGATTGTTGGGAATTTTAATTTGTAAAACAGATTTAAGTATGTTTAAGTCTGTTAGAGTTAATTCTGGTAGCTTTAGTAGTTAAGTCTGGCAAACCAGACTTAAATCTATTGGTAGTTAAGTCTGCCAGAACAAATAGTCGTGAGTTAAGTCTGTTTATGTCAAAAACAAAATATTTTGTTAGAGTTATATTAGGAATAGATATGTATGAGTAGAGATATCTTAGGAGAAGATATCTTTACCCTTTTACAACTTTGTTAGACAATTAGGGTTTCCTTGGTGTATAAAAGGATCCATAAGGTTTTAGGTTAATGTACAAGTTGTAAGCATTAGCCTTTGAGAAAATTAATAGAAAATACGAAGTTAGTTATTTTGTGTTCTTTATATTTGTGTGTTAAGATTCCACATTAACACATCAAGCTTTTGCTAAGAGTTCTTCATATAGTAATTTAAATTTATTCAAGATTACTATTAGTCATTCAATGCTACTTGGATCCATAAACTTTTGGACCTACAAGATTTGTGTAACCGCCAAGCTTATGATAGAATACATGCTATGACTGTGCTTTGAGTGATCACCCCGAAATTGACACTTACACTAGTTTAGAGATTTTGAGTGTTTTATTCCCATTTTGTGAGGTGTTCGGCTCTTATTTATTCTAGCATAAGGGATTTTTAAACTTATATTTTCCAGGTAATGGGAGATATCTTTTAGAAATTATTATAATAAGGTTTACTTGAGGGCAAGTAAAGTTCAAGTGGGGGGATATTTGATAACATCAAATAGTCCTGAATAATAAGTGTCAATTTCCCCCGATAATGCTCGTATTTTATATCATTTATATGGATTTACGCTTGTTTTCCTTTACATTTCACTTTCAAGTAAAATACAAGCATTGGAGCTAATGAGACGCGGATTTTGAGATTTTCTTAGAGATTTATGATAGTATGCCTATTGTGAAGAAGCTACGGTGTAACTCCATCTCTCACATTACGCCATAGCTAGCGCGTTGACTCAGAAGACCAACTCAGCATCAATTACGGCGTAACTCCCAACGAAGGATTACGGCGTAACCAATTAGGTCAAGGAATGTCCACGCCGCCATCAGATACGTCGTAACTCCTTCCAATGATTACGGCGTAATCATACCAAATGTAACCTATACTAAAGATACGGCGTAACCCATCCCATGTGTTACGCCGTAACCAACTTTCCGAGAGCATAATTGTGGAAATATTGAGGTTACGGTGTACTCTTAACTCAAGTTACCTCGTAACTAGATCATGCCTATAAATACAAGCCTTAATTTCTGCATTTTATATCATTCACTTCACACCAAAAAGCAAAGAACGTCAAGAGGGGTCCAAAGGCAGATCTTGAAGAGCATACGGAGCCATCTCCAAAGGAGAAATCACTCCCTAACGATAAGCATTAGCGATTTATTTTATCTTTTACTTTCGATTCATCTATTCCATTATGTTAAACATTGAATCTTTGGTTTCTTTTAATATGATCGGCTAAGCACCTTTGGTGCTAGCCTAGTTATGATTCCTTAATTATTTTGTTTACATTTACATGCTTCCGTATAACTGTTTCTAGTGTATGCATGCATAGTTCGTTGATAGCTACCCTAGCTTCGATAGTTTTCAATGGCGGTAGTATCTAGTTGCTTAGGAGAATTGAACAACTGACCCTAAGTAGTTAGGTTTAGTTGGGGAGGGTAAGAATTGACCAACTGACGACCCTTCCTCGCTTGTGTGAACTGACCAAATGATCACCTGCCGTTTGGATGAACTTAAGAAGTTAGGGGTGAGTGTCTAAGATGCTAGCGCCTAGGCACTCATTGTTACGAATTTTGCATGCAGAGGTACTTAATGACTTGGCTTAGGGGATTAAAAACAACTAGACTTTCAAGGGTAGTAGCTTGATCTCTGGTGGAAGCTAGCCTTTGGTGATAGGTTAGGACGAACTGACCAAATGTTGTCCTAGCGACTTAAACCCCCACTTGAATCAATTGGAAGTAGTAAAACGTGAGCATTACATGATAGGATTAGTAACTAGGTTAGCACACTTTACCTCTATTGATTACATCTCTATTTTATTTTCCGCATTTATTTCTTTTTATTAGTTTAATAATCATTTCAATCCTTAAAACAATTAAAACCAGTGACACCTAGACTTAATTAGAATCCACTAACATAGCTCTTAGGACGACCTCAGTTTTACCGATTACTACACTACACATGACCAGGTACACTGCCCGTGAGTGCATAAGGTGGACCATAGGTAAACGAGACTTTATAAATATTAAAACCTGGTCAGAAAACCTGCATCAGGTGAAAAGTTAGTAAGTTGGTCTTCAAAGAAACAAGATTGTACTGCACTTTCAACCGCTGAAGCCGAGTATGTGTCTCTATCTGCATGTTGTGCTCAAGTTCTATGGATGAGAACACAACTAACAGATTATGGCTTTACTTTCGATAAAATACCTATGTATTGTGACTCGAAAAGTGCCATAGCCATCTCATGCAATCCTGTTCATCACTCAAAGACTAAGCATATCAGAGTCCGCAACCACTTCATCAAAGAGCACATAGAAAAGGGTACTGTTGAATTATTTTTTGTGAAGACAGATTACCAACTCGCCGATCTATTTACTAAAGCCCTTCCAAAAGAATGGTTTGACGATTTAGTTTGACGAATTGGAATGCGAAGCCTAACCCCTGAGGAGTTAGATAGTCTTCTCGAATCTTCTTGAAAATGATTTCCAAAAAGCTTCGCTGTAAATATTTTTGAAAAACCAACAAAAGCAAAATATAAAAATATAAAACTTTCAAAAAATACAAAAACAATATATAATCAAAAAATACAAAAATATACTTCTCATGACATGTCTCTCGTATAATCGATAGTATGTACGTTTCTAGAAATGTCATTCAACAATGATACGGACATGTACAGATGCTTGAGCGAAAGTTCATTAATTGTTTTCTAAAACATGTCGTTTCTCAAAAAAAATTCACAATGGCTTTCGTATACTTCAGTACGAAACCCGGACTAAAAATGATGACTTTTGATTATTTCAAATCAAAACTCGTATTTCTAATGAAAATCTCTAGTGTACGCTTCAATGCACTACATTTAAAACTAGTGAGAAATCATCATCATCTTGAGCACCTTTTCAAGATTGTTCAAAAAGATTTTTTCAAAATCTTTCAAAATATTTTGTGCTCAAGATAACTCCCTCCAAAACCCTTTATTGATTATGCTTTCTTAAAGGGGGAGTATAAAACACAAATGTTCCAACTTCATGCTAAAATCAAATCCGTTTGTCTCCCTAAAAGATTCTAAAAATGTTGTTTAATCAGTTGATATCAAAAATATCACGAATATGCTATTTTTAAGGGGGAGAAGACGTGATTAAAATGTGATCAAAAATGTTTAATGATCGTTGTTTGAATCTCAAAAGAGCTCGACTCAGTCGCAACCAATGAATTGACGAGAAATCAAAGTCAGTAAATGTACCATTTCGAGAAACTCGTGATAGACATGCACTTTCATGGGTCTAACCTTCTTGACAAGGAGAGTTTACAACTTCAAGTTAGTTATTAGAGCTAGTTGTCACCTAAAAACTGACAATGGAACTCTTTAACTAAGCAACGTAACCGTGTCTCGTAGGGAATTGTCTATCAGGAGCCGATCAATTCAAAAAGTGCGCGCTCTACCCTTACTGTGCAGATTTAAGTTAAAACAATATAAGCACATGTGAAGGGGGAGTATATCTGAAAATGCAAAAACTCTCAAGGTGTTAACAAAACATATTTGATAATCATAAACACTTTGAGAGATTTTCAAGAAAAAAGGTTTTATGGCAACATAGGAATAGTCATGAAGTTATAAGGTGACTAAGAATAGGAAATACGTCCTATGAACCGCCGAGCCGGAGGGATCTACCCAAGGACAATACCCATAGTTAGTATTAGAAGTCCTTAGGTATGATTAAAAAAGGGAGTAATGTGAGAAAGGAGAAAGAAGGGGTTGAATAATTAAAAAGAAAAGTAAAGAAAAATGGTGAAAAGAAATAGCCCTCCATAATTCAACTTAGGGCAGAAACTGAGTTCAATTCATCTGCTACTAGTTGTCACTAAGATGATGCCGGTATTGAAGACAAAGACGTCATGGACCCAGTGACACATTGCACCAAACCTTCAAGCCACTCAATTCCTCTTAAAAGGATTTGTTTCATTCTCACTGGGAACCCTACATAATCTATCGACTTTCTCTTAGAGATTGTTGGTATTGAAGAAGGAGACCCTCTCCCTAGTCTCTACTTAGGAAAAATAAAGCACACTAATCGAGTCTAGAGCCACGAGATTCGTTAAAAGATCTCTTAGGAACACTCAATATTTCATCATTTATTGTTCAACAATAAGGACACAAGTGAGACATTCTAGAGTCCTTCGCAGATCTTAGCAATATGTCGAGAACATTTATGAGGGGATTCACAATTGTGATCCTCAGTGATTGAATGGAAATTCCAGCCAGTGTCAACATCAAATAGCCCTGACAGCAGGTCACTTCAGTAATTCTTTATGGATTACGCTTAGTATGTCTCAAACGGTCTACAGTCGTGAGGTGATGCTTCGATGTACCTCAACGACTCACCTGATTTATAGATATACTTCGGTATATCGTGTTAGTCTTCTTGAGGGCCTCCAGTTCATGAACAGCCTTTGTAAGAATTAGAGATGTGTTTTCACACTATGTTGTTAACACCCTCAACATTCGAACTTATAAGCGCTGGAAATCCCGCTAAGGAGATTCCTTTCACGAATCGAATCCTGAAGATGTGGGTCATTACTTGAACTATCAATGTAATGCCAACTGTCCCTCAACAGGATTAGGACGGCTGATTCGCCCGACCAAGGTGAATTGAATCAAAACATTCATCAATAAAACAATCGTAGTGGTCAATTCTTATAGAAAAGTCCACCGTGATCGATTGGTATTTTCAACTAACATATTCATGCAGGTACCGATAATTGTTCCTTGGAGGAAAGACCGCACCACCTCCCCATGCTCATACCAACATCATAGCACATGAAAGTTCTCACCAAAATCAAAGGCAACAGAATGTGAAAGATGATTCTTCATCAATGTCAAAGAATCTACAAAGTCTAAAGACTAGAGAACTTCACAATATTGGAAACTCAAAGTCAAAAGAAGTGTGAGCATGGTGGAGAAAAACGTGGAGAAACTTATCCCAAAGAAGTTAACAAATGGCAGACAACACCATTAACTGATCACAAAGCATGAAGGAACAAAGAATCAAGATTATTCAATGTCAACACACAAAGTTCAAGCTCAAAAAGACTAAAGACCTTATCAAGTGGAGCATCTTTTGAATGACCACCCCTTAGGGGGAGATTGTTAGCCTTAATAATAATTAATAGAAAGTGATGGTCATTCACATTTAGGAACTTTGTAACGTGTGTTAGATATTGTAATAGAATAGTCAATGGTCTCGTGGATTGGGCTAAGCTAATAGGTTATTAGTCATGTTAAGCTAGCCTTTTATGATTCATGTAATCCTAGTCCAATCCATATCCAATTCGTAGCCCATGGCCAAGCCCATTAGGGCATCTTAGTTTTAGTATAAATACACCTCAAATGTGTCATTTGAGGTGTGTGATTGAGTGTGTAAGTGTGCGTTTTGGTTATGATATAATAGTTATTTCTCTTCATCTTTATCTCTAAGTTTCATACGATTTACACTTCAAGTCACCACCTTGTTTGCTTTATCCTTGCGTGTTATATTCGTGTGTTAAGGTTGTGTAACGTGATAAGGTTGATAAAAACAAGTTCCTACACTCTCATCCCTAATGGAGAGTCATGAATGGTATTTATAGGCTCATTACAACAATACTTTACCACCTAAATAATATTAGTCCATGCAGGCAAAGCTATCTACATATCTAGTCCAATTCACGTGTAAGACACCAACTTCACAAAATAGCAAAGCTAATAATCTCCCTCCAAGGTGGTGTCACACGTGAATGATTACAATGAGTCCTATATAAGTATATAACAAAGTAAAATAACAATGTTTGACGAAGTACAGAGTCTCTGAGGATGTCATAGTAGACAAGATATTGAGGATAACTTGGAGTTCTCTCTTCTGATGATCTCGACTTTGATCTTTGGCGCTGACGACACTGATCTTTTTCAGCTCTGAACTCCTTATGCATCATCCTTGAAGTTCGTTCTTCCGAATACTTCAGCATCGATCTTTGGCACTTATGACGCTGATCTTTGTAGCCTTGAACTTCATGTGTTGTAATGATCTAGTTAGGTTATTACTCCCTCCTAACTAGCAAGCCTTTTTTTATCTACTCCTTCCTGAACCGACAACACTCTTTCATCAAATCTTTTACGTCTTTCAACACGCAACAGAGAAAGTAGACTATAGACTGTAGCACAATCGTTGTCATTCGGGAGCATCATATCAACATAACTCACATAGATATGCATCTAAGTTGGTAAATAATCCTCGATGTACACATTATTGGTACCTCTTCGGTTCCAAATTAAGCAAAGTTCTGTCAATCAACCAAATCACGAAAGACAAAACATAACTTCTTCCTCCTGATAGTTGCGAGTTATCGGAACCATCATAATGTTGTGTACATGCCGTAAAATCAACTTTAACTAGAAGCAATATGAAAACCATGACGACCTGTTTAAGCATATTTTCCGTGAAAAGATGTTGATAAATACTCCCAAAACAATTATCTCAAATCAACCTGTAATCAAACCTCCTTTCTATTCAACCGGCTAATAGTAATGACCACATATGGAGATAATCCGATATGACCAACTTGAAAAAGAAGTAAACACCCAAACTTTGTGACTTCATGCTTGTACGAAAGATAAATGTGACTTAGACTCTATACTAAGCACTACAACGTAAATCCTTAAATATCAGGTGCACATTGAATAAACGTCCAAACAAACTTATCTTGAGACATACTACCAACCAAACAACATCTCTGATACGCTTACACAGCGCGTTCAGGGTCAAAGGAACTTCCTTTTCGTCGAGCAAGTTTTATAACACCCTAGGCAGTGAACCTAATCGCCGTAGTGTAGTATTAGGGTAAGCCACGGGTATTGATATCGTTCTCTAGGGGAATAGAAATACTAGTTGAGAAATTACTACGCTAAGGTTGGGATTGAGGAAGATTATTTTTTATCTTTTTATATTTTTTAGAAAATGGAAATTGCGAATCTCGGGGTTTGGATTTGGGGGGGGGTTGGTATTTCTACCGATTACTCTACTATTATCTACTTATCTAATCTAATCTATGGGTAGTCTATGTCTAATTGTTGTGTGCTCGTATGATGATTTAAGAATGTGTTTACTTAAGTTTTATTACTCCCTAGTTATCTTCTATTGATGGTTGAATTGTCACGTCCTTATTCTTAATCGCGTTGTGTGTCTAAAGTCATAGGGTATGCGTTTATCCCTAACTCTTTGAAGCTACCAAAGGTTAATGACTACAAAATATCTAGGATTCATAAACTTAACACTAAGGTACTCTTTGGATGTTTAGCCTACGATGGTTCACAAAGATTAATCAAGCATTAATGACACAACGGATGATCTATCGCAATACTAGATCAATAACAATTAAGATAAGAGACAACCAATCAATATTTAATAACTAGGTTTCATATTACCTAAGCAAACACATAAGTAATTTAGCCGGACATGGAAAACATGCAAGCATACACACAATCAATTGAAGACATAATTGAATCAATGAAGTAAAACACTTATCTTGATGTAAGATAGGGTATGGAACCCTAAAATACTGTACAAGACAGCCTTGGTTCGGTTTAGGTTTTTACTCCACAAAACTACCTCTTTAATAACTGAAAATTTTGATGTCTATATATAATGTTACAATCTCGACGGCGTCACTCTTTAATTGTGACGTCGTCGGATCGCCGTCATTAAGTTTTCGTCTTGGCCACGTTAACATTGTGACGGCGTCACCTAATGGTTGTGACGCCGTCGCCTTCAGTCTCTGACGCCGTCTGGATCAAATCTAGGCCGTTTGAGCTGCGACGCCCTACTCTTTTAAAACCTGGTGCCGTCACTTGATAATTAGCAATTTGGCTACTGGGCCGTCACAAAATATGCACGACGGCGTCGCCATTTTGGCTGTGACGTCGTCCCCTTTTTGGTTGTGACGCCGTCCCATTGTGTTCCAGCAGCTTGAGTGTCTCGATTCTTGACTTTGGCCATTTTCTTCGTATATTCGCACCTTTTCGTCCGAATAAGTGTCATTCCAGCAATTTGCCTTCAAGAGACCTAAAAAGTGAAAAGGAACGGAATTAAGTAATAACGGATACAAAAGTGATCAATTAAAGGCTTAAATGACCCCTCAAAAGTGTACCTTTTAAATCCTTATCAATCTCTAAGATAAATAATTACACCTTAGAAATGTCACTTCAATCCCAAATAAGCAATGTTGTACAAAAACCTCGTACTCATTTTGTAGAAATAGCACTAACTCTAGCCGTGAAATAATTAACCCCGTGAAAATTTGTAGTCTAAAATACAAATCTTTATACTAAAAATTACTAAAATTTTTGGTTAAATTTCTCATTAAACCACAAAATACTAATCCTAGCCCAAAAATTTGGATTCTTCTTTTCTTTATAGCCAGCCCAACACAACTTCATACCCATTTAAGATAAACAGCCCAAACAAGATAAATCCAAATCAAACAACTTATCATTTAGGAGTTATATAAATGAAAGAGTAAATTACATATGGTTTGCATTAACTACAGCCGTTAGTCTCTTGACCAAAAAAATTGCACCGTTCTATCTTAAGTGGCAAACGTTATGCGCCGTTTGCCCCTCCCTCTAACGGGACCACTAACTGTCATTAACTCTTGTTAACTTGTTTTCCCATGAGGGTATATCCGTCATTTTGCAAACCAAAGGACGAACGGTGTAATTTACTCTTTTTATTATTTATTTAACAATTAGTACGTTTGTAAGGCCCATTTTTATACGTTTTTGTCCTATCTAATACATTTTCATCCATTTTATACGTTTTCGTCTGTATTTATACGTTTACATACATTTTATCTATTTTTATACGTTTTTCCCGTTTTCTTCTGTTTTAATACGCTATCGTCTGTTTTTCTTACGTTTTCAAACATTTTTATCCGCCTTTATCCTTTTTTATACGCTTTCATTTATTTTCTTACGTTTTCACATGCTTTTATCCACTTTTATCCGTTTTTATCCATTTTTGTCCGTTTTAAACGTTTTCACCCGTTTTTATATGCTTTCGACCGTTTTTCTAACGTTTTCATACAATTTTATCCGGTTTTATACGTTTTTATCCGTTCTTTTTCCATTTTCATCCATTTTGTATATGCTTTCGTCCATTCTTCTTACGTATTCATACGTTTTTGTCCGTTTTTAAATGTTTTCATCCATTTTTATATGTTTTCGTATGTTTTTCTTATGTTTTCATTCGTTTTATGTGTTTTCTTTGTTTTTATATGTTTTTTTCCGTATTTATACGCTTTCGTCCATTTTTCTTACGTTTTTGTGTGTTTTCATACGGTTTTTATTTGTTTTTATATGTTTTCACTCTTTTTTATACGTACAAAAACGTATAAAAACAGACAAAAACCTATAAAACCGGATAAAAGCGCATAAAACGGATAAAAATATATGAAAACGTATAAAACAGACGAAAGCGTATAAAATGGATGAAAACGAATAAATATGGACAAAAACGTATAAAAACATATGAAAACGTAAGATAAATGGATGAAAACGTATAAAAATAGATGAAATCGTTTAAAACGGATAGAAACGTAATAAAAACAACAAAAGCGACAGATGAAAACGGATAAAAAGGATAAAAACGGATAAAAGTGACAAAAACGTATAAATACGGACAAAAACACATAAAACAGATAAAAACATATGAAAACAAATAAAAATGGATTAAGATGTATGAACACGTAAAAACGGATGAAATGTTTAAAACAGATAAAAAGTATGAAAACCGATAATAATGTATGAAAACGTAAGGAAAACGAACGAGAACATATAAAAACAATAAAACGTATAAAAATTGACAAAAACGTATAAATACAGGAAAACGCATAAAAACGGATAAAAACGTATGAAAATGGACGAAACCATACAAAAACGGATAAAGACGGATAAAAAGGTATGAAAACATAAGAAAAATGGACGGACGCGTATAAAAACAGATGAAAACGTATAAAAACAGATGAACAACGGACGAAAGCATATAAAAATGGATGAAACGGATAAAGACGGATAAAAAAGTATGAAAACATAAGAAAAATGGACGGACGCGTATAAAAACAGATGAAAACGTATAAAAACGTATAAAAACAGATGAAAACGTATAAAAACAGATGAAAAACGGACGAAAGCATACAAAAACGGATGAAACGGATAAAGACGGATAAAAAGGTATGAAAACATAAGAAAAATGGACGGACGTGTATAAAAACAGATGAAACATATGAAAACAGATGAAAAACGGACGAAAGCATATAAAAACGGATGAATACGTTTGAAAACGTATGAAAATTTAAGAAAAATGGACGAAAGCGTATTAAAACGCACGAAAACGTATAAATACAAATGAGAACGTAGGAAAAACGAACGGAAGCGTATAAAAACGGATAAAAACGTTTGAAACCCTTACTAACGTATTAATAGTTAAATAAATATTAAAAAGAGTAAATTATACCGTTCGTCCTTTTGGTTTGCCAAATGATGGGTATAACCTCATAGGAAAACAAGTTAACAAGAGTTAACGATAGTTAGTGGGCCCTGTTAGAGAGAGGGACAAACGGCACATAACGTTTTGCCACTTAAGGTCTAACGGTGCAATTATCTTGGTCAACGGATTAACTGCTGCAGTCAACGCTACTCAAAATGAAATAACCCTAATTTTCTTTTTTTTGAACGGTATAACCCTAATTTTCTATCTCATAACTTCCGCCCCCATCACCTCTTTTCTCTCACCAAAACACAGTCACAATATTTCGTCTCTCTAACTTTCTTCCATCCACAAACTCAAACTCAAAAATCTTTACTCTGTCTCTTCGTGTGTTTCAGTTCATCTTGATCTGCTCATTATAATCGTACAGGTGACAGTCATCTAACTCATATTATTTCGTTTGTTTGGTTGTTAGATGATATGAAATTATATCATAATCAGATAATTAGGTGTTTAATTAATTGGGTTTGCTTATTTTTAAAATTTCATTTCCACTATGATTAGCTGATAAGCACTTCCATTTTGATTTACAGCTGCCAATTAGGAACAAAGCACCGGTGAAGCTTTTTGCCCAAAATTTAATCCCTAAATAAAATAAAAAAATGTCAGATAACATACCTTTCGAGATTCAATCAGAAATCGTGAAAAGGCTTCCTGTCAAATCACTAATGCAATTCCGATCTGTTTCGAAACAGTGGAAGTCTTTAATCGACAACCCGAAATTCATAAAAAACTTCATAAAAGACTACCACATCAATCATACAAACCCCCAACATCATCTACTTGTTCGGTACATGTTGCATAATGTCCAAACATATACTTCGATTGTCGATGACAATAAGTCCCCCCAGCATATGATTCCCTTAATCGCCCCGGAGTCCCTTAGGTCATTAAGAAACCCATTAATACTCGCTTCTGATGCTGGGTTGTTATGTTTTTGCGGTTATTACGGAGACCAAAATTCAAAAACCAAGAGGGCTGTTATATGGAATCCTACTGTTAGGAAATCTGTGGGTATTGATGTTAACCCTAACGCGGGGTATGCATATACTGTTGTTGGATTTGGGGTTTCTCATGGTGACCCTAAGCTTGTTAAGATTAGTTTTAAGGAAAATTTTAATGGAAGACCTACTATGTGGGATGTTGATGTTTTTTCGTTAAGCCCACGTGATTGGAGAAATGTTCATAGGGATACGGAGCCTTTTAGATTGTGTAAAATGGAGGGTGCTAAGGTTTGTATAAATGGGGTTATTTATTTTCGTGCTTATGATGTCCCAGATCCGGGTCGTTCTAGGTCTAATTTTTTTATTTCGTTTGATTTGGTGACGGGGGAGTTTGAAGAAGTGCCTTTTCCGGGGAATTTAGTACAAACACCTAATTACATACAGTCGGTGAAGGTGAATGGGTCACTTGGTATACTTGAGTATCATGATGGGGTTTGTGATGTGTGGACTAAGGAAGAGGGTGCTAATGAAACGTTTACCATGATATATACTGTTAAGGTTGAGGGTAACCAGTTGTACGGTGATGTATTGTGGTTTAGGAACAATGGTGAAGCTGTAGTGGAACTGAGAGATGGTGAAGAGTCTAGAATTGAAGTCTACGACCCCTCGTTAGGGGTTACTCGTGATGTTGGGATTCATGGAAGGCGACATACGTTCTTCGCAAGGTCGTACATGGAAACGTCACTTTTGCTTGATCAGCCAGAGGCAGATATCATCATTCATTAACAACGATGATGGTGCTATATTGCAAGGTGTCGAGATCAAGCTGTGGGTGTCACATCAGTCTTTGTTATTCAGTTTAGTTTATCTTACTATTTGTTATTCAGTTTATTTTATCTTACTATTTGGGTCGGCAGATTAAACAGCACTTCATGTCTGCTGCTGTTCACTTATTTGCCTAAATTATGTATTTGGCTTTGTTACGTTTGTTTGCTAAAATATTTGAAACATTTATATGTTATTAAAGCTAGCCTAACTTATAACCGTCGAGTTAAGACCAGTGAGCCAAAGTCTCCATAGCCATACACATGCTTCTTAATTAGATGTGGTGATTGGTTTAAGTAAAATATGGAATGATTGTTGCTTTCCTACATCATGGCAGTCACATCGGCTTTATATTTCTGTGCTAGTATGTTTTGGTCTTTCAAAAAGTTGAAACGCACTTTATTGATAGCAGTATTGTATGACTCAAGTCCTTTCGGTTCTTTCTCCCGCCATTCCATTTGTTGCCCACACCTTTCCTCTTGCCTGATTTGGTGCACCCTTCCTTGTTCCCTTTATGGCAGTCATGGCATTCGTTGAGACTCATCACGTATATTTTTTGTGTTGCAACTTAGCCAGCGATCGTATCTTTTGGTTATGTAGACATGTAGTGTTGATGTGTAGCTTTCCCTCGATTAATGCTATGTATATATCAGTGTTCTAAAAGGCGCGCCTTGGCGTCGCAAAGGCGTCGCCTAGGCGTGAGGCATGGCCTCTACGTTACGAAACAGACCTTAGCGTTGGCTTTAGGCGTGGCGCGGAAATAGCGTGAAATAGCGGGTAAAGGCGCAAAGCGTGGCGCCATTTTTTGAAGCGTTTAGAATTTTTTTTTTCACTTTTTGGGCTATTTTGTGTTTGGGCTATTTTGTATTTGGGCCTATGAATTATTAATTTAATTTTGAGTTAATTGCAGAAATCGTCCTCAAGGTTTGACCAAATTGCAGGTTTCGTCCCAAATAGTTTGAAAGTGCATAAATCGTCCCCAAATCAAACCTTTTTGCAAATTTTGGTCCCTGGCTTTAACTGCCGTTAAGTGAATTTCGTTAGAATTAACACGTTAGCCCTTTTGGCCAAAAACTCTTGCAGCGTTCATCCTTTTGGCCAAAAACTTTTGCAGTGTTCATCCTTTTGGCCAAAAACTCCTGTAGATCTCATCCTTTTGGACAAAAACATTTGCAGAGTTCATCCTTTTGGCCAAAAACTTTTGCAGCGTTCATCCTTTTGGCCAAAAACTCTTGCAGCGTTCATCCTTTTGGCCAAAAACTCTTGTAGCGTTCATCCTTTTGGCCAAAAACATTTGCAGAGTTCATCCTTTTGGCCAAAAACTTTTGCAGCGTTCATCCTTTTGGCCAAAAACTCTTGCAGCGTTCATCCTTTTGGCCAAAAACTCTTGTAGCATTCACCCTTTTATACATTTTCAAATGTTTTTAATCGTCTTCATCCATTCTTATGCGTTTTTGTCCAGTTTTATACGTTTATGTTCGTTTTAATACGTTTTCGTCTGTTTTTATACGTTTTCATCCGTTTTTATTCTTTTTTGTTCGTTTTTAACCGTTTTTGTACTATCTCAAAATATTGAAATTTTTTTCAAAAAGAAAAAAAATTGAAAATAAAAAAATTAGAATTTTTTTGCAAATTTGAAAAAAAAATTCCAAAAAATTTTGAAAAAGAAAATTGGAAAAAAAAACCGATAAAAAATTTGGAAAAAAAATTCCAATTTATTTTTTTTCTTAAATACAATTAATTTATTTTTTTTGAAATAAATTTTTGTAAAAAGAATTTCGAAAAAAACAATTTAGAAAAAAAATTCCAATTTCTTTTTTTTTTGAAAAAAAAAAGTATTTACGAAAAAAAAATTGGAATTTTTTTTTCCAAATTTTTTTCGGATTTTTTTATCCAATTTTCTTTTTCAAAATTTTTTGGAATTAATTTGCGAAAAAATTCCAATTTTTTTATTTTCAATTTTTTTTTCTTTTTGAAAAAAATTTCAATATGTTGTGATAGTACAAAAACGGTTAAAAACGCATAAAAACGGATCAAAACGTATAAAAACAGACGAAAGCGTATTAAAACAAACAAAAACGTATAAAACCGGACAAAAACGCATAATAATGGATGAAGGCGATTAAAAACATATGAAAATGTACAAAAGGATGAACGCTGCAAAAGTTTTTGGCCAAAAGGATGAACTCTGCAAAAAATTTTGGCCAAACAAGGACCAAAATTTGCAAAAAGGTTTGATTTAGGGACGATTTATGCACTTTCAAACTATTTAGGACGAAACCTGCAATTTGGCCAAACCTTAAGGACGATTTCTGCAATTAACTCTTTAATTTTTACTAAATAGCAGTATATCATATGGATATCTATCATTTACCACCACTCATACTTAAAACGAGTTTAGCGACGGTGCGCCGCGTTGCGGCGGAGTTTTTTTTTACACATTTTTATCTGGTAATTTATGTAACGAATATTGTTATTTTTTTTTATTTAATTTTTTTTCTTGAAGTATATTTAAAAAAAAATCCATTTTATTTGAGTTGAAGGGTGTCATGCAAATGTTAATTCTATGACTTTGGAGTTCCAGGTTTGCTAACTTTAATCATTTAATTTTGGATCATTTAGCTTCACTGGTCTTGTAACTCTTTACACAACAAACTTTGTAACAATGTTTGCAATAATTGGTGTAGTGGATGAATTTTGGAAAAGTAAAAGTATCATTTCTTTTGATGAGTGGAGGAATAAAGTGAACCATGATTAGGGGATTGTGGGGAGGGTATGTCGGCCAAAATTAAAGAAGAATCATGAGCATGATTAACTTTCCAAAAAAAAAAAAAAAAAAAAAAAAAAAAAAAAAAAAAAACTTAAGAGGCGTGGGTTTTTTTTTAGCCGAGATTTGGGGAATACCAAAAATCTTTGTACAAAAAGAAGATATAAATCTACTATTAAAATAATAAGATCTACCAAAAAAAAAGGATGTATAAATAAAAATAGATCTACAAAACATATCATTAAATTTACAAAAAAAAAATCGGATCTATTAAAAAAAAGTATTCGGATCTTTAAAAAAAAAATAATATATATATATTACTATATATATATTAAGGATCTTTAAAAAAACCAAAAAAAAAAAGGATATTTAAAAAAAAAATACGCATCTTTTAAAAAAAACGAATCTTTAATAAATAATTAGATTTACAAATAAAATAATTAGATGTACACAAAAAAGTGATCTTTAAATAAATAGAAAAATACTGATTTTTTATAGAAATAAAATAAATGCGGATATTTTAAAAAAAATAAATATCTATAAAAAATATGGATCTTCAAAAAATAATTAGATCTAAAAAAAATTAATAGATCTACAAATAAAATCACTATCTAAAAAAAAATTCGGATCTATAAAAAATATATATATATATTAGGATCTTTAAAAAAACGGATCTTTAAAAAAATTAAAACATCACGGATCTTAAAAAAAATAAAAATAAAAACTCCGGTTTTTTAAAATAAATTTTAAAAAAACTACGGATCTTTAAAAAAAATTAAAACATCGAAAAAATGATCTTTTAAAAAAAATAAAACATCACGGATCTTTAAAAAAAATTAAAAAAAACTACGGATCTTTAAAAAAATAAAAATATTGCGGATCTTTAAAAATAATTTTTTTAAAAATACGGATCTTTAAAAAAAACATTGCGCATGTTTAAAAAAAATTATATGCATACAAAAATTAAGTATCTTTGAATAAAAATAGATCCACCAAAAAAATAATAGATCTATAAAAAAAATTCGCATCTAAAAATATAATATGCATCTTTTAAAATAAATACGCATCTTAAAAAATAATACGCATGTTTAAAAATAAAAATTCGCATCTAAAAAATACTGGTTTTAGAAAATACCAAAAACGTCGGTTCTTTAAAAAAAATTAGATCTAAAAAAAATAATAGATTTTAAAAAAAAATCGGATATATAGAAAAAAAATTTAAAAATTTTGGGATCTTTGCAACAACTAATAGATCTAAAATAATTTAGATCTATAATAAAACACAAATCTTTAATAATAATAAAAAAAAAAAAAAAAAAAAAAAAAAAAAAACGTTGTATTAAAAAATACCAAAATGGCTGCTGCTGTGGGGTGGCGCCGTTTGGGTGGTGTTGCCGGCGGTGGCTGGGTGGTGAAGTAGGATGGTGATGTTTTGTTGGAGAGTGTTTGTGTGTGTTTTTATTTTAGAGAGGAAAGATTTTGGAGAGTGTTTGTGTGTGTTTGTATTTTAGAGAGAGATTTGGAGCCAATGAGGAGCAGATATGGGCTCTTTGAACTGGGCCAGGTTAATAGATGAAATGGGCATTTTGAACGACGTCGTTTCAAATGGTTTTTAATATATATAGTAATTAGGTAGATAAGGTTTTTACCTGTAACTTGGAACTAGCACCATCCATCGGTAAGTACCAAGTTTTTTACAATTAAATGCTTCGTTTATGAGTTACTTTTACAGGTAAAGGTGGTATGGGAAATATTTGTGTATGTGTCCGGTTTTTTAGATCAGATAATCTCGTATAACATAACATTGTGTGAATAGAGACGTGCATCTATAGATATATTTCTTATTTTGGATTTCTCTAGTGTTATGTTTTTTGTGGTTTTTTTGGCTTGTTATGTTATAATGCTCTATTGATTCATCTAATTGTTTTTGCTCCACTTTCTTCTCATGTAAAACAAATCTTCGTTGTTAATAGGTTTGATGTTATTGTTGTGATTGTGAAACTTGTATTTTGTGAAATATAACTCTAAGAGGAAAACGAGTATTGTTGACCTTTGATATAGTTGTAATTAACTACTACGTAGTATATTTTAAGTTCTTAACATAGTGATTGTGTATTTAAGAATACCTCATTTTTACTAATCTGGTATATATATTTATTAGGCAGTGCACCAGTGTGCTATATATAGTGTGCCAAATACAAATGTACTCACTCACTTTTCTATTTTTATGGCAAAACAGGATATACATGATGGCTAGTGTAGAGTCTAATTTGGATGGTACAGTTCCAGCAACAACAACAGAGGGTAATTCTGGCGCATGTTCAGTCTTGAAAAGGAATTCAGGGGATCCGGGATGGAATTATGGCACTTTGTGTGATGCTGCAAATAAAGATGCAATCAAATGCACTTTATGTGGATTCATATCTAGAGGAGGGATTACTAGGCTAAAGTACCATGTTGCAGGAATAAGAAGAAAAGGTGTGGATATTTGTAACATGGCAAGCGAGGAAGATAAGGCTGTGTGTGTCGCTTTACTTGAGAAGCCAAAAGAGAAAAAGAAACAGAAAAGAATCCAAGAAGAAGAAATGAGGGCAGAGGTTGAAATTGAAGAAGAAGACATTGCTTTCAACGTTGGGTCAAAAAAACAAAAGCGAAAGAATTTGGGGCCAATGGACAAGTATGCGAATCCTATTGATCCTGAAGGTGTAACTCTTAATGTGAAACAACAAAATCTTTTAGATGCTATTGACAAACAAAGGACATATAGTGTACATCAATATTGTGCTCGGTGGATATATGAATCAGGTATTCCATTTCACTCAATCGATAATGATGGGTTTAAGAAGTTTGTTGAAGCTGTTGGACAATATGGTCGAGGTTACCGTCCTCCAAGCCAATATCAATTTAGGGAACCATTATTGAAGGAAGAAGTTGAGCGAACTAAAGGACTTCTTAAGAAACAAGAAGAAGAGTGGGCACAAAATGGTTGTTCAGTTATGACAGATGGGTGGACAGATCGAAAGCGAAGAAGCATAATGAATTTTTGTGTGAACTCCAGGGAAGGTACAACTTTTCTTTCTTCGGTCGAATGTTCCACACAATCTCATACAGGGCAGTTTATATTTGATTATGTTGACAAAGGCATTGAAGATGTTGGGCCACAAAATGTTGTGCAAGTTATAACAGACAATGCTACTAATAATATGGCTGCCGCCCAACTATTGGTAACGAAAAGGCCTAACATATTTTGGACTTCTTGTGCCGCACACACCATCGATCTTATGCTTGAAGCAATTGGTAAAGAAGGTAAATTTAAAGAATGGATTTCTAAGGCCAAAACTTTAACCATTTTCATTTACGCTCATCATAGGACGTTTGCACTAATGAGAAAGTTTACAAAGTGTAAGGACATCGTGAGGCCAGGAGTTACTAGGTTTGCTACATCATTTGACAGCTTATCTATTGAATCCTTATTACTTCTTTAAAGATCAAAGCATAAAAGACGATGTTATGGTCTCAAATGCGGTTTTCGTAATTCTGGAAAAGTTTTTTCATAATGACTTTGAGAAGCAAGACCAAGTGATGAATATAGAGCTCCCAAAGTACAAAGGAAAAGAAGGAGATTTTGGAAGAATGTTAGCAGCAAAAGGGTGTTTAGAAAATAATAGTTCTTATGATCCAGGTATATAAAGTATTTTGTTCAGGTTTTTACATTTTGATTAGAAAATAACATTTCTTATGAATTATGATATACCTGCTGCTAGTTGTTGTTAGCTACTGTTAGATGCTATTAGCTGTTAGGTGCTGTTAGCGGTTAGGATCATTAACCTTTTGAAATTTTGACTAGGTACTTGGTGGATGACTTATGGAAATACAACACCACTTCTGCAAAAAATGGCTATAAAGATCCTTTCATTGACCACTAGCTCTTCCGGCTGTGAAAGAAATTGGAGTGCTTTTGAGGGGGTATGTAATTATGTGTTAAACCTAATAACTTAAAATGTGACTATGTAAATAATGTTGTTATAAACTAATATTATTTTTAATTTTCTTAATAGATACATACAAAGAAAAGAAACCGGCTTGATAGCCAAAGGTTGCATGATCTTGTTTATGTTCAGTTTAATGCCAAACTAATCAATAAGTGGGCAAAAGTGAAGAATCAGAACATAGATGTTTTGCGTTCTCTTGATGCTAGTAAGGCGCAGTCATGGATTGTTGCTGTTAGTGATGATGATGAAATAGAAGAAGATGGGAGTCTCGAGGTTGGTGGAGAAGCAGCTGGTGTTGATAGAGAACTCCATGAGGATGATTTTGTGTCAGATGAAGAAGAAGTAGAGGGTGGGGAGGATCTTGAGTTCAACAACTCAGATGAAGAAGGTTTTATTTGAAGAAATGAAGAAGATGCAAGACTAGTTTAGTTTTCACTTTATTTCTTATGCATATCACCTTTTGTAAGCTCATCTTTTGTAAACTTACCTTTTGTAAACTTGATATGTATATGAAATATTGAAATATGATATTATTACATAAATCTATAAATATTTTTCGCCGCTCTAGTCACGCCTTGAAAAACGCCATGGCTTCGCAAAGGCTCGTAAGACTTGAGGCTTGGCATCGCCGCCATGTCACGCCTCACGCTATTTATAACCTTGGTATATATTGATGCAAAAAAATAAAAAATAAAATAACTAGTGTACATTATAGAAGAAATAATGGGGAAAGTGTTGATAAGTTTGGATCATCATGGTGCTTTATCCAAGCTGCTTCAAAATACTGGCAAATGATTATATGTAGGTCTGAGTCTTTCACCTTGATACACCTTTAAACATGCTTGTGATTCGTAGTCAAACGTTGTGCTAAAATTACCGGCTCTCTTCATAGGTGTCAGACTGTTTTGTGGAATCAAAACACTAAATACATCTTTAAGTGTCTCGACACCAAGTCACGTTCACGGGTCAAGTCACAAACATAGTTACTACCACTTGACCTTGCATCCACAACATCCCTTTCAAGTATGCAACAATCTCATCATAGTTACTACTACTAGGTGTTATTACGGAGTACCACAAACTACAAAGCCCAAAAGTGGTTGCTAAAATGGGCCATAAACTAAGTTGGCAAATCCATTCAAACCTTGTAAAGACTAAAGAAAAAGTCCCAACGATAGTTGCTAACAAGGAGTACGGGCGCCCGTCACGTTGCAGCCGGATTTTTTTCTGCTATTGCGTATATTTTGGTTAGGTTGGCGGGTTTTTTTTTTTTTGTAGTGGTTTTGTGCTTGTATATTGAAGAAAGTAGGCCTTTCGAAGGAAACCACTTGTATAGACGTTATGACGTGAAATCCTGAGAGTCAGTTTGTGAAAGAAAATGCTTTTTTTTTTTTTTTTAAGTGAAGAATTTTTTTAGTACAGATAAAGTGTTTTTTCTTTTTAGTTGGCTATTGTTTTTTGAAGGTTACTTTTTTTGTATTACTACATGACATGGCTTTTTTCGTATTTACCGTATATGACATGAGTTTTGTATTAATAAAGTTTATTTTTTTGGGGTTGGCAAATGTTTTTTTGATGTTACCTTTTAGGGTGGTATACTGGTATGTCACCAATTCTTTTGGGTTAAGCAAGTTTCCTTTTTCTTTTTTATTTGTGAGTCAGTCTCATATACGGAAAAAAATTATGGGCCAAAAGATGGCAAAACATTGGGCTGCTGGGCTAACGGGAAAAAAGTGGTCGAAAATAATATTATAATGGAACTGCAAAAGAAATTTGGGAATATTCCCTCCCCTCATAAATAAATTACGAAGTTTTTTTTTTTTTTTTTTTTTTTTTTTTTTTTTTTTTTTTAATATTATTTTTTTCCTCCTTCCTTCCTAGATAATGTAATTGTTAAGTTAAAGACATACTCTAACTCACAAATCTTATGATACAAACTAACTCGTCATAGGTTACGGATGAAATTTTGCTGTTTAGCGCTAGTTTTCTTGATTTCCCCCAAATGCACATTGTCCAAAAAGATTACGTCTATAGTCATTGTTTGGTTAGTCAATTAATAAGTAATAACTAAAACATAACCTCATTTCTTAATCACACTTGCTTTAATAAACTGGACTTTCAAATAAAATTTTATGTTGTATTATACTCCCTGGCTCCCTGCGTCATAATATTATTGTTCACGTTTCTTTTTTGGGATATTTCAATATAATTGTCCACTACTAAATATAAATATAAATGGTGAAACCATAAACGGTTCTAGTTATTTGGTTGGAGAAAGTTCGAAGTTAACTTATATTATTTTTCGGATTGTTATGTGTCATTGTTTTGATAAACATCTGAACAATATGCAACTAAAAAATGATTGTTTGTTTGAGTTTATGCTTTAGGTGTTCAACGCTAATGGTTTAAACGGTAATGATGTCAAATGCTAAAATAATTTAAACATTTGTTGTTTTTTATTTGCCTAATTCATTAGTGTATAAGGTTTTTTATTTTACTTTTTAGAAAATCGGTTCTTAGCCGGGTAGACATGAAGAATCGAAACCGGAATCAAAAACTAAATTAAGTTCGATTCCAGTTCCTACTTTTTATAAAATTCGGTTTCCGAATTTATCGAGACCCGGTCCGGTTCCCATTCCGGACCAATGTTGATCCCTAGAAGACTCGGCCGGGAACCGGGTCGACTAAAAACCCGGGTGTTAAATTCTGAAAAACCCGACTGCTCACTTTTTATGTATCGTACTTTTGTTTTGGGTTTAACAACAATTCATCAATCAAACAAAACTCAACTCTTTTAGCCACCACAGGTGATGTCATCAACCACACTCTTTATTTATTTATCTAAAAGATTAACCCCGTTCGATTTGTAGTGACATTATTATGCTTTTTTGGGTTATGTAATGCAGTATTAGATTCATTGCTGGTTTGGGGGTTTTAACAAAAATAAGGTTAGGGGGCTAAGCTTATACGTTTGGGCTTTTGAGTTTATATGAGGGGGTTTTGATAAGCCCAAACTTTTTGTTATATAACATAAGCTTAAGCCCATTTCATAAGCTTAGCCTGTTAGCCAGATACCCCATTATATTTCATACATGTGGCTTATTTTGAGACTTATTGGCCATTTGTTTCAAAGTAATAGGCCGAAATCAGATAAGCTCATACGTTCAAAAATAAGCGTAAACAAACACCCCCATATAAGGAATAGTGTAAGTTAGTAGCTTTATGGTTAATTAAGTACCTTGATAATGTGATATGAAATTATCAGAATCGGATAATTAGGGGTTTCAGTCTGCTCATGTTAAACTTTCATTTTGAGTATGCAAGAGATGGTGTTTGCATCAACCTTTCCAGTTTGTACTACTAGTGTTTGCATCTACCGCTCAGTTTATTATTATAAGCTATTATGACCAATGTCCTATATATGCCACTGAAAAGTCCTATATATGCCACTGAAAAGTGGCTCAATGTGAAATACACCACTTCATTTCCAATTGGACGATCCATTAATCCAACTAGTAGACGACTATATATGGATTTAAAAAAAAAATCCCTGCCGCGCGTAGCTCATATGCTGTGTGACTGAAGCTCGCAAGCAAGAAAGACTGATTTAAGCTCAATATGATTAACTAACAATGAGTATACCATTTAACACATCAAAGGCAATCAATACAATCTCCTTGCATGCATAACAACCACGTAGTGTTCACAACTACTGAAAAAGAACTATGATCAACCTCACTATATTCAAAAAATATTTAATGATATGCATACTACAATGATGTAATATGTATGCCTTTGAAAATCCGAAAGAAAAACATTAGAAGTAACAACAAAAAAAGCTTGATATCCCAAACTGTTAATGAGATTAATGGAACCAAGATTCACATACTTTGACTTGGGGCGACAAAGGATCAAGAGCTGTGAGTGCACATAGGATAATCGAGGCACACAATTTTCCCAATTGTGATACATCAACCTATCATGAACATAAAAACTCTTGTAGGAACCCATTCTCCAAAATTCTAAATTACCAGCTAATTCACAATTAATAAGTACAGCTAATGACAATCAGTTAATACTCTTCACCAAAAATATCCGCATATTGAAATCGCGAAGGGACATGAAGAAATAAACTAATAACTAATTAAAGTAGCAGAAGCAAAGGTTTCAAAACAAAAATCAAGATTCACAGCAGTAGTTCATATATGGCAACACAGCAGCTTGACCTCTGAGACGACCGGTCCTCCTAGCAGCAATAAGACCAAGCTTTTGACCGGGTGGTGCATCACGATGGACGGTATTTGCATGAGCAATATGTTGACCTCTGAGACAACTAGTCCTAAAATGAGCACCACCATGGGGATGCTCAACTGGATTCATAGCAACGCCACGAACCTTGAGCATGGGAGAAGTTTCTCTTCACAAGGCAAGCGTTACCAGCCTTGAGCATGGGAGCAACGTCACCTCCATCAGGTATGACTCCGTTGCGTCGTGCTGGACGGCCTTTGAGGTTATATGTGTGGGGCTTAAAGAAGGACCCTGGTCCCTTACGATGTGCTCTGATGACTCGAACCATTTTTAGGGTTTGTGTGTGAAGATGGGTACGTTGTTTGGATGGATTCATGTTTTTAATAATCACAAGCAATCTTTATCAAAGGACTGCCGACTATTATGGGCTTTCTAGGCCCATAATCATAATTATTACAATACGTAATGACAATCAATATGCAGTAATTATTCATGGAGATTTCTCTACTCAGAAATGGGTCACAGCTCTTGGTATTCTTAAAAGAGGACAAAAGGGATGGAAAAGTTCACCATCTAGTACAAAGTTAACATTTCTTCTCAAAATAGTCATGTGCGACTGTGCTACTCTATTATTTTTTTGACACGTGTCCAGACCAAAAGTACCCTCCCAATCATTTGATGGCCCACACGCTTATTTGTCTTATTGAAACAAATGTGCTACCAACGGCTGTGCGACTTTGCCAAATGTGCTACCGGCGGCTAAAAGGTACGCATGGGAAGACTCAAAATCTTTAAAAAGTAACAAAATCTTTTGATTTGATATATTTTTAAATTACTTTTTAATCTTTTTATTTTTTTTAAATTACTTTTTAATCTTTTTATTTTTTTTAAATTACTTTTTAACAAAATGTTATTCACTTTAACACACACGCACACACTAGAATCAAAGCCCAATGAACGTTTGCAAGCTTTCCAAAATCAAAATTCAATGATGTTTGCAAGAATCAAAGCCATAACTAGAATCAGGGTTACAGGTTTTGGAGTTTTGGGTGTTGCAGAATTATTCAGGCTTTCATTGCGTCTTTTCTTGTTAAGAACTTGACTTTCATTTGGCATGATGGTAAGTTTTCCCCTTAATTGGCACTTGTACAATGTGTGTTATGATAGTGTCTTTCATTTATTTAATTTCTTGTTGTTTATGCTTAATGTTGTAATGTATTAGTCACTATTCATGTACTTGTTTTGAGGTTGGGTTTTGATTAGCTTATTTTTTTAGGATTAGCTTTTTACAGCTTATTTATGGCCTATTCTATTTGACCTTTTGACACCATAAGCTTAAATTATGCAGTTGTTTAATATTTTACTGTAGTCAACCAAATATGTTTGATATTAGTTTAAAGTACGACGACATGAAAATCATCCCATGCATAAAAATCATCAACTAAAGTCATAATCTCATCTACAATGACATTTCTAACCTCCTGACCCATAAAACATAATCTAGTGCTAGAAGCAAACAAACACGAACAACATCCTCAGCCGATATGTGTTTAAAATCTTGACTATTAAGTAGTATTAAAAGATCCTGCCCCTTTAAATGCTTTTTTCCGGGGAATATACGGTTTTGGAAACTAGATTCCACACTACTCAAATGGCCTAAACATGTTTTACCAAATCTAAAGCCTATAATTAGACAAACCTCCTTCCTACCCAAATCTATCGTGTGTTCGCCAATATCAAAATGGAACGGGGTTTGAATACTTCAGTTATCCACGTTTCTTTAATGTTGAAGCATGAAATTCAAAACATGGTTATCATGCTCTTGAGTCCTTATATTTAACCATTGACCGAAAACACTAGTTCTAAAAAATATTATAACAGTCCTTCCCCCTTTCTAACAACCTATTTCGTATGTTTGTAAGTATGTATAGCCTACTTCTGATTGATACCTTGGTGTTAAAAACCTAAATTAACAACCAAACGTTAAATAAATTAAGAGTTTGCAACAAACCAAAAAATGATTTCATATGAACAAAATATGACTTTATATAAACAACAAACCAAATTGAAACCATTATTTTTTTTTACAAAAATGAACTATTAAGTCATATTCTAGTTCTAGCTTCATACAAACATGCAGGAAAGTTTCTTGAGCAATATTTGAGCTTCATCCGCTAAGCAACCTTATATGTAAATCAGTAAATTTTTGAACACTAACATCATTCCACTTCCAATTGTTGGTGCAACATGAACATAGCATAACAATTAGCACATAACAGCATAACAAGACACAAGTGCCCACAGGAGTGACATTGAATATCAATAACCAGCGTTACTCAAACACGAAACTAATAGTTCATCAATGAAAACAAAAAGGCTGATTTCTTCAAGTTTAACAACATCAACAACATTATCACGAAAATCCAAATCCAAAATATGACTTCATTTGAACCCTAATCATATTAGACCAACACACTATAACAACATCAACAACATTATCACGAAAATCCAAATCCAAAATATGACTTCATATGAACCCTAATAAAAAATTATTGTTAAAGATAGCAACAAACCCAAATAAAATATCATTGTGAAAGACAACAACAAACCCTAATTAAAAATCATTGTTAAGTATAGCAACAAACCCTAATAAAAAATCATTGTTAAAGATAGCAATAAACCCTAATCAAAAATTACTGTTAAAGATAGAAACAAACCCTAATCAAAAATCAAAATACAACTTACTTGAAGTCTTGGAGCCATTTCACACGGAAAAAACACAGGTCCACTAACTACATATAATTTGGGGAAAGACGAATAGATTGATTTCGGAGTGGTATAGTGTGTGTGACTTAGTGTGTTATGAGATTTTGACTTAGCGTGTGTTTTTACTAATTCCCAATAAAGTAGATTCTATAAAAAAAGTAAAAGATTTTATTAGATTTTATTCCTACTTTATGAGATTTTATTCTCACTTTATTAGATTTTGCTACTTCCCAATAAAAAGTAGCCGCTGGTAGCACAACCGTCGGTAGCACATTTGTGTTTAAAGTCTTTAAATTCAAACATCATGTGTCAAACAATTGTACTTGCATATGATTGAAAATGTACTTTTTTTCGGGGCATTGTCTGGACACGTGTCAAAAAAATAAAGGAGTAGCACAGTAGCACAGTCGCACATGACCATTTTGGAAAGAGGTGTTAACTTTGTACTAGTTGATGAACTACTAACCATTTTTTGTCTCCTTTTGAGAATTATCTCTTATCTTGCTTTTCTATTTTCATTTAAGACTTGTATTGCCACTACACCATTTCGGACCTCTGTCGTCCCTATATAACAAAGGGCGTCGTCCCTGTTTATAGTTGTCACCAGAATTTCGTCACTAAATGTATTTGGGGCCTACTTTTACTTTCATTTAAGACTTGTATTGCGCGCCTACACCAATTCAGACCTTTAGGGACAACAATGTCGTTCCTAAATAACAAAGGGTGTCGTCCCTAAGGTTATTACTTGGTATGATATAACAATAAGCTATAAACCTTAAAATAAGCATGTTAATTTCTTATTTTTTTGAACTATCTCACGCCCCTTCCTCCTAGCTCTAGCTATCCAAGTCCCATATTCAGTTGAATCAGATCTAGAACATGTTAATTTGAGTCTGTCAAATATAAACAGAAATCACAAAAAATTGTAATCCTACAAATAAAAAGCTTAAACAAAACACATTATGAGATGGACTACTTTTTTCACCCACAAATTAGATAAGCTTAAACATCTCCGGCACAGGTGACATCATTAACGACACTCACTTCTGTTAACATTTTTTTTAAAGAGATTATGTAATCTATTATTATTATTATTATTATTATTATTATTAATGTCATTGTTGTTTCGGAGGTTTTGCAAATTAGGGGTGTTTTCTAGTGCAGGTTTATCATAAATGGGGTGTTTGTTTAAGCTTCCCAAAAGGTGAAGATCGGTGGGATCACCCTGGTCCCATGCATCCTAAGGATGCCAACCGAACCCTCCCCCAAGGACCCGGCCCCAAGCAATGAGCACCTGTCCCTGTACTTATCAGGAGGGTGGGCTTTAAACCTAGTCTATTTTCCCAAAAGCCCCTCACTGACCAGTCAATCTGAGCATTTGCGGTGGAGGGATGGTACCAAATAATCTTTAGTGCCATGGAAGAGATTTGAACCCGGATCTATTGACCCAAGCCTAAAGCTCTTACCAATGGACTAAAGCATCATTGGTGTGTTTGTTTAAGCTTATTTATAGCTACGCTTAGACCTTATATGTTTTCAGTTCATGAACCATGATTTTTTTTAGCCTATTTTGTGACACATAAAAGATTATTACTATGTCATAGTACAAAGTTATATAAGCCCACAGGCTTCAAAATAAGTCGAAAAAAAATATAAGCAATCGTAAGCCCAAAAATTAACTTAAACGAACACCCCTAAGTGCATCCAAACACTATCTTGAAAACCCAAAAACGCCATACTTGAATGGTATGGACCTTAAAATGATTATATATAAACTACGCCTCGCTTGCATTAACACAGATGGAATGTAATAAGTAACAACAAATTGTTGCTGCTATAGAGTCGGCTACAGGGATTTGTGTACCAAGCGTCCATGATTGATCACATAGTCATTTTTTTTTTTACTTTTTGTTCACTTAAGCCACTAACTTTTTTTTAATTGTTTTAAAGTAAATTACACCATTCGTCCCTGTGGTTTGGCTATAATAACATCGCGAGTCTCTCGACTTTCATTTTTGCATGGTCGATCCTTATAATGAAGTTTTGTAACATTATTCGTCCTTATCAGTTACACCGTTGATAGACTTGCAAAAGTGAAAGTTGATGGACTTGCAATGTTATTACGGCCAAACCACAAGGACAAACGGTGTAATTTACTCATTTTTTTATAAAAAAAAGTTTATACTTTCTACCTAATTTCAATGATGCTCGAATCACACGTTATTTCATCTAAAACGCTACTTCTAACTCATTTTTATATTAAAAAAGTTACAACTAATATCTATTTGTTTTCTAATTGAATTTTCTTTGTTAAATCTTTATCAAATCTCCTTACTCTCAAAGTTTTTTTTTTTTTTTTTTTTTTTTTTTTTTTTTTTTTTTTTTGAATGGTATCTAACAACAATGAACTTTTTTAAATATTCACATATCACTTATGAACCCAATAAATTACTAAAATACCCATCAAACTTTGTTTGTTTTGTGTTGATATCAACCAAAACCCGTTTTTTACCTCCAAAATCCACGTCAGCCACAATGTACATGTCACGTCATAAATTTGTACCGTCATGATCCATGTTAGATTGGGTTCATGTGATAAGTGAACATCTGACAAAGTTTTATGGGTATTTTGAAACATTTGACAAAGTTTGATGAGTATTTTGAAACAACTAACTTAACGTAATTAACCTTTAAAAAAAATGTGTATGCAATTAAACCATGTATTCGGCTCAAATGCCACGTAAGCAAAAGTATGATATCGAGCTAAAATTTGAAAGTTTGATGAGTATTATGGTATTTTATTGTGTTCATAACTGATATGTGAACATTTGAGAAAGTGAGGAGGAAATATAATGTAATGCTAATATCAATGAGTGAAAGTATGCTATTTGGTTACCACTACATGTTCAATACTTTTTCGATGAGTGAAAGAAACCCAAAAGAAGTGAGTGAAAGAAACCCAAAAGAAGTATGGTTACCCAGGTTCAAAAATTATAATAACTTCTTCCTTTAACCTTATAAAAATAGTAAAGAATAAACAACCTAAATGGTCTATGTGGTTTTAACCCGTTATGAATCCAATCCGTTTTGTCTAAATTTGTTAGATTGACTTAGTTTGACTACCAAATACGAGGGTATATTTGTATTTCCACGTATTTTAATGAGTGAAAGAAACCCAAAAGAAGTATGCTAATATCAATGAGTGAAAGAAACCCAAAAGAAGTATGGTTACCCAGGTTCAAAAATTATAATAACTTCGTCCTTTAACCTTATAAAAATAGTAAAGAATAAACAACCTAAATGGTCTATGTGGTTTTAACCCGTTATGAATCCAATCCATTTTGTCTAAATTTGTTAGATTGACTTAGTTTGACTACCAAATACGAGGGTATATTTGTATTTCCACGTATTTTATTAAATAAAAAAGAGTAAATTACACCGTTCGTCCTTATGATTTGCGTTGACTACATTATTCATCCTTTGACCAAAAAAATGCGTTGTTTGTCATTAACTGGCAAACTTTATCTGTCGTGAGTCCTTCTCTCTAACGACCCTTACTAACCTTCGTTAAGTCACTTCATGAGATACCCCTGTGAGGTTATAATAGTCATTTCGCATTGCTCTCACCAGCCAATTAATAATTACTCCGTGATAATTAATAAGCCCTTCTTCCTCTCATGACCATCATCTCCTTTATTTTACTACCATCATTATCATCATCATTTTCTCACTCCAAGTCATCACCAAAATACATAGTAACTCATTCCAAATCCCATTTTTTTCTACTCCACTCAAGAACATAAACTCCATCTTTGAATACCGATCTTCATCCTTCATCTCCATAACACAGAAACAAACATCAATCAAAACCCACAAACACCAAAACCCATCCTTACTTGTTAATTACTAAATTTTATTTTTTTTGGGTAAAGGGGAGTAATCCTGCACCCTGGTAAATATATTAACCAAAAACGTTTAAGTACAATGGATATGTATCTCAGCCCGTTACATAGGCATAAAGCTTACATAACAAGATACTACCTATTTTCTAAACAAGAAAACAAACCACTACTCTAATGATAACATAGGACATAACGAAAGAAAATTACTTCCTAGGTCCTTGAAGCTTGGTGCCATACATGGCATTAAAGGCATCCAAATTCCCTGGAAGATCAGAAACCTGCTTCGCATAGTCATCGTAGTCATAGTCATCATACTCATCTTCAAACTCTTGGCCACCACCGAATAGATTAGCAGACTCATCAAATGAGTTAGCAACCACCTCATCTTCAGAATCAGACACCACGATATCTCCCACTTTAGAAAAAGGGTTAACTCTCTTATTAGAAGAGGCGGGCGAAATACAAGAATCACTAGTTATAGGAGACACACCCGACTCCATCTCTTTCAAATCACTCACAAGGGGTTCTTGTGATGCAGTACCTGTCTTAATTACTAAATTTTATAAACCTTCACCACATGGACGGACCCACATTGGTCCAGTTTTAGGTCATGAAGTGTAATTTTTTTTAAAACCGTCATTTCTTAATATGTGCAACCCCGGATAATTCTTTTTTGGTACTTTATTGACTAGTTTTCATTTTTATAATTTATATAACGTTGATTTTTTATTTTATTTTTTGGTATTTATGAAAAAAAAATTGTGCAACACTCTTTCAAAAATTCTGGGTTCGTCCCTGCTTCACCGTCATTGACACCCCGCAACTCTTCCACCATCACATTCACAACTCTACTGCATTAGCAAAAAATCAAATAGAACCCAAATATATTATCCCCCAAAACACATAATCAAATAAACTTAAAAATAACCCAAAATCAAATGAAATAAAAGTTTATTATACATGAAAAGGACTTTTGTTCTTGACCCACAATAATGAAAGCTAGCATAGACACACATCAGTTGTTGTTTTGGTGATTTAGCCGAAGATATACAACAAATGCACATTCGTTCTAATCGGAAATTAAAAAAAAAGGGTGTGTTGTTGTTTTCCTAATTATTACTTGGATTGACGAGCATAAAATTTCATGAGAAATGGGGTCCCGCAACATTTCTTTTTAACCTCAAACAACAACAACAACAACAACGAATTCCCATAGCAAACTCTCTAACTATCAGAAATACACAACCTATTTAAAGTATGAAAATACCCTTAGATGAGGTGACTTAACAAAGGTTAATGAGGGTCTTTATAGAGAGGGACTAATGACTTTCATTCAATATCCCATTCCCGCTACATCGGCTGGTCAAAGATCACCCAAAATTGATTCAAGACAGATAACGTTTGCCAGTTAAGGACAAACGGCACATTTTTTTGAGTCAAAGGACGAAATACTGTAGTCAATGCAAACCACAAGGACAAACTGTATAATTTAGTCACTTTCTTATTCACTTCACCACCTCTCCCCACCACACACACACACAAGAAACCCAAAACTGTTCTCCTTCATACCTTGATCTCCCTCTGGTTGGTAAGTCTTTTAACCATTCTGTTTAAAAGAATAATAATTTGTTTGCTAGATAACTTAATCGTTTGTGATATTGTTTATGGCTATGTTTGAGTTAGGGGGCTGTTTATTTAAGCATATAGATTAGCTTATTATGATCTTATATGATCTCGAAAAGCCCCAATTTTCCGGCTTATTTTGAGACTTTATATATATAAGAAGCTTATATAAGTTCATAGGTCTCAGAATAAGCTGGAAAAAAACCTGGGGCTAATAAAATATAAACTCGGGTACAGATAATCAAAATCAGATTTGTACCGATTATTGGTTCCTCAAATAATCAGATTATCACTATCAAACTGCAATGCCAAATCTGTTTAGTTATTATAATAAGCTATTATGACCAAACTCACGTTTAGAAAATTATGATTATCAACATTAGGTAGTTTTAAACAATTATAATGACCTGTGTTAATAGTTTATGTGCGCTAATTGTGTTGGTCACTATCTTTTATATGTTAAATAAAAGCGAGTGTTGGTGTTATGCGTTTCTTCTGTTATATGTGCTTCGATGTTACTAACACTTATGATTAATTTTGATTTACAGCTTGTTAGCTTGTTAAGGAATAAAGCACTGAAGGAGGTGAAGCTTTGGGCCAGAAATTCAAAATTCACCCTTAAATGTCTGATCACATACCTTTCGAGATCCAATCAGAAATCATAAAAAGGCTTCCTGTCAAATCACTAGTTCAATTCCGATCCGTCTCGAAACAATGGAAGTCTTTTATTGACAGCCCGGAATTCATTAACAACTACCACATCAATCACACAAACCCCCAACACCATCTACTTGTACGGTACACGTCAGAGAACGTCATCACATTTACTTCGATCGTCGATGACAATACTTTCCCCCAACAAAAATTTACCTTAACCACCCCCGAGTCCCTTAGCTTATTAGGAAATACGACATTAACACTCGATTCGGTTAACGGATTGTTATATTTTTCCGGTCGTTACGGAGGCTTAGATTCGAGTACTAGGATGGTTGTTATTTGGAATCCTGCTGTTAGGAAATCTGTTGGTATTGTTATCCCTAACCCTGAAGCGGTTCATATTGTTGTTGGTTTTGGTGTTTGTCCTGATACTAATGACATTAAGCTTGTCAAGATCAGTGTTGCTAAAATACCTAGTATGTGGGAGGTTGAGGTTTTTTCGTTAAGTACACGTGTTTGGAAAACTGTATATATGGGTGCGCCTTTTAAATCGTGTTATATTTGTAAGTGGTTTCAGGCTTCTGTAAATGGGGTTATCTATTTCCTTGCTTATGATGATTTATATTTGGGTCATAGAGGTAGGTCTAATTTTGTTCTTTCATTTGATTTGAAGAGTGAGAAGTTTGGTGAAGTGTGTCTTCCGGAAAGATTAATACATGCACCTTATTTAAATGCGGCGAAGGTGAATGATTCTCTTGTTTTACTTGAGTATTATAATGAGGGTGCGAAGTCTATTTGTGGTGTGTGGACGAGGAAATATGGTGCTGATAAACCGTTTACTAAGACATGCACTGTTAAGGTTGAGGGTAAGTCGTTCAGCTGTAAGGTATTGGGGTTTAGGAACAATGGTGAAGCTGTAATAGAACTGTTGGATAACGATAATTTTGAAGAGTCTAGAATTGAAGTTTATGAACCCTTGTCAGGGCATATTTATGGTGTTGGGATTAATGGAAGGCGAGGTAATTTCTCTGCGAGATCGTACATGGAAACGCTACTTTTGCTTGATCAACCAAATACTATCTTTTATTAAAAAGGTTGATGGCAAGGTGTCAAGATCAATCTGTAGGTATTATATCAGTCTTTATTATAGAGTTTAGTTTATGTTACTAGAAGATAAGTGTGAACATATTTGTAAGTGAATGCTGGTGAAGGTGGTAATTGGTTTGCTGATATGATCTGTATTTTGATGTCACAATTAGAATATTCGCATGATGATTAGGGTAACTATATTTGGGACGTTATGCGCCGTTTGCCCCTCCCTCTAACGGGACCACTAACTGTCATTAACTCTTGTTAACTTGTTTTCCCATGAGGGTATATCCGTCATTTTGCAAACCAAAGGACGAACGGTGTAATTTACTCTTGGTTCCTTCCAAATTAACTAACTTTATTTCCCAGCCGCTTGTGAATGGCTGATACTAAAAGTCAGACAGCCTGGAAGAGGAATGCAAGTTTACCAAGGATTTAAAATATCCTTGGATCGTTTATGTTCTGGTGAGGCGTGATATTCTGAATACAATGACTTGTGAATTGTTGAAAATAAGATTAGTATAGGAAAAACAGGAATCTGATTGACTAACACTAGGAATGTGAATAGTAATAGCTCTGTCACAGCTACGTTGTTAAAAACGTACAATCAGAAACCTAAAAATATTAAAGTATTTACAAACATTAAAACTATTTATTTACTATTTAATAATTTACATAAATATAAAGAAAATGTAAACTAAACCTAAATAAATAAAACAAAAACTTAGAAAAGTTTAAACTAATATAAAAGAAATTTTGAAATTAAAAATATATTTATTATACAAGTATTCTAATTATTATTAAACATTTACTATTATTCTAATTACTAATACTATAATTAAAATATATTAAATAAACGCTATCACTATTTTTACAATGATGAACGTTTATGATTTATAAAACAAAATAACTTAAATTAACTATTTTAACTAAAACATAAACTTAAATTACCTAAAAAAATGATTTAAAATTAAAACGTACGATATTTACAAAAATTACGCGACTGCGCAAGCAAAAACGTAAAATTTATAAAATAAAAGTCCTACAAATGTAAAAACAGTTTTATTACTTAATATATGATAAAAGAAAATTTTAGAAAAAAGATTTATATTTTTTAAACTTTTATATTTTTTTTTATGAATTAAATAAGATTTTACACTAATTAAATGTTTAAAAATACTAAAACTAATTAGAAAAATCTGAAATTTTTACAGAAAATACTTTATACTAATACTAAGATAAGAAAAATAAAAAAACATGAAAAAGCTAGCTTAAATAAGCTAGAAATAAGCAATTAAGCTCGTATAAGCTTATTTAAATAAGCTAAAAATGTTTATACTATAAAAAATAAAAATGTGCAAAGTATAACTGAGAAGTGAGCTAGCCTAGGTGGGTTATGCAGTGAACTTGTCACCAAGGGAACCTAGGTTCGAATCCAACACACAACCTTTTTGCACTTTATTTTATTTTTGATTTTTCTTTTTACAAAATTATATAACAAGCTAAAATATGGAATTTTAACAAAACCAACTTTCTCAAAACTTAGAAATAAGCTCTGTTGGAGCTTATTTCCACAACAGTAGGCTCAGTTTCATCAAAAGAGGCAAATAAGCCATAAGCCCTCTAAATAGAAACTAGCACTTGTAGTTAAAGCTTGTTTTGGGCTTTTCTGGTTTTAGGACTAGCATATATACAGATAATATATAAATTTATCAAAAATGAAAGTTTAAAACTAAGAAATAAGCAAATTATGGGCTTATGACTTATTCAGTTGAGCTTTTGGGGCTCACAGTGAAGTCATAGGCTCATAATAAGCTTGAAAAAGCTATAAAGGGTGAAACAAAAGTATGTGTATATGTGTACAGGTATAATAGATGTATATGTACAAAAATAAGCACTGAAAAGTGCTTATAAGTATGGGCTTAAGATTTAGACAGTTGAGCTTTTGATAGCTCAACTTGGATGGATTTGAAGCTTAACTGAGCTTGGTATAAGCCCAAACTGAAAAAGAAAGTATAAAATGGTTATGTACAAGTATAATAGGTAAGAATATACAAGCATGTGCAATGGAAATAAGCCAATAAGCTCATAATAAGCTTATAAGCAATTCCCTGAGTACACAGATCCAAACACCCCCTGCAGCTAATAATATGGGCAATTTAAGCTGATGAAATAAGCTCAAAAAGCCAAAGTGAAAATTGTAATAGCAAGGCATGCTGGTTGGCTTTCCAAAAAGCCCAAGCTCACCTAGTGAGATCCACTAGGGAGCTTGTGAGGTGCTTATGAAAAAGCTCCCATTTGACTGAGTGTATGGTGAACCAGTACAAACAATAAAATGGGACAAGCCAAAAAGCTCATTGCAGCCCTTATTAATAAGCTGCAATGTGAAATTTAAATAAAGGATCAAAGAGTTGGGTGGATGAGCTTTACAAAAAACTAAAACACACAAGCTCTAGATCACTAGTGAGCTTCTTAGGAGCTGTAGGAAATGGTGTAAATGGACTGCATAAGCAGTCCATTGTTGTGAATGAGCAAACTATCAACTCCTATATACTTATCAAATAAGCTCATGAGAGCTCAACCAACACTGAGACATTGAGTATGATTAGATAGCCTTACAAGAAGCTAAAAATCACAAGCTCAAGCTTAGTGGGGAACTTTCCATGAGCTATGGGAAACAACTCCACTTCCACTGTTTGCTTCAGTGGAAGGAGTAAATGGGACAAAATAAGGGGTTTAATTAAGCTATCTAAATAAGCTAAGAACTGAAAAGCAAACAGACATATAACAAAAAGGCCACACAGGCAACATAAAGAAGCCAAGTACACAAGCCAGGGTCAACTTCACAAGCTTTTGCAAGCTTGTGAATTTGACACCTAAACCTGTGCACAGGGCATGCTTACAGAATTAGACTGAAAATAAGCTAGCAAATAAGCACTTAATAAGCTAAGTATATATAAACTAATATTTTTGTAATTTATTTAAGCAACTAAATTTAACTATCCCAAAAGCTGATGGGCTAAAACTTAATATTAAACACACACTGAAAATCTAAATTTTATTCAAAAAACTACACAAAGGAAAATTTTGACTTTTAACTTAAAACTGAAAAGTTGACTAATATGAATTAAGAACTTAAACTACTGATTATATATGTAATATTAAGCAGTAAAAACATGAAATAAACAAACATACACAACATTTAAACAGATATGTAGGTTTATGGGTCAAGACAACCTCATAATACTCATGTGGAGAGGATCAAGTGTCAATTTGACTTACCACATGCTATACCACTTAGTTGAAACCATCACTGAGCTATATTGGACATGTAAGCATACAATCAAACAAGAAAAACACCATACATGGCCTATAACACAGATCAATCATCTAAACCAAACAACCCTTTAATGGAAATTAATTGAGCTTATCATTACATATAACTGAGTAAACATAATTTATCAAATCCAGAGGATCCAAGGTGTCAAAATGGACCTTTTTCAGCATACACAAGTAGTCACACAAGCTTATGCCTATGATTATCAAAAATCAAGTTTATAACAGTGAACATGCAATATTCAAGCACAATCAATTCCAAAACATAAACAACCTATATTAAGCTATAATAACATTAACTAACAACAACTAAACATAAATAAATAGATAAACAACATTTATAACAGCAATACACAAAAATTACTCATGATCCATTAATACAGTGAAAAAATGAAATCTTAGCAATTTTGAAATACCAAACATGAACATATAATATTAAACTATGGAAACACTTAATAACAACTAATAAACACAGAAACATGGAAATTAAGGTAAATAAGACATATAAACAGTAAATTGCAAAAATTAGAAAAATGCTTACAAATGAGAAAGTGGACTGAAACATAGAAACCAAGGACAAGGTTACACCCAATAGCTTCCCATTAAGCTCCTAATACCCCATAGCATTCCAAATTCAACCCTGCTTCATCACCTTCTTCATAAATCTGATTTTTGATTATTCAACTATTTTTCTTGATTTTAAGTATTTTCTGAATTTAAAAGACTAAGCTTGTTTTAATGTCTCTAAAAGCTTTAAAGCTTTGTCAGGAGCTTATATGGCTTAAGGAGTCCATAAAAACAACTACATAACATGAAATTAAAATGACTTTAAAATTAAAGGAAATAAAGCAAATTCTTGAAACTGAAATTAAACTGAAATTAAACTGAAAGTAGAGTTTCATTACACTAATTTAAGATAAAATACAATATTTGAAAGATTAAAAGACATTTTAACTAAGAAATCAATAAAAACTACAACTACGTGACAATGGCCTAATGCCAAGGTGCTTGTTTCTTCTCCTGGTCTTCTCTTTTATAACCTTCTGAGTCCTCCCCAACTTGTTAGTCAAATCCCACTTTATTTTACAGCCTTTGATTGAGCAGAAATGATCTTAGCCGTTTAATAAACTTTTGGCGCCAAAAGTCTTATAGGTTGCTTGGGGCAGCTTGAGATCAATTAATGCTTCTTGGATGATTGTAAAGGTGGATGGGGGTTGTTAAACAGCTGGAAAGGTGGTGGTGAGGTGGTGAAACCACCTGGTTTTGAGATTGCAGGTGTGGGAGAGACAAGTGAACAGTGGGGCGGTATTTCTATTTTTTAAACACTGTGGGTTGGGCTGGGGTATTGGACTGGGTTTGGGTTTGTTTAATGGAATAAGTATAATAAGGGTCCGGTTTGGTTTAAAGTGTACACAAGGACCAAATTTGTAATTCTGCCAAAATTGAGGGACCTGATGTGTAAACTTTGAAAAGTTGTTATAAGGACCACTTATGCTATACTTGAATACCCCAAGGATTATAGATGCAATTTTCCACATTTCAAAACTCCAGGGACCTTTATTGTAATTTTTTGATAATTGAAGGGCCAAACCTGTAAATATCAAATATTAGCACAAAGGACCAATTATGTCATTTAAGAGTAGTATAAGGTTTATTTTGATTATTTTCTCATTTTTAAAACCTTAGGGACTAATTTTGACACTTTTCAAACTTGAGGGACCAAAGTTGTAAATTTATGATTTTTAACTTCAAAGGAATTTTCCTAACAACTTATGAATCCCAAGGACCTTTTATGACATTTGTACAAGTTTTGATTGACCAGGGACTAGTTTTGCCATTTTGTGTAATTCCAAGGACTAAAATTGACATTTGTGTGAACTTGCATGCTTTTTCACTTGTTTTCAATCTTTTTGTACCTGAATCACATGAAAACACATTTTGATGAATTTGTAACATTTTGTGAGTCATTTGTGTGTTTTTGGTTGTTTTTGTGGGTTAAAATAGTATAAAAGATATGTGTAATTAGGCACATATCAAATCCCCCACACTAAACTATTGCTAGTCCCTAGCAATATTTATGAAGTTTTAATGGATTTTAAAGAACTCTTTACCAAAAGCCATTACTTCTGGAGTAGCCAAATGTTTCAGTTCAAGTAAGAACTATGGTACACTGATAACCATATTATTTTGAGCAAATCATAAGCTGTAAACGGATTTGATTTGTCTTTACCAGAAGCCGTTTGCTCAGGACTAGCCAACTCTTAGATAAATTATCAATATTATCTTTGGTGAGCTGATTACCAATTATGGTTTTCCAACTGCCTTTACCACAAGCCATAAACTTGCGGGCTAGCCAACTCTTCACTAATTAAAGATATGGTGAGCTGAACACCATACAATTTTGGGCAAATTGCAAGCCATAAACGGATTTGAGATATCTTTACCAAGAGCCGTTTGCTCCTGGATTAGCCAATCCTTATGTGGGTTAGACATGGTGGACTGATTACCATTTGTTGTGTTTAGTACATAGTACTTCCACTAAAAAAAATTTAAAATTTGGCCATTTTGGGGGAAAGGGGGACTAAAAGGGTACATTTTATGATCAAATTCGCCAGAATTTCCCCCCCACACTTAGAAATGAATATTGTCCTCAATATTCAAAGTCCCGGCTATTATGCCGAATCCTTGAACGTAAGAAGATAACATTACTAGCTAAGTGTAGAAACACAACAATTATTATTTTTTAATATGTACAATTTTCATTCATTTTTTTAGATCTATATACAACATGTGGGGCATCTCCCCCACACTTAGGTGGTAGAAAATAGAAAGAAGACAGAAATATGGGTGGAAACCCATATGATACACTACTTGTTTTTGATTACCAAGTCACTAGCTTGACTCGACCTCGAATTAAATTGTTCATGAGGAAGCTACTGTTTTTGATAACCGAGTCGCTAGCTTGACTCGGCCCCGAATTAAATTGTTCATGGGGAAATGACTGGATGAGAAATAGGAGTGGGATTGCCACTCACAGAATTATAAATGATCATCACTAAGATGAGTCTAAGAATCTTAGAAAGAAACTCAGAAAAGGCAAGAAGAATCTTTTTGATTTTTTATAAAAAGAAATGGAAAATATTTTTGTATTTTTATCTTTTATATATATATATATGTACAAAAGAAAGAAAATTCCTTACAACCGCCCCTCGAAAGGGAATCTGGGCTTGACAGAGCTCAGCAACTGTGTTTAAACAGCCAACAACCAAATGTTGTAACTGAGGGACTCATCAAACTGGGCAAGTCGTGTGCAAAGGAAAAATGTTTTTGTATTTTATATTGTTTTATGAAATGAAATATGAAATAGTATATGTAATCACTACCTCCCAGGCTTGTGTCAAGTTTACCACGCTAGCTAATCACTTGTGAATGATTAACTGTAATAAATATGCCCTGACAGCCCGGCAGTTGAATGATAAGGTATAATATACAAACAAGGATAGGTATTTCAACAAAATACAAAATACAAGTCATAATACGTAGCACAGCCTCCCCGGCAGCGGCGCCAAAATTTGGTTCCTTCCAAATTAACTAACTTTATTTCCCAGCCGCTTGTGAATGGCTGATACTAAAAGTCAGACAGCCTGGAAGAGGAATGCAAGTTTACCAAGGATTTAAAATATCCTTGGATCGTTTATGTTCTGGTGAGGCGTGATATTCTGAATACAATGACTTGTGAATTGTTGAAAATAAGATTAGTATAGGAAAAACAGGAATCTGATTGACTAACACTAGGAATGTGAATAGTAATAGCTCTGTCACAGCTACGTTGTTAAAAACGTACAATCAGAAACCTAAAAATATTAAAGTATTTACAAACATTAAAATTATTTATTTACTATTTAATAATTTACATATATATAAAGAAAATGTAAACTAAACCTAAATAAATAAAACAAAAACTTAGAAAAGTTTAAACTAATATAAAAGAAAATTTGAAATTAAAAATATATTTATTATACAAGTATTCTAATTATTATTAAACATTTACTATTATTCTAATTACTAATACTATAATTAAAATATATTAAATAAACGCTATCACTATTTTTACAATGATGAACGTTTATGATTTATAAAACAAAATAACTTAAATTAACTATTTTAACTAAAACATAAACTTAAATTACCTAAAAAAATGATTTAAAATTAAAACGTACGATATTTACAAAAATTACGCGACTGCGCAAGCAAAAACGTAAAATTTATAAAATAAAAGTCCTACAAATGTAAAAACAGTTTTATTACTTAATATATGATAAAAGAAAATTTTAGAAAAAAGATTTATATTTTTTAAACTTTTATATTTTTTTTATGAATTAAATAAGATTTTACACTAATTAAATGTTTAAAAATACTAAAACTAATTAGAAAAATCTGAAATTTTTACAGAAAATACTTTATACTAATACTAAGATAAGAAAAATAAAAAACATGAAAAAGCTAGCTTAAATAAGCTAGAAATAAGCAATTAAGCTCGTATAAGCTTATTTAAATAAGCTAAAAATGTTTATACTATAAAAAATAAAAATGTGCAAAGTATAACTGAGAAGTGAGCTAGCCTAGGTGGGTTATGCAGTGAACTTGTCACCAAGGGAACCTAGGTTCGAATCCAACACACAACCTTTTTGCACTTTATTTTATTTTTGATTTTTCTTTTTACAAAATTATATAACAAGCTAAAATATGGAATTTTAACAAAACCAACTTTCTCAAAACTTAGAAATAAGCTCTGTTGGAGCTTATTTCCACAACAGTAGGCTCAGTTTCATCAAAAGAGGCAAATAAGCCATAAGCCCTCTAAATAGAAACTAGCACTTGTAGTTAAAGCTTGTTTTGGGCTTTTCTGGTTTTAGGACTAGCATATATACAGATAATATATAAATTTATCAAAAATGAAAGTTTAAAACTAAGAAATAAGCAAATTATGGGCTTATGACTTATTCAGTTGAGCTTTTGGGGCTCACAGTGAAGTCATAGGCTCATAATAAGCTTGAAAAAGCTATAAAGGGTGAAACAAAAGTATGTGTATATGTGTACAGGTATAATAGATGTATATGTACAAAAATAAGCACTGAAAAGTGCTTATAAGTATGGGCTTAAGATTTAGACAGTTGAGCTTTTGATAGCTCAACTTGGATGGATTTGAAGCTTAACTGAGCTTGGTATAAGCCCAAACTGAAAAAGAAAGTATAAAATGGTTATGTACAAGTATAATAGGTAAGAATATACAAGCATGTGCAATGGAAATAAGCCAATAAGCTCATAATAAGCTTATAAGCAATTCCCTGAGTACACAGATCCAAACACCCCCTGCAGCTAATAATATGGGCAATTTAAGCTGATGAAATAAGCTCAAAAAGCCAAAGTGAAAATTGTAATAGCAAGGCATGCTGGTTGGCTTTCCAAAAAGCCCAAGCTCACCTAGTGAGATCCACTAGGGAGCTTGTGAGGTGCTTATGAAAAAGCTCCCATTTGACTGAGTGTATGGTGAACCAGTACAAACAATAAAATGGGACAAGCCAAAAAGCTCATTGCAGCCCTTATTAATAAGCTGCAATGTGAAATTTAAATAAAGGATCAAAGAGTTGGGTGGATGAGCTTTACAAAAAACTAAAACACACAAGCTCTAGATCACTAGTGAGCTTCTTAGGAGCTGTAGGAAATGGTGTAAATGGACTGCATAAGCAGTCCATTGTTGTGAATGAGCAAACTATCAACTCCTATATACTTATCAAATAAGCTCATGAGAGCTCAACCAACACTGAGACATTGAGTATGATTAGATAGCCTTACAAGAAGCTAAAAATCACAAGCTCAAGCTTAGTGGGGAACTTTCCATGAGCTATGGGAAACAACTCCACTTCCACTGTTTGCTTCAGTGGAAGGAGTAAATGGGACAAAATAAGGGGTTTAATTAAGCTATCTAAATAAGCTAAGAACTGAAAAGCAAACAGACATATAACAAAAAGGCCACACAGGCAACATAAAGAAGCCAAGTACACAAGCCAGGGTCAACTTCACAAGCTTTTGCAAGCTTGTGAATTTGACACCTAAACCTGTGCACAGGGCATGCTTACAGAATTAGACTGAAAATAAGCTAGCAAATAAGCACTTAATAAGCTAAGTATATATAAACTAATATTTTTGTAATTTATTTAAGCAACTAAATTTAACTATCCCAAAAGCTGATGGGCTAAAACTTAATATTAAACACACACTGAAAATCTAAATTTTATTCAAAAAACTACACAAAGGAAAATTTTGACTTTTAACTTAAAACTGAAAAGTTGACTAATATGAATTAAGAACTTAAACTACTGATTATATATGTAATATTAAGCAGTAAAAACATGAAATAAACAAACATACACAACATTTAAACAGATATGTAGGTTTATGGGTCAAGACAACCTCATAATACTCATGTGGAGAGGATCAAGTGTCAATTTGACTTACCACATGCTATACCACTTAGTTGAAACCATCACTGAGCTATATTGGACATGTAAGCATACAATCAAACAAGAAAAACACCATACATGGCCTATAACACAGATCAATCATCTAAACCAAACAACCCTTTAATGGAAATTAATTGAGCTTATCATTACATATAACTGAGTAAATATAATTTATCAAATCCAGAGGATCCAAGGTGTCAAAATGGACCTTTTTCAGCATACACAAGTAGTCACACAAGCTTATGCCTATGATTATCAAAAATCAAGTTTATAACAGTGAACATGCAATATTCAAGCACAATCAATTCCAAAACATAAACAACCTATATTAAGCTATAATAACATTAACTAACAACAACTAAACATAAATAAATAGATAAACAACATTTATAACAGCAATACACAAAAATTACTCATGATCCATTAATACAGTGAAAAAATGAAATCTTAGCAATTTTGAAATACCAAACATGAACATATAATATTAAACTATGGAAACACTTAATAACAACTAATAAACACAGAAACATGGAAATTAAGGTAAATAAGACATAGAAACAGTAAATTGCAAAAATTAGAAAAATGCTTACAAATGAGAAAGTGGACTGAAACATAGAAACCAAGGACAAGGTTACACCCAATAGCTTCCCATTAAGCTCCTAATACCCCATAGCATTCCAAATTCAACCCTGCTTCATCACCTTCTTCATAAATCTGATTTTTGATTATTCAACTATTTTTCTTGATTTTAAGTATTTTCTGAATTTAAAAGACTAAGCTTGTTTTAATGTCTCTAAAAGCTTTAAAGCTTTGTCAGGAGCTTATATGGCTTAAGGAGTCCATAAAAACAACTACATAACATGAAATTAAAATGACTTTAAAATTAAAGGAAATAAAGCAAATTCTTGAAACTGAAATTAAACTGAAAGTAGAGTTTCATTACACTAATTTAAGATAAAATACAATATTTGAAAGATTAAAAGACATTTTAACTAAGAAATCAATAAAAACTACAACTACGTGACAATGGCCTAATGCCAAGGTGCTTGTTTCTTCTCCTGGTCTTCTCTTTTATAACCTTCTGAGTCCTCCCCAACTTGTTAGTCAAATCCCACTTTATTTTACAGCCTTTGATTGAGCAGAAATGATCTTAGCCGTTTAATAAACTTTTGGCGCCAAAAGTCTTATAGGTTTCTTGGGGCAGCTTGAGATCAATTAATGCTTCTTGGATGATTGTAAAGGTGGATGGGGGTTGTTAAACAGCTGGAAAGGTGGTGGTGAGGTGGTGAAACCACCTGGTTTTGAGATTGCAGGTGTGGGAGAGACAAGTGAACAGTGGGGCGGTATTTCTATTTTTTAAACACTGTGGGTTGGGCTGGGGTATTGGACTGGGTTTGGGTTTGTTTAATGGAATAAGTATAATAAGGGTCCGGTTTGGTTTAAAGTGTACACAAGGACCAAATTTGTAATTCTGCCAAAATTGAGGGACCTGATGTGTAAACTTTGAAAAGTTGTTATAAGGACCACTTATGCTATACTTGAATACCCCAAGGATTATAGATGCAATTTTCCACATTTCAAAACTCCAGGGACCTTTATTGTAATTTTCTGATAATTGAAGGGCCAAACCTGTAAATATCAAATATTAGCACAAAGGACCAATTATGTCATTTAAGAGTAGTATAAGGTTTATTTTGATTATTTTCTCATTTTTAAAACCTTAGGGACTAATTTTGACACTTTTCAAACTTGAGGGACCAAAGTTGTAAATTTATGATTTTTAACTTCAAAGGAATTTTCCTAACAACTTATGAATCCCAAGGACCTTTTATGACATTTGTACAAGTTTTGATTGACCAGGGACTAGTTTTGCCATTTTGTGTAATTCCAAGGACTAAAATTGACATTTGTGTGAACTTGCATGCTTTTTCACTTGTTTTCAATCTTTTTGTACCTGAATCACATGAAAACACATTTTGATGAATTTGTAACATTTTGTGAGTCATTTGTGTGTTTTTGGTTGTTTTTGTGGGTTAAAATAGTATAAAAGATATGTGTAATTAGGCACATATCAACTCTTTTTATTATTTATTTAACAATTAGTACGTTTGTAAGGCCCATTTTTATACGTTTTTGTCCTATCTAATACATTTTCATCCATTTTATACGTTTTCGTCTGTATTTATACGTTTACATACATTTTATCTATTTTTATACGTTTTTCCCGTTTTCTTCTGTTTTAATACGCTATCGTCCGTTTTTCTTACGTTTTCAAACATTTTTATCCGCCTTTATCCTTTTTTATACGCTTTCATTTATTTTCTTACGTTTTCACATGCTTTTATCCACTTTTATCCGTTTTTATCCATTTTTGTCCGTTTTAAACGTTTTCACCCGTTTTTATATGCTTTCGACCGTTTTTCTAACGTTTTCATACAATTTTATCCGGTTTTATACGTTTTTATCCGTTCTTTTTCCATTTTCATCCATTTTGTATATGCTTTCGTCCATTCTTCTTACGTATTCATACGTTTTTGTCCGTTTTTAAATGTTTTCATCCATTTTTATATGTTTTCGTATGTTTTTCTTATGTTTTCATTCGTTTTATGTGTTTTCTTTGTTTTTATATGTTTTTTTTCCGTATTTATACGCTTTCGTCCATTTTTCTTACGTTTTTGTGTGTTTTCATACGGTTTTTATTTGTTTTTATATGTTTTCACTCTTTTTTATACGTACAAAAACGTATAAAAACAGACAAAAACCTATAAAACCGGATAAAAGCGCATAAAACGGATAAAAATATATGAAAACGTATAAAACAGACGAAAGCGTATAAAATGGATGAAAACGAATAAATATGGACAAAAACGTATAAAAACATATGAAAACGTAAGATAAATGGATGAAAACGTATAAAAATAGATGAAATCGTTTAAAACGGATAGAAACGTAATAAAAACAACAAAAGCGACAGATGAAAACGGATAAAAAGGATAAAAACGGATAAAAGTGACAAAAACGTATAAATACGGACAAAAACACATAAAACAGATAAAAACATATGAAAACAAATAAAAATGGATTAAGATGTATGAACACGTAAAAACGGATGAAATGTTTAAAACAGATAAAAAGTATGAAAACCGATAATAATGTATGAAAACGTAAGGAAAACGAACGAGAACATATAAAAACAATAAAACGTATAAAAATTGACAAAAACGTATAAATACAGGAAAACGCATAAAAACGGATAAAAACGTATGAAAATGGACGAAACCATACAAAAACGGATAAAGACGGATAAAAAGGTATGAAAACATAAGAAAAATGGACGGACGCGTATAAAAACAGATGAAAACGTATAAAAACAGATGAACAACGGACGAAAGCATATAAAAATGGATGAAACGGATAAAGACGGATAAAAAAGTATGAAAACATAAGAAAAATGGACGGACGCGTATAAAAACAGATGAAAACGTATAAAAACGTATAAAAACAGATGAAAACGTATAAAAACAGATGAAAAACGGACGAAAGCATACAAAAACGGATGAAACGGATAAAGACGGATAAAAAGGTATGAAAACATAAGAAAAATGGACGGACGTGTATAAAAACAGATGAAACATATGAAAACAGATGAAAAACGGACGAAAGCATATAAAAACGGATGAATACGTTTGAAAACGTATGAAAATTTAAGAAAAATGGACGAAAGCGTATTAAAACGCACGAAAACGTATAAATACAAATGAGAACGTAGGAAAAACGAACGGAAGCGTATAAAAACGGATAAAAACGTTTGAAACCCTTACTAACGTATTAATAGTTAAATAAATATTAAAAAGAGTAAATTATACCGTTCGTCCTTTTGGTTTGCCAAATGATGGGTATAACCTCATAGGAAAACAAGTTAACAAGAGTTAACGATAGTTAGTGGGCCCTGTTAGAGAGAGGGACAAACGGCACATAACGTTTTGCCACTTAAGGTCTAACGGTGCAATTATCTTGGTCAACGGATTAACTGCTGCAGTCAACGCTACTCAAAATGAAATAACCCTAATTTTCTTTTTTTTGAACGGTATAACCCTAATTTTCTATCTCATAACTTCCGCCCCCATCACCTCTTTTCTCTCACCAAAACACAGTCACAATATTTCGTCTCTCTAACTTTCTTCCATCCACAAACTCAAACTCAAAAATCTTTACTCTGTCTCTTCGTGTGTTTCAGTTCATCTTGATCTGCTCATTATAATCGTACAGGTGACAGTCATCTAACTCATATTATTTCGTTTGTTTGGTTGTTAGATGATATGAAATTATATCATAATCAGATAATTAGGTGTTTAATTAATTGGGTTTGCTTATTTTTAAATTTTCATTTCCACTATGATTAGCTGCTGATAAGCACTTCCATTTTGATTTACAGCTGCCAATTAGGAACAAAGCACCGGTGAAGCTTTTTGCCCAAAATTTAATCCCTAAATATAATAAAAAAATGTCAGATTACATACCTTTCGATATTCAATCAGAAATCGTGAAAAGGCTTCCTGTCAAATCACTAAGTCAATTCCGATGCGTTTCGAAACTATGGAAGTCTTCTATTGATGACCCGGAATTCATAAACTTCGTAAACGACTACCACATCAATCATACAAACCCCCAACATCATCTACTTGTTCTGTACATGTTGGATAATGTCCAAACATATACTTCGATTGTCGATGACAATAATTTCCCCCAGCATAAGATTCCCTTAATCGCCCCGGAGTCCCTTAGGTCATTAAGAAAGCTATTAACACTCGCTTCTGATGCCGGGTTGTTATGTTTTTACGGTTATTACGGAGACCAAAATTCAAGAACCACGAGGGCTGTTATATGGAATCTTACTGTTAGGAAATCTGTGGGTATTGATGTTAACCCTAACGCGGGGTATACGTCTACTGTTGTTGGTTTTGGGGTTTGTCATGGTGACCCTAAGCTTGTTAAGATAAGTTTTACGGAAGATTTTGATGGAAGACCTACTATGTGGGATGTTGATGTTTTTTCGTTAAGCACACGTCAATGGAGAAATGTTCATAGGGATATGCATCCTTTTAGACTGTGTAAAATGGAGGGTGCTAAGGTTTGTTTAAACAGGGTTATTTATTTCCGTGCTTATGATCTTCCAGATCCGGGTCGTCGTAGGTCTAATTTTTTTATTTCGTTTAATTTGGAGAGTGGGGTGTTTGGAGAAGTGCCTTTTCCGGAGAATTTAGTACATACACGTAATTACATACAGGCGGCGAAGGTGAATGAGTCACTTGGTATACTTGAGTATCATCATGGGGTTTGTGATGTGTGGACCAAGGAAGAGGGTGCTAATGAAATGTTTACCATGATATATACTGTTAGGGCTGAGGGTTACCAGTTGTACGGTGATGTATTGGGGTTTAGGAACAATGGTGAAGCTGTAGTGGAACTGAGAAATGGTGAAGAGTCTAGAATTGAAGTCTACGACCCCTCGTTAGGGGTTACTCTTGATGTTGAGATTCATGGAAGGCAACGTACGTTCTTCGCAAGGTCGTACATGGAAACGGCACTTTTGCTTGATCAGCCAGAGGCAGATATCATCATTCATTAACAACGATGATGGAGCTATATTGCAAGGTGTCGAGATCAAGCTGTGGGTGTCACATCAGGCTTTGTTATTCAGTTTAGTTTATGTTACTAGAAAAATAAGTGTTGAACACATTTGTAAGGGAATGTTGATGAAGGTGGTTTAGTAGTTGGTATCACTTATTTGCCTGATGTATTTTGCTTATCTGCTTGAAATACATGTATTTTGCTTTATTTGTTTGTTTGCTTACTCAAATATTTGAAACATTTATATGTTATTAAAGCTAGCCTAACTTATAACCGTCGAGTTAAGACCAGTTGAGCCAAAGTCTCCATAGCCATACACATGCTTCTTAATTAGATGTGGTGATTGGTTTAAGTAAAATATGGAATAATTGTTGCTCTCCTACATCATGGCAGTCACATCGGCTTTATATTTCTGTGCTAGTATGTTTTGGTCTTTCAAAAAGTTGAAACGCACTTTATTGATAGCAGTATTGTATCGATGGGAGGTGATGCAGGTCACTCAAGTCCTTTTGGTTCTTTCTCCCGCCATTCCATTTGTTGCCCACACCTTTCCTCTTGCCTGATTTGGTGCACCCTTCCGTGTTCCCTTTATGGCAGTCATGGCATTCGTTGAGACTCATCACGTATATTTTTTGTTTTGCGACTTAGCCAGCAATCGTATCTTTTGTTATGTAGACATGTAGTGCTGATGTGTAGCTTTTCCTTCGATTAATGCTATGTATATATTGATGCAAAAAAAATAAAAAATAAAATAACTAGTGTACATCATAGAAGAAATAATGGGGAAAGTGTTGATAAGTTTGGATCATCATGGTGCTTTATCGAAGCTGCTTCAAACTACTGGCAAATGATTATATGTAGGTCTGAGTCTTTCACCTTGATACACCTTTAAACATGCTTGTGATTCGTAGTCAAACGTTGTGCTAAAATTACCGGCTCTCTTCATAGGCGTCAGACTGTTTTGTGGAATCAAAACACTAAATACATCTTTAAGTGTCTCGACACCAAGTCACGTTCACGGGTCAAGTCACAAACATAGTTACTACCACTTGACCTTGCATCCACAACACCCCTTTCAAGTATGCAACAATCTCATCGTTCAGCAGCAACACTATACTACTTGGTGTTATTACGGAGTACCACAAACTACAAAGCCCAAAAGTGGTTGCTAAAATGGGCCATAAACTAAGTTGGCAAATCCATTCAAACCTTGTAAAGACTAAAGAAAAAGTCCCAACGATAGTTGCTAACAAGGAGTACGGGCGCCCGGCACGTTGCAGCCGGATTTTTTTCTGCTATTGCGTATATTTTGGTTAGGTTGGCGGTTTTTTTTTAGTGGTTTTGTGCTTGTATATTGAAGAAAGTAGGCCTTTCGAAGGAAACCACTTGTATAGACGTTATGACGTGAAATCCTGAGAGTCAGTTTGTGAAAGAAAATGCTTTTTTTTTTTTTTTTTTTTTCTTTTTTTTTTAAGTGAAGAATTTTTTTAGTACTGATAAAGTGTTTGGAAAACCCCTTGCCTCTCAACCGAGAGGTCAGGGGTTCGATCCTCACTCCCTACAAAAGGCCGGAGGTCCTTTCTACCTTAGGTAGAACCGGAAGCAGCCTCTCTACCTTAGGTAGGGGTAAGGCTGTCTACATCTTAACCTCCCCCATACACCGGAAACGGTATTGGGTACCCATAACCCGTGGAAGACGGTATTGGGCGTTACTTTACTTTTTTTTTTTTTATATACGAAAAAAATTTATGGGCCAAAAATGGCAAAACATTGGGTTGCTGGGCTAACGGGAAAAAAGTGATCGAAAACAATATTATAATGGAACTGCTAGGGTTGGATCAGTTGGAAAACCCCTTGCCTCTCAACCGAGAGGTCAGGGGTTCGATCCTCACTCCCTACAAAAGGCCGGAGGTCCTTTCTACCTTAGGTATAACCGGAAGCAGCCTCTCTACCTTAGGTAGGGGTAAGGCTGTCTACATCTTAACCTCCCCCATACACCGGAAACGGTATTGGGTACCCATAACCCGTGGAAGACGGTATTGGGCGTTACTTTACTTTTTTTTTTTTTTATATACGAAAAAAATTTATGGGCCAAAAATGGCAAAACATTGGGTTGCTGGGCTAACGGGAAAAAAGTGATCGAAAACAATATTATAATGGAACTGCTAGAGAATTTTGGGAATATTCTCCCTCCCCTCATAAATAAATTACAAGCTTTTTTTTTTTTTTTTTTTTTTTTTTTTTTTAAACTTTTATTTATTTATTTTTTATTTTATTTTTATTTTTTTCCTCCTTCCTTCCTTAGATAATGTAATTGTCAAGTTAAAGACATACTGTAACTCACAAATCTTATGATACAAACTAACTCGTCATAGGTTACGGATGAAATTTTGCTGTTAAGTGCTAGTTTTCGTAAATAAATTCTTGATTTCCCCCGAATGCACATTGTCCAAAAAGTTTACGTCTATAGTCATTGTTTGATTAGTCAATGAATAAGTAATAACTAAAACATAACCTCATTTCTTAATCACACTTGTTTTAATAAACTGGACTTTCAAATAAAATTTTATGTTGTATTATACTCCCTCCGTCCTAATATTATTGTTCACATTTCTTTTTTAGGATATCTCAATATAATTGTCCACTACTAAATATAAATACAAATGGTGAAACCATAAACGGTTCTAGTTATTTGGTTGGACAAAGTTTGAAGTTAACTTATACTCCCTCCGTCTCAATTTAATTGTCCATATTTCCATTTTTGGATGTCTCAAAAAGATTGTTCACTTTCCTTTTTTAGTAAAAACTAGAGAATATAAAGAGGGAATATTCTATTCGTGTGGTTGAAAATTAAAGTAACCCCACTTTTATTAAACTTTGTGATTTCTCTCTCCTGACAATTAAATTGAGACGGAGGGAGTATTATTTTTCGGATTGTTATGTGTCATTGTTTTGATAGACATCTGAACAATATGCAACTACAAAATGATTGTTTGTTTGAGTTTATGCTTTAGGTGTTCAACGCTAATGGTTTAAACGGTAATGATGTCAAATGCTAAATAATTTAAAATTTTGTTGTTTTTTATTTGCCTAATTCATTAGTGCATAAGGTTTTTTATTTTACTTTTTAGAAAATCGGTTCTTAGCCGGGTAGACATGAAGAACCGAAACCGGAATCAAAAACTAAATTAACTTCGATTCCAGTTCCTACTTTTCATAAAATTCGGTTTCCGAATTTATCGGGACCCGGTCCGGTTCCCATTCCGGACCAATGTTGATCCCTAGAAGACTACCAAGTCGACTAAAAACCCGGGTGTTAAATTCTGAAAAACCCGGCTGCTTACTTTTTATGTATCGTACTTTTGTTTTGGGAATTGATACTCACACCACATTTTTTGATTATTGCATCACAATCTATGCATTGCAATTTGTACAGTATAAATTATAATGCATAGATTGTGATGCAATAATCAAAAAATGTGGTGTGAGTATCACCTCCCTTTTGTTTTGGGTTTAACAACAATTCATCAATCAAACAAAACTCAACTCTTTTAGCCACCACAGGTGATGTCATCAACCACACTATTTATTTATTTATCTAAAAGATTAACCCCGTTCGATTTGTTGTGACATTATTATGCTTTTTTGGGTTATGTAATGCAATATTAGTTTCATTCTTGCTTTGGGGGTTTTTGTTATTAGCTTATATAACAAAAATAAGGTTATTAAGTGTTTCGCTAAGCTTATACGTTTGGGCTTTTGAGTTTATATGAGGGGGTTTTGATAAGCCCAAACTTTTTGTTATATAACATAAGCTTAAGCCCAATTCATAAGCTTAGCCAGATACCCCATTATATCTCATAAATTTGGCTTATTTTGAGACTTGTTGGCCATATGTTTCAAAGTAATACGCCGAAATCAAATAAGCTCATACGTTCAAAAATAAGTGTAAACAAACACCCCCATATAAGGAATAGTGTAAGTTAGTAGCTTTATGGTTAATTAAGTACCTTGATAATGTGATATGAAATTATCAGAATCGGATAATTAGGGGTTTCAGTTTGCTCATGTTAAACTTTCATTTTGAGTATGCAAGAGATGCTGTTTGCATCTACCTTTTCAGTTTGTACTACTAGTGTTTGCATCTACCGCTCAGTTTATTATTATAAGCTATTATGACCAATGTCCTATCAGTGGCGGCCCTGAGGATTTGAGTACCCAGTGCGAGCCAAGAAAAAAATGCCCCTAACTCATAGCAAATTTTCTTTTTTTTATAAATGATAACTAATGTTATAACAATTAATTATATCCATAACAAAACATAGTATTAAAAATACATACCATCGTAGTTAACCAATGATCCGTGAAGCTCTCCTGGCATTCTTCATAGCAAATTGGTTGATTAGCTCTTCATAGTTTATATCCTCTAAGATTCCGTTCTCGATAGCTATCATGGCCAATCCACTAAGTCTTTCTTGGGACATTGTTGATCGTAAATAAGATTTCAATAACTTCAACTTAGAAAAACTCCTTTCTGCAGATGCAACTGTGACTGGAATAGTCAACAATATTCTATATGCAATGGTTGCATTTGGAAAATAACCAAACTCTTTCAAACGCTTCAAAACATCTATAGGACTGTTAAGTTCATCGGTTTGTAATGTGTCAAATAACTTCAACTCCATATAAAGTTCATCAGCATCAATATCCGATCTTTCTTCAAACCTGAGTGCATTTTCAAGAAGGTGACATGACAACTTAAGTTCTTTATCTTCAATTCCCCTAAAGTTATGTGGAAACAAAAAGCCAAATAATTTCTAGTACTCTTTGAATTGCTCAAATCTTGTCTCAAGTGAAGAACGAGCTTGATCAACAATATATAAGAAATAATTGACTCTAAAGTTCTCTTCAGATGTAAATGAAGTTTCTTGGCTACTTGAACTCTCACCAAACTGTTTTTTTCTTTGAATCAAACGCTTGTGGAAATATCAGATCAATACCCAATTCACGAGCAATTTCCTTTGCTTCTTCAATCGCTTTTGAATAAGTAATACCTAAATAAACACACTAAACAAACTACTCATAAATCATGATCACTAAATCAAATAAAACACAAAATCTCATGCATAGACACATTGTTATCAAATGTTTTACAAAATAAAGTGATAAGATAAAAAGAGTAATAAGTTTACAACCCAAATAGATGCAAAAAACAATGGATGATGGTGGATGATAGATCTTCTTTTCCAAAACTCCACAAAGCTCCAAAGCCCCAAATCAACCCAAAAGTGATGGTTCTTCAACAAATGAGATAAAATGGTTTGTGGGTTTTGTATAGATGGTGATGAAGATGATGATGATACAAGGGATTTCATGATGGTGGAATGATGGTAATGAATTTAATGATTTAGTGGATGAAGAAAAAATAGGATTTCCCCCCCCCCCCCCCTTTTGGGGTCGGTGTGTATGTGTTTTTTATGAAGTTGTCTAAAAAATCAAAATGAAAAATGTGTCCCTCCTTGGCTGTGTGCGACACCAAGAAAAGAAACGAAAAATAAAAAAAGTGTGTCTTTGCTTCCTGGGCTTGGTCCACACCATAGGTCAAGAAAATAATTTCTCACAAATTGAAAATGTGAGGTGTGGTTGTGTTGGTATGCGTCCCCACCCAGTCAAGAAAATCAAGAAATCACACCTCACCTTGCAAGAAAGATATAAATAGAAGTAAACAATTTGGTGGGGTTCTGTTATGTATTTTGTATTGTGAAGTACAATTGTTTCAACCAGATGCACTATGTAAAAAATTATATATAATAATAATAATATATATTAAAAAATTTCTAAAAAATTGTGCCCCGTTCAAAAACGTGCCCTGTGCGGGAATCGGGTTTGCACACCCTCCGGGCCTCCCCTGTGTCCTATATATGCCACTGAAAAGTCCTATATATGCCACTGAAAAGTGGCTCAATGTGAAATACACCACTTCATTTCCAATTGGACGATCCATTAATCCAACTAGTAGACGACTATAAATGGATTTAAAAAAAAATCCCTGCCGCGCGTAGCTCATATGCTGTGTGACTGAAGCTCGCAAGCAAGAAAGACTGATTTAAGCTCAATATGATTAACTAACAATGAGTATACCATTTAACACATCAAAGGCAATCAATACAATCTCCTTGCATGCATAACAACCACGTAGTGTTCACAACTACTGAAAAAGAACTATGATCAACCTCACTATATTCAAAAAATGGACCGATACAAGGACTCAAGTGTATTTAATGATATGCATACTACAATGATGTAATATGTATGCCTTTGAAAAGCCGAAAGAAAAACATTAGAAGTAACAACAAAAAAAGCTTGATATCCCAAACTGTTACGCTGTGTTCTCGAGTCGGATCATTAAAGAAAAGAAGATGAAAGGGAAGTAAAGTGAAGATATTTACTTCCACATTGTGTTCTTGAGTTTTACTTAAGGAGGAAAAGAAAATGAAATGGAAGTAAAGTTAGGCTTATTTGTGTGATTTTGGAAGTAAATGGTTTCCTTCCAAAAGTGGGCGGAAAAGGAAGTAAAGTGTTTACTCCCACTTTACTTCCTTTTTCTTTAATGGAACCAAGATTCACATACTTTGACTTGGGGCGACAAAGGATCAAGAGCTGTGAGTGCACATAGGATTATCGAGGCACACAATTTTCCCAATTGTGATACATCAACCTATCATGAACATAAAAACTCTTGTAGGAACCCATTCTCCAAAATTCTAAATTACCAGCTAATTCACAATTAATAAGTACAGCTAATGACAATCAGTTAATACTCTTCACCAGGGTGGGGAGGCCCCTAGTAAAAATATTTGCACACTGAAATCGCGAAGGGACATGAAGAAATAAACTAATAACTAATTAAAGTAGCAGAAGCAAAGGTTTCAAAACAAAAATCAAGATTCACAGCAGTAGTTCATATATGGCAACAGCAGCAGCTTGACCTCTAAGACGACCGGTCCTCCTAGCAGCAATAAGACCAAGCTTTTGACCGGGTGGTGCATCACGATGGACGGTACTTGCATGACTAATATGTTGACCTCTGAGACGACTAGTCCTAAAATGAGCACCACCATGGGGATGCTCAACTGGATTCATAGCAACGCCACGAACCTTGGGCGAGCAGTTTCTCTTCACACGGCAAGCGTTACCAGCCTTGAGCATGGGAGCAACCTTTGGTACAATTTTCTTGTCTCCAGATAGAAGTGAAGTACCGTTGCGTCGTGCTGGGCGGCCTTTGCGGTTATATGTGTGGGACTTGAAGAAGGACCCTGGTCCCTTACGTTGTGCTCTGATGACTCGAACCATTTTTAGGGTTTGTGTGTGAAGATGGGTACGTTGTTTGGATGGATTCATGTTTTTAATAATCACAAACAATCTTTATCAAAGGGACTCCTATTATTGGCTAGCTAGGCCCATAATCATAATACGTACTTCTAATGACAATCAATATGTACAACTAATTAATAGATATCACTACACCAATTTGTGATTTTTGGGACGGCCAAATATTTTGGGTCGAAAATGTCGGCCCAAACTGCAGCCTAGACCCATCAATTTTCAACCAAAATGGCAGTCAATAAAAACTTTAATTTTGTGCAATTTGGGGATGACAAAATCGTGCCAATTTTTTTTAAAAATAAATTTATTATATTTTTGCGGAAATAAAAATATCCCACCAAAAAATTGAGTCTCGCCAAACACTTTGGGACGACAATATCGTGCCAAAGTGATTTTTTTTTTTTTTTTGCTTTTTAATAAATTTAGATTATATTTATAATAAAAAGACTTTGGGACGACAATGTCGTGCCAAAGTGATTTTTTTTTTTTTTTGCTTTTTAATAAATTTACTAGATTATATTTATAATAAAAACACTTTGGGACGACAATGTCGTACCAAAGTGTTTTTTTTAATTTTATTTTGTTTTTTTAATAAATTTACTGCATTTTATTTTAAAAATTATATATATTTCGTTTGCTAATAGTTTCCCGCCAATATTTTTACCGGCAAAATATTACCGCTAATAGTTTCCCGCCATTATTTTTGCCGCCAAATTGCAACTTTATATATCCTGCAAAGTTTTCCTTATATATCCCGACAAAATACAAATAACCCTATCGTCAATTCCCACAAAACACACGTAACAATATAATGGTTGATTACACGCCGGAAAAGGAGTTGTCAATGGTTTTATCGTCGATATATCTCTTTACTCGAGTTCTTGATACGTATGGGTCAGAAATTTATGATGAGAGACCGGATTCTGGAATGGTTAAGGAAACAGCCATTCTACAGGGTGTATTTGGACTGTGAAGCTAATGGTGTTGGAGGAGGAAACACGCTGGAAGCTGAAGCTATGTTTGAATAGTTCGTCAAGCATAGGAAGGAAAAAGATGGAGTTGGAGAAAGCGTGTTCGATTACACATTTGATGATGCGGGAAATAGGGTAACAAATCTTGAAGCATTGTTTGAACAGTTCGTCAAGCAAAGGAAGGGAAAATATGGTGCAGGTTCTAGCAAAGCGGGAAGTAGCAAGAAAAAAAATTGAATGGGCGATATTTGTTATGGTCTATGTCATGTGTATCATTTGAGTTGTTTCGTTTGCTTGCCGAGTTGTTTCGTTTGATCTGTTTCGTTTTGTTGTCAAGTTGTTTCTTTATTAATATGTAATTTAGTATTGGTAAAGGGGTGTTTGGAAACCATAATCTGGTTAACTTAGAACATGGTCAACTTACAACAACACCAACAACAACATACCCAATCCCGCCGGAGCAGGGTATGGGGGAGGTGAAAATGTAGACAGATCCTACCCCTACCCTAGGAAAAACCTGGGAGTAGAGAGACTGCTTCCAACAAGACCTCCGACAAGTGCGAGTGTGCGGGTGAGAAAGAAGAGGAGAGAAAGCGGAAGGCAGATAACAAAAAGCACAGGCAGGTAAATGGCAGACAGGCAAACAAGTAAGAAAACACATAAGAGACCACAAACAAGAATAAAGAAACAAAGCACAAAAGCAGGCATACCAAAAGGGTAACAAAGAGCAAGGCAAAAACAACGCACGGGGCCTAAAGCTAAGGCTAAGCAAAACAAAACAAAAAACCGAAACAGAAGCAGGCAAGCCTAAGCACACAGAGCAGAGCAGAGCAACGCAACAAGAACAAAGAAACAAGGCACAAAAGCATGCATACCAAAAGGGCAACAAAGAGCAAGGCAAAAACAACGCACAGGGCCTAGAGCTAAGGCAAAGCAAAACAAAAAAAACCAAAACAAAAGTAGTGCGAGAAAAAAGCAGGCAAGCCTAAGCACACAGAGCATAGCATAGCAACGCACGGGGCCTAAAGCTACGGCAAAAGCAAAGGGGAGCACCAAAACCGAAAAACGCCGAGGAAAGGTAAAACAAAGAGACGCCTAAAAGCCTATCCCACCAGAAGCCCCTAGCCAAAAAAAAACTAACCGCAAATCCTAATCCTATCTCGCCACCCCTTCCTATTTGAGATCATGTCCTCCGACAAGAGAAGCTCCGACATGTCTAGCTTAATTCTATCTCCCCACCTGAGATTGGGTCTGCCCCTTCTTCTCACTCCATCTACAACAAGCGCCTCGACCCGTCTAACCGGTGCTGTCTGAGGCCTTCTCCTGACATGACCGAACCACCTCAACCTCCCTTCTCTCATCTTCGAAATAATATTTCCGACCTCAAGTTTTGCTCTGAAAACTCCGTTCGGTATCATGTCAAGCAAGGTTTTACCACAAGTCCATCTAAGCATTCTAAGTTCTGCCACCTCTACCCTGTTGGCATGGGCCTTGGAGATGGGCCAACACTCAGACCCGTACAACATAGCCGGTCTAATCGCCACTCTATAAAATTTCCCCTTTAACTTAAATGGAACATTCTTGTCGCAGAGGACTCCCGACGCCGCCCTCCATTTCGCCCAACCAACTCTGATCCGATGGGTTATGTCCTCATCTATCCTCCCCGATTTGTGAATCATCGATCCCAGGTATCTAAAAGACTCTTTAGGTGGCAGGATCTGGTCTCCGATACGAATATCCTCGTGGTTACTTGACTCGCTCCTCCCAAAAACACATCTCATGTATTCAGTCTTCTCTCTGCTCACCCGAAGGCCGTTGTCTTCAAGAGCCTTTCTCCATAGCTCAAGTATGATGTTTAACCCTTCCGCCGATTCCGCCACCAACACAATGTCGTCAGCAAAAATCATGCTCCACGGAATGTCCTCTTGAATCCCTCGAGATAAGTCATCCAGAATCAGTGCGAAGAGGTAGGGGCTTAAGGCAGATCCTTGGTGGAGCCCCACTTTCATCGGGAAAAACTCTGAGAGCCCGACTTTGGACCTAACACGGGTCTTAGCTCCCTCGTACATATCCTTGATCACTCTCACGAATCTCGTTGGGGTTCCCTTGTCAAAGAGAGTTTTCCAAATCAGCTCTCGAGGGACACTATCGTATGCCTTTTCAAGGGCCAGGAACGCCATGTGCAGGTCCTTTTGTCTCTCTCTATACTTCTCCATGAGGCTTCTAAGAAGGTGAATAGCCTCAATCGAAGACCTACCTGGCATAAAACCAAATTGATTCTCAGACACCCTCGTCTCCCTTCTCAGCCTCCTCTCAATGACTCTTTCCCAAAGCTTCATGGTGTGGCTAAGGAGCTTGATGCCCCTATAATTGCTACACACTTGCACATCTCCCTTATTCTTGTAGATTGGGAGGACTTCACTGAGTCTCCATTCTTCCGGCATCTTAGCACCGGAAAAGATTTTGTTGAACAGGCAAGTCAACCATTTTACCCCTTCCTGCCCCAAGCACCTCCAAGCTTCTATGGGGATATGGTCCGGTCCTACCGCTTTGTTTCTACCCATCTTCTGTAATGCAACCTTCACTTCTGATTGACTAATCTTCGAATAGTAGCATTCAGGTCGATGGGTATAGTTCTCTTGTTCCCCTCTTCCTTCAGTGCTTCCTCCATTGAAAAGGGAGGAGAAATACTCTCCCCATATTTTCCTAATATCTTCTTCGTACACCATGGTCCGACCGGCTACATCTTTGATATATTTGACATTTCCTAAATCCCTCCTCCTTCTCTCACGGGCTTTAGCAATCTTGAATATATCATTTGCCCCCTATTTGGAGTCTAATTTCTTGTACAAATCTTCGTACGCCTTGTCTTTTGCCAGAGCCACAGCCTTTTTCGCTTCTCTTTTAGCTACTTTGTACCTCTCCTCCGCGGTAGTTATGTCGGCTTGGTGGCCCTCTCGACACCGAAGGAGTTCTCTGAACCTGGATTGTTTCACGGCCACTTTGGATTGCACCTCCTCACTAAACCACCAAGCTTCCCTGTTGGGTGGCTGGGTCCTAGAACTCCCGCTAGCCACACCGAGGGACTCTTTTGCTGCGTCTTTAATGATGTCGGCAAGAACGGTCCACAACTGATCCGCGTCTCCATCAGTTAAGTCCTCCGACCGAGTAGAAAGTCTCTCAAAGACTTTAATTTTAAAAGACTTTGCCTCCCCACCGTTCAAATTCTTCCATAGAATCCTCTCCAACCTGGGCTGCTCTCCTTGGTTGATGTCTCACGAAAAGTGTATCCAAAGCTAACAAATTGTGTTGGGATGAGCATGCTTCGCCTGGGAAGACCCTGCAGTCCCTACATGCTCTAAGGTCGCCTCTTCGCACCAGCAGATAGTCAATCTGGGTGTTGTGGCCCCCACTCTAGAATGTGATCAAGTGCACTTCTCTCTTCTTGAAGCAAGAGTTCACTACTACCAAGTCGTGAGCCAACGCAAACTCTAAAATCGATCGACCTTCCTCATTCCTTACTCCAAAGCCATAACCACCATGTACCCCCGCGTAGCCATCCGAAGCCGCTCCTATGTGGCCATTCAGGTCACCTCCAATAAATAAACGTTGATCTGAGGGGCACTCCCTAACCAGGCCGTCAAGGGAGTCCCAGAAGGTCTTTTTCTCTACTTCACTCCGGCCCACTTGTGGTGCATATGCGCTAATTACGTTAACGGTATCCCCATCAATGACCAACGTAATCGCCATGATCCTATCACTCCTCCGGATCACTTGCACAACATTATCCTTGAGACCCGCCGCCAAAATAATTCCAACTCCGTTTCTCGCTGACTTAGAGCCCGAGTACCAAAGCTTGAAGCCGTTACCCTCCCTCGAGCTGGAGCCTTTCCATTAAGTCTCCTGGAAGCACGCGATGTCAACTTTATGTCTCCTCAACACATCCGCCAGCTCAAAGAGCTTTCCGGTCAAGGACCCAACATTCCAACTACCCACCCTAATCCTACGAGAGGATGCTACCCTAGCCAGACCCCTACCCCCCCTAAACCCACCAGACCCTCCTACACCGCCTACCTCACTCACCCCGCCTACTCCTCCATCCCCGCCAACCCCATCTACCCCGCCAACCCCATCTACCCCGCGTACCCCACCTACCCCGACTACCCCGCCCAAGTCGGCAAGACATGACCTCAGGATACCATCGCTAACCAAAGCGTCTATCCTACCCCAACAGTCAACAACAAGGCAACAAAAACAACCCTACACTAAAACCAAGAAAACCAAACCAACCAAGGGCACAAACAAACCACGGCAAACAAGCCTACCCTAAGGGCACATGTTGTAAGGCCACAGTCAAGAAAGGGAAAAAGAAAGCAAAAGAAAAAGAGTAGGGGAATAAAAGAGCAAAGATTAAAAGAGTGTCTAGAAAACAAACGCTATACTGCCATCGGAAAAAAAAATCCGGTCAGCAGTGGTGGCGATAGAAGATGGTCAGCGGCGGCAGGAGGCGGTCAACAGCGTCCAATGAGCCTGTATCAACCTGCAAAAGAGACACAAAACAGAAAAACCAACTTGCCGGAAATTAAGCCGGCGCGTGGTCTGAAAAAAAATGGGTTAGGGCAGCTCCGGTTAGGCCGGAAAAATACACGGTAAACAACAAAGCTGAAAGGTCAAGCTAAATTGCTTTAGATCACCGGAAAATAAAAATTCCGGCGAAGGAGCGGCGGCGCGTGGCGGCACGTCGGTGGTCCGGCTACCAATCCGAGAGTATCGGTCAGATCAGTGTGAAGAGACGAAGAATATGTTGATCTTTAATTGTAACAAAGACTTGAAGATGTAGCTCGATTTGGGAAATTATGTGATGGAGAGATAGAAAGAAAAGAAGAAAGAAAGGAGGAGAGAGAAAGAATCTTTACATTCAAAATATGGTCAACTTGAAAGGTACATAGTAATAAGTAAAACATACGTATTATTCCAACAACAACAAACAACAACACTACTACATACGAAGATTTTCCATGTCACCTAACAGCTCACGGAGTATTGCATCCGACTGACATGCGTGGTCGTGGTCGTCAGGAATCCTTGCCATTTCATGTCTTGCCTCCAGCATCCTTACTCTTGTCTCTAGCACCTATTTTGTGATTCCAGCATGTTTATCCTAAGATTTTTTGCATTAAAGCTTGAGCACTCTGTTGGTGCAGATCCAGAACCTTGAGATGCTGAAGCAGAAGAGATTATTCTTAAGTACTCGTCAAATTCACTCTTCCACATAAAATATCCGCACCCATTATCTTTTTTTCTGGGCTGTTACATAATAAGAAAATTATAAGAGATTCCAACCCAATTATTTGTATATTTACATAAATAAAAAATGTATGATTGTTCACCTTTGACAGAGGACATGCATAATATTGTCGTCCAAATGAATTTCTGTATGTGATGTTCTTAGTCTTATATTTCCTGCTCAACAAGAACACATAAAAGGATTAAATGGCTCCATCTCAGGTTTTGAAATTTGTGTAAAGATAAGAGGTTGTGAGGTTGAGTGGTTTTGAGGATAAGATCTTGTAGCTTTTGGTGGGATAAGATCTCAAGTTTTCTTTATGTGATATATAGAGCAAATCTGGTAGCTTTTGGTGGGAAGTTTTGGCGCCAATATTTTTGGTGGGAATTTTTGGCACCAGTATTTTTGGTGGGAAGTTTTGGCGCCAGTATTTTTGGAGGGAAGTTTTGGCGCCATTATTTTGGTTGGATGTTTTGATGAGATAAAGAGTTATAGACTAACCAGTTGGGAGTTGAGACCAGTTTTGATGATATCACCTCGACTCGTTAGTTTAACATATCATATATAACGATGTCATCTCGACTCGTTAGTTTAACATGTCATGTATAACGATATCACCTCGACTCGTTCGTTTAACATATCATGTATAACGATATCACCTCGACTCGTTCGTTTAACATCATATATAACAATATCACCTCGACTCATTAGTTTAACATATCATGTATAACGATATCACCTCGACTTATTCGTTTAACATCATATATAACAATATCACCTCGACTCGTTAGTTTAACATATCATGTATAACGATATCACCTCGACTCGTTCGTTTAACATGTCATGTATAACGATATCACCTCGAATCGTTCATTTAACATATCATGTATAACGATATCACCTCGACTCGTTCGTTTAACATTATATATAACAATATCACCTCGACTCGTTAGTTTAACATATCATGTATCACGATATCACCTCTACTCGTTCGTTTAACATCATGTATAACAATATCACCTCGACTCGTTAGTTTAACATATCATATATAACGATGTCATTTAGAATCATTCGTCTAACATCTCATGTATATCGATATCATCTCGACTCGTTCGTTTAACATATCATGCATAACAGGAAGATCTCGACTCGTTCGTTTAACATTTCATATATCACGATACTATCGTGATTCATCCGTTTTAACATGTCATGTATCTCGATACTAAATTTGAATCATTTTTAATTTATTAAAACAATTTACAATTAATTTAAATCATTTTTAATTTATTTAAATATTTTATAACTAATTTAAATTATTTTTAATTTATTTAAAAAATTTATAAATTATTTAAATTAATTTTAATTTATTTTAAAATTTTATAACTAATTTGAATTATTTAAATAATTTATAACTAATTTAAAACTTTTTAATTTATTTAGTATTAATTAAATAATTTTAATACATTTTAATGTACATAAGATAAAGAAATTAAAAAAAAAATAATAATAAAAAATAAAGGAACGACATTGTCGTCCCATTTTTTTCACCAAAATTTTCACCCAAGTCAAAAAACCCGCAATATTTTTTACGCAAAAAATAAAATATTTAGGGACGACAATGTCGTCCTAAATTTGCACTAAAATATGTCGTCCTAAATTGTATATCAATAATTGAGGTTGGTTTCACAACAGATCTAACACTTTGTTTTTTTTCTTATCTTCTTCATCAATTACACACGACTTAAAAAAGCCACCATCAAGACGACTTCAACATATATAGCGACTTAAAAAAACCAACACAACCACCACAACCACCTTCAATACTACTATCACTTGAAACCATCAATTACACACGCACCACTATGCACAATTTTTATAATTTTTTTTTTAATTTGTTTTGTTTAAAGGTATTTTCTTTAATTTTGTTTGTTAATTTATTTTGTTTAATTATGGTTTGTTTAATTATGGTTTTATGTTGTGTTTGTGTTAGTTAGATGGCCCACCGCAGCAGCAGCCCACCACCGTGAATCACCGCCGCAGCAGCTCCACCACCACGAACCACCGCCGCAGCAAAACACTCGTGAACCACCACCCGAGACATGTTAGGGATTTTTTTTTAATTTTGTTAATGTGTTTTGAGATGACAATGTCGTCGCAGCAAAAACGTTTATGCAATTTAACTGGTGTATCCGACTCAAATGTCACGTAAACAAAAGTATGATATCGAGCTAAAATTAAAAGTTTGATTAGTATATTGTTATTTTATTAGGCTCATAACTGATATGTGAACATTTAAAAAAGTGAGGAAGAGATGTAATGTAATGATAATATCGATGAGTGAAAGTATGCTATTTGGTTACCACTACATGTTCAATACTTTTTTGATTATACAATGAGCTAAAATCCCCAAAAGAAATATGGTTACCCAGGTTCACAAATTATAATAATTTCGTCCTTTAACCTTATAAAAATAGTAAAGAATAAACAACTTAAATGGTCTATGTGGTTTTAACCCATTACAAATCCAATCCATTTTGTCTAAATTTGTTAGATTGACTTACTTTGACTACCAAATACGAGGGTATATTTGTATTTCCACGTATTATATTAAATAGAAAAGAGTAAATTACACCGTTCGTCCTTGTGGTTTGTGTTGACTGCAATATTTCGTCCTTTGACCAAAAAATTTGCATTGTTTGTCCTTCTGGCAAACGTTATATGTCGATAGTCCCTCTCTATCGACCCTAACTAACCTTCGTTAAAGTCACTTCATGAGATACCCATGTGAGGTTATAATAGTCATTTCGCATTGGTCTCACCAGCCAATTAATAATTACTCCATGATAATTAATAAGCCCTTCTTTCTCTCATGACCTCATCTCCTTTATTTTACTACCATCATTATCATCATCATTTGCATTTTACTACCATCATTATCATCCATCATTTGCTCACTCCAAGTCATCATCAGATAGTTCCCATTTTTTCCTACTCCAGTCAAGAACATAAACTCCATATTTGAATGCCAATCTTCATCCTTCATCTCCATAACACAGAAACAACATCAATCAAAACCAACAAACACCAAAACCCATCCACACTTGTTAATTACTAAATTTTTTATACCTTCACTAGTTCACCATCATTGACACCCCACAACACTTCCACCATCACATACACAACTTTACTGCATTAGCATAAAATCAAATAGAACCCAAATATATTATCCCAAAAACACACAATCAAATAAACTTAAAATTAAACCAAAATCAAATGAAATAAAAGTTTATTATACATGAAAAGCACTTTTGTTCTTGACCCACAACAATGAAAGCTAGCATAGACACACATCAATTGTTGTTTTGGTGATTTAGCCGAAGATATACAACAAATGCACATTCGTTCTAATCGGAAATTAAAAAAAAAAAAAAAAAGGTGTGTTGTTGTTTTCCTAATTATTAATTGGATTGACGAGCATAAAATTTCATAAGAAATGGGGTCCCGCAACATTTCTTTTTAACCTCAAACAACAACAACTACGAATTCCCATAGCAAACTCTCTAACTATCAAAAACACAAAACCCATTTAAAGTACGAAATTAGATGTGGTGACTTAACAAAGGTTAATGAGGGTCTTTAGAGAGAGAGAGACTAACGACGGATAACGTTTGCCAATTAAGGACGAACGGCGCATTTTTTCAGGTCAAAGGATGAAATACTGTAGTCAATGCAAACCACAAGGACAAACGGTATAATTTAGTCACTTTCTTATTCACTTCACCACCTCTCCCTAACCCCCACACACACACAATACTGTTCTCCTTGATACCTTGATCTCCCTCTGGTTGGTAAGTCTTTTAACTCAATAATTTTTTATTTATTTAAAAGAATAATAATTTGTTTGCTAGATAACTTTATCCCGTTTGTGATATTATTATGCTTATGTTTGAGTTTGGGGGTTGTTTTACCATTCTGTCTTGTTTTCGACAGACAAATTTAAAGGAAAAGTGTAGGGGGCTGTTTATTTAAGCATATAGATGGGCTTATTATGATCTTATATGATCTCGGAAAGCCCCAATTTTCCGGCTTATTTTGAGACTTTATATATATATAAGAAGCTTGTATAAGTTCATAGGTCTCAGAATAAGCTGAAAAAACCTGGGGCTAATAAAATATAAACTCGGGTACAGATAAACAAAATCAGATTTGTACCGATTATTTGGTTCCTCAAATAATCAGATTATCACTATCAAGCTGCAATGCCAAATCTGTTTAGTTATTATAATAAGCTATTATGACCAAACTCGCGTTTAGAAAATTATGATTATCAACATTAGGTAGTTTTTAAACAATTATAATGACCCGTGTTAATAGTGTATGTGCGCTAATTGTGTTGATCACTATCTTTTATATGTTAAATAATGTGTTTCTTATGTTATATGTGCTTTGCTCTCTAAATGTTACTAACATTTATGATTAATTTTGATTTACAGCTTGTTAGCTTGTTAAGGAACAAAGCACCGAAGGAGGTGAAGCTTTGGGCCAGAAATTCAAAATTCACCCTTAAATGTCTGATCACATACCTTTCGAGATTCAATCAGAAATCATAAAAAGGCTTCCTGTCAAATCACTAGTTCAATTCCGATCCGTCTCGAAACAATGGAAGTCTTTTATTGACAGCCCGGAATTCATAAACAACTACCACATCAATCACACAAACCCCCAACATCATCTACTTGTACGGTACACGTCAGAGAACGTCATCACATTTACTTCGATCGTCGATAACAATACTTTCCCCCAACAAAAGTTTTCCTTAACCACCCCCGAGTCCCTTAGCTTATTAGGAAATACGACATTAACACTCGATTCGGTTAACGGATTGTTATATTTTTCCGGTCGTTACGGAGGCTTAGATTCGAGTACTAGGATGGTTGTTATTTGGAATCCTGCTGTTAGGAAATCTGTTGGTATTGTTATCCCTAACCCTGAAGCGGTTCATATTGTTGTTGGTTTTGGTGTTTGTCCTGATACTAGTGACATTAAGCTTGTCAAGATCAGTGTTGCTAAAATACCTAGTATGTGGGAGGTTGAGGTTTTTTCATTAAGTACACGTGTTTGGAAAACTGTATATATGGGTGCGCCTTTTAAATCGTGTTATATTTGTAAGTGGTTTCAGGCTTCTGTAAATGGGGTTATCTATTTCCTTGCTTATGATGATTTATATTTGGGTCCTAGAGGTAGGTCTAATTTTGTTCTTTCATTTGATTTGAAGAGTGAGAAGTTTGGTGAAGTGTGTCTTCCGGAAAGATTAATACATGCACCTTATTTAAATGCGGCGAAGGTGAATGATTCTCTTGTTTTACTTGAGTATTATAATGAGGGTGCGAAGTCTGTTTGTGGTGTGTGGATGAGGAAAGATGGTGCTGATAAACCGTTTACTAAGACATGCACTGTTAAGGTCGAGGGTAAGTCGTTAAGCTGTAGGGTATTGGGGTTTAGGAACAATGGTGAAGCTGTAATAGAACTGTTGGATAACGATAATTTTGAAGAGTCTAGAATTGAAGTTTATGAACCCTTGTCGGGGCATATTTATGGTGTTGGGATTAATGGAAGGCGAGGTAATTTCTCTGCGAGATCGTACATGGAAACGCTACTTTTGCTTGATCAACCAAATACTATCTTTTATTAAAAAGGTTGATGGCAAGGTGTCGAGATCAATCTGTAGGTATTATATCAGTCTTTATTATTGAGTTTAGTTTATGTTACTAGAAGATAAGTGTGAACATATTTGTAAGTGAATGCTGGTGAAGCAGGTAATTGGTTTGCTGATATGATCTGTATTTTGATGTCACAATTAGAATATTATCGCATGATGATTAGGGTAACTATATTTGGGACGGTGGTTGGATAGTATCTGCAGCTGTTTACTTATTTGCCTAACGTATGGTTTTTTATTTGTTTGTTGGTTTGCTCAAATATTTGAAACATTTATATGTTATTAAAGCGAGCCAAAGCTATGACCAGTTGAGCCAAAGTCCTCATAGCCATACACTTGCTTCTTAATTAGATGTGCTGAGTGGTGCACCTGTCAACCCTGAACACAAGACAGCGGCACATTCTATCCATTTCGACTTTCTACCAACTAGCTCACTTCCTTCCCTGTTCCCCTTTATGGCATTTGTTGAGACTCCTTGCATATCTTTGCTGTCCTGCAACTTACCCAGCGTATTGAAGCAAGGTCTTTGTTGGTCTTAGATGTTTGAGGGGGTTTTAGGATGATACATGAATACTAATTCGTTGTTTGAATCCTCTCTTTAAGTATCATATATTTTTGTTATGTAGACATGTAGTGCTGATGTGTAGCTTTTCCTTTGATTAATGCTATGTATTGATGCAAAGATTTTTACTGAAGCTATCTAAACAACTGTTCTTGTGTTTTCTGGCAGCAAGTATGGGTGTTTATTGACTTATATGAACTGTCATTACGAAAACCGGGTCAGAATGGCCATTTTAAAACCTGAGTCAAACGGGTCCTATCTGGTCACGTCAATCCTACCTTTATCCCCATTCCATTATGAATTTTACTAGTGTAGCATTATAGAAGAAATGATAGGATGATATTGATATACGAGTTAAAGCTGAACTTATATAACTTTCATGTGTTGTTATCAATTGATTGCGGTCCTTTTTGGGCAGATTTCAATTAGTGTTACCATATGCTCTATGTCAGCCGCGAACTATACAGCCCGATTGCATAGTTTGAACCAACAAAATAAGAACGCAGATACAGATGATCACATGAACCTTAAAAGAAACCGCATCAAGCTTATTATAGCCATTTTGTATACTCCGTAGTCTTATTATAGCCCCACTATGTAAGCTATGTTTATCAAGATACTAGTGAATATATGTATTGTTTATTGGGCTCAAACTTAATGAATTAGTCTAATTATTAATTAACTAATTAATTTAGATAATGTGATTAGTGTATTAATCTTTAGAGTTTCTGTCTTTTGAAAATGACAGATGAGTCAAAAATAATTTAACACAGAAAATAAACACCTACTTACTATGATCATTCGTAACACAAAAAGTAGCATATTTGACTTTCACAGTTCTCCTGCATACCTCGATCTCTCTCCGGTAATCTTTACATTTTCACTTCTTTTAGCTCATACGGAGTACTTCTTTTTTTATTTTAACAGATTAATACTGTAATTGTTTGTGATATTATTCTGGTTATGTAATAACTGTAAATAAGCTATCCGGGTCATGGTCGGATATAGCCGGGTCTAGACGGGTCATGGCTGGAATAGCCGGGTCTTGGCGGATATATCCGCGTCTAGACGGGTCATGGCTGGAATAGCCGGGTCTTGGCGGATATATCCACGTCTAGACGGGTCATGGCCTGAATAGCCGGATCTTGGCGTATATAGTCGGGTCTTGGCGGATATAGCCGGGTCTTGGCCGGAATAGCCTGGTAAGACTGGTTATATAGTTTATGTGCACTAATTTTGTTGATCAATATCTTTTATATTTAAAATAAAAGCACGTTTTGTGATCAATATCTAAATGTTACCGACATTGTGATTAATTTTGATTTACAACTTGTTAAGGAACAAAGCACCGAAGGAGGTGAAGCTTTAGGCCCGAATTTTAATCCTTACTTGTCGAAAATCTCTAGAATTCAAAACCCAAAAGCCAAAATTAAAGAAAGAAAAAAAGCCAAAATTAAAGAAAGAAAAAAATGTCTGATCTCATACCTTTCCATATTCAAACAAAAATCATGAAAAGGCTTCCTGTCAAATCACGGATTCAATTCCGATCCGTTTCGAAACAATGAAAGTCTTTTATCGACAGCCCGAAATTCATAAAAAACTACCACATCAATCATACAAACATCCACCATCATCTATTTCTTGTAAAGTACGAGTTAGATACTGTCCAAACCTATACTTCCATTATTGATAACAATACTTTCCCCCAACAAAAGTTTCCCTTAACCGCCCAGAGTCCCTTAGCTTATTAAGAGACCCATTAACACTCAGTTCCGTTAACGGATTATTATGTTTTTGCGGTTTTTACGGAGACGTAGATTCAAAAACTAGGATGATTGTTATATGGAATCCTACTGCTAGGAAATCTGTTGGTGTTGTTGTTATCCCTAAAGCGGGGTATAAGCGTACTATTGTTGGTTTTGGGGTTTGTCCTGATACTAGTGACTAGGGGTGTTATTCGGGTTGACCCGGTCGGGTTCGGGTCAGCTCAACTCGGGTCAAGCTCTAAAAAAACATACCTGAACCCGAGCTTGTTTAGAACTCGGGTCAACTCGGGTCAGGTCCATTCGGGTTCGGGTCAACTCGGGTCGGGTCAATTCGGGTTCGGGGTCAACCCGATTATTTTACATTGTAAAAATGTTGTTGAGCTGGGTTAGTCGGGTTCGGGTCGGGTCAAGGCTAAAAAAACATACCCGAACCCGACCTTGTTTAGAACTCGGGTCAATTCGGGTTGACCCGATTGACCCGAATATATTTTTGAACCCGATTGACCCGACCCGAATTGACTTGGGTCGGGTTCGGGTCGGGTCAGCCCGAATGACACCCCTACTAGTGACCCTAAGCTTGTTAAGCTTAGTGTTGCTAAAATACCTAGTATATGGGAGGTTGAGGTTTTTACATTAAGTACACGCGTTTGGAAAAATGTATATATGGGTGCGCCTTTTAAATCGTGTAATTCTTTTATGCGGACTCAGGTTTTTGTAAATGGGGTTATCTATTTCCGTGCTAGTGATTTTTATTTCGTTAATGGAGTTAGGTCTAATTTTATTATTTCGTTTGATTTGAAGAGCGGGAAGCTTGGTGAAGTGTGTCTTCCGGAGAGATTGATACATACACCTCATCTAGATCTAGATGTGGCGAAGGTGAATGAGTCTCTAGGTTTACTTGAATATTACAAGGAGGGTGACATGAGGATTTGTGGTGTGTGGACGAGGAAAGATGGTGCTAATAAACCGTTTTCCAAGATTTATACTGTTAAGGTTGTGGGCAAGTTCTTGAGTAGGGTAGCGTTTAGAAACAACGGTGAAGTTGTATTGCAGCTAGATGATGAGAATAATCACGAGTATAGAATTGAAGTTTTTGAACCCTTGTCTAGGCTTACTAGTGGTGTTGGGATTAATGGAAACCAACGTAACGTACATTCACCGCGAGGTCGTACATGGAAACACTACTTTTGTTTGATGAGTCAGATTCTATCATTCATTAACAACGATGATGATGCTACATGCAAGGTGTCGAGATCAAGCTGTAGGTTACATATTAATGTTTGTTGGTGAAGGTGGTTCAGTGGTTGGTATCACTAGTAATTGGTTTACTGATTAATGAAATGTTTAGGTTGACTATATATGGGACGTTTGATTAATTAGTACTGTAGTATCTTGCTGTTCTTGTATGTATATGTTGGCGTATTTGTGTCTGCAGTTGTTTACTTATTTACCTGATGTATGTTTTTTTTGCTTCGTTTGTTTGTTTATTACTATATATAGTAAAAGGCATTTAAAACGACGCCGTTCCGTCTACAGTACTCCCGGCCCATTTCAGTAAGCCCAATACATGTGATGCCCTGTGTTGGCCCGTTTCTGGAATTTACCAGATATATGTCACCGCCTCTTTTTCTTCTTTCTTATCGAATACAGAACTTTTGTACTCATCCATGTTGATGTTAAACTCCAATAAACCTTATGTTGATCGCAAGACAATAATATATTTCAACTTTTTTGCTGAATATGAGTCCATCTTTCAACATGTTTCAATCCAAAAGTTTCAGGTAATTCATTGGTTTCTTCCAAGTGAAGAATCCCGTGTTTGTTTAGCTGCCGGTTTGTTCTATGTTTTATCATATCTTTATAAACAATTTTTAATCATTGGTTATAATTATTGTTTGTTTCTAATTTTTTTTTTATATAAAAAGTTTATGGTGTTCGCACCTACGAGTAATAGGTAATTGATGTCTTTGGCTAATTAGTGGATGTCACACGAAGGTGGCTTGATGGTTGGTTGGTTACGCCGTGGATGACGATTGAATCCTAATTGGGTTTCCGGTACACCGGATATTATTGCGCTAATTTTGGTCTCTTCGTGGTTGGTCGGAGGTACTATGGTATGTTTAAGGTGATGTTTCTTTGTTGAACACTAAGTGTTTTCGTTATTTCAATCCGGTACTGTTTTTTGTGGGTTAAGTTTTATTTGTTGTGAAATAAGCTAAAGCAAGGTCGGGTAACGATATGATTGGTAGTTCTACTTTAAATATGTCGTTGGCAGGTAAAAAAAGCAAAAGAAATTATGAATCTCATGGTATTCGGGTAACGATATGGTTTCCTGTGTGTTGATGATTGGTGGTTTTTTGGCTATGCGACCACTGTCTTTAGTAGTTGCAGCCATAGAACATCTTTGGTGATGGTATTTGTTGCTTACAGAGTGTTGCCATAGTAAAGAAAAAAAAATTGAATGTTTTTGCTGAAATCAACAATGGTTCGGATATGCGTAGAAGCAATGTTGTAACCGTCCGACATCATTTTTTTTATCAAATCAATAGACTCGCCTTCAGAAGTGTATGCGTTGTGTTATTACAAACGATGACATTTTTTGTCGATTTGATACTGGGATATATGAGGGGATGATGAGTCTAGGGCTGGAGAGGATTAAAGATAAGGTCGTCCGGATCTTGGCACGGCAACTTATTAAAGTTGCAGCCATGGCGGACGTATTCTCTTGACCTCATCGTTTCGCTCTACTGATTTGGCTAAAGTGGTGAACGTCCGCGCCTTGGCGGGGTAAATCACTAGATTTGCAGCCATTGCGGATGTTTTAGCTTTTTTTTATTCCCACCCTATCTGACCCTTATAGACACTTTTGTCTGAATTTGTATCCCAATATCATTTTTGTACATCTTCCTCTGTATGGCATAAATTCGCCAACGGGCGCAAATCCTTTTTACTGGATGCGTGTGATTCTGGCTTCAAATCGTGGGAATGTCATGGAACTTGGTTATTTTAGTAACATATACGAGGTTTGTGGTTGCAGCAATCAAAGTTTCTTGGTATCGGAAAGTGATTTCATACGATGCTATAAACTGTGGTAATAAATATGTTCAAAAAATGTGGTCACAAGCTGTATATAAGATGCGATCACAGTCACTGATTTTACATTTTCTTGGTTTCCGGCCGTGGCAGGTTTGGAATCCCTTTTATCTGGTGCTATGTTACATATGTTTCCGCAACCTGTTACAAATTCCGATAGCGTGTTTCTTTGTGTTGAAGATAATCGCCACTCACACCGTTCCCTCTCATCTTATATATGCTAAATTCTGTGAAAATTCAGGCTTTCAATTCTCTGTAAGTAATATAACTGGTAGATTAAAGAGTGAATAACGACATATGTGGTTCGTTGTTTTTTGGTCAGGTGACTGGGTTTCAAGCTCGGTTGGCGCTAATTTTACGCCTCATATCATCAACGTCAACACAGCAGCACTAGAATCAGATTATCAACAAGCAAGAGGTACGGCTCGAATTCAGGGTTTTCTTTTTGCTGGAATATTAGTTACAAGATTTTTTGCTGGAATATGGTTCTTTTTGCTGGAATATGAGCCAATAAAAAAGATGTGTCACACGCCCCAACTATGGGGCTGCTTCAGAAATTCTTCGAGGGAAGTTAGCTTCGCTTATAATGATTGAAGCCCATAAACTACGAACACAGGTACTATTTGATCTTTCATTATCTTTCTTATATTATGCTTATTGGGATAACTGAGTAGGGAAGTCTGTTCAATCTTATAGCAATAGTATTGTCATGATTTTTCACATCACATAATTGAAACTTACGTTCTTTTGTTACCATGTCCTAATTTGATTACTTTGATAACTGTCACTAGCTTACTGTCATATTCTGGTGCAGATATCAAGACTGAGATCTGTACAAACACAACTAAGTAAGTCTTTCTAAACGACGAAGCTGATATTCATGAAGGTCAATCAAGTAAACTCAAAGAAGAATTGGCAGAATTTAAGACGAAGCTAAAGAAATGGCAGAAGTAAACTCAAAGAAGCTAAAGAATTGACACGAAATTCTGCAGCAGGTAATACTGCCCATACCTGGAAACTTTTGATCCATAAAAGTTAAACCTAATAGGTAAACATGTGATAGTAGTTGAAACAAGTGAACGTGGGAAATCACTCGAATTCTATATTCAATGTCGAAAACTATTTTAGATATACGCACCTTTTATTTGGTCAAATATCCTAATGGTATTTTGAGTTAAGTGCATATATTTGATGTTTACTTTATTGATGTATGTATTGCTTACCTCTATTATACTCGCTCTATTGACTTATGCTCATACCTGGACATGGTTTAATGTTTTTGTTCACTCCTGTGACTGGGTAATCATGTATTTAATGTTGAGTTTGATGTCTTTAGAAATGAAGAGTTTAGAGATATTAATGATAATTTTGTTGCTGATTTTTTCTGCACAAAAGGAACTAACATTTTTTTTCGTTACATAAATTACCAGATAAAAATGTCAAAAAAAAAGCTCCGCCGCAACGCGGCGGATGGTCGCCATACTCGTTCAAATATATGAAACATTTATATGTTGGTGCTTTATAGAAGAAATAATGGAAGAAATAATGGAGAAAGTGTTGATAAGTTTGGATCATGTATCCAAGCTGCTTCAAACTACAAAGCCCAAACGTGGTTGCTAAAATGGGCCATAAACTAAATTGGCAAATCCATTCAAACATTGTAGAGACTAAAAAAAAGTCACTTCAAGTCTTCAAGGAAGTTATAGTTTATGCTTTATAAAAATTTCCCATCGATAGTTGCTAAAATTGTATAACTTACAAGGTTGTTTTGGATTACATCTATAGTTATTGTTTGGTTAGTCAATGAATAAGTAACAACTAAAACGTAACCTCAGTTCTTAATCATACTCGTTTTAATAAACTGGACTTTCAATTAAAATTTTCTCTTGTATTATCTTTCCTATGTCCTTATATTATCGTTTATGTTTTCTTTTTGGGATGTCTCAATATAATTGTCCACTACTAAATATAAATAAGGAAGTTTGATCGAGTTTATCAGATTAACCTAGCTTGAAATTATCATTACAGACTTTAAATAAAATATTTATTAATTACTTAAAGATAAAACCGTCATTTTGCAAAAATTAAGAGAGAGAGAAAAAAAAAAAAAAGAGTAATAAATATATATTTCTTAAACTATGTGTTTTTTATCATGGACAATAATTTTCGGACAAAAGAGTAATGGTTTCCTTCCGTCCTAATATTATTGTTCACGTTTTCTTTTTGGGATGTCTCAATATAATTGTCCACTACTAAGGGTGTGTTTGGTAGAGAGAAAAGAAATTAGAGAAATGGAAATTGGACTTATTTCCATTGTTTGGTACATAGAATTGAAAAAGCGGAGAATTTGATAGAGAAATGAAGAGAAATTGAGAGAATTGGGTAGCGTAATTTGGCTAGCTCCATTTCTCTTATTTTGGTGAAGAAATTGGAGAAATGGATTATTATTATTTTGAAAAAATGTTTTTTTATTTTTTTTATTTTTTTTTACAGCTATAATTTTGTTAAATAATGGATTTTGTTTTAAAAAAAATATATATATATAAACAAATTAGGACGTGCAACATTAGATGCTTAAAATCGTTTTTTTTTAAGTAAATACATTTTTAAAAAATAATTTAAAAAAAATATATATTTTTTTTAAAATAAGGTTTTTTTAAATAAATACATTTTTAAAAAATAATTTTTTAAAAAAAATAAGTTTTTTTTTAAATAAATACATTTTTAAAAAACTTTTTTTTTTTTAAAAACAAGTTTTTTTTAAATAAATACATTTTAAAAAAATATTTTTTTAAAATAATTTTTTTGAAGAAAGTACATAAATTTTTAAAAAATAAATTTAAAAAAAAAAAGATATATTTTTTTTAAATATTTTTTTTTTAAATATTTTTTTTAAAATATTTTTTAAGAATTGTTATTTAGAAAAAATAAAAAAATTTAAAATTCAACAAACAAATATATGTGAGCCTTATATGACAAAATGTTATTTAAATATTTTTTTTTTTTTCATTTCTCGAGTCAAGTTTCTGTTGTTAGGTTGTGTGGTTGTGTGGTTTTTTATATATTTCTTAAGTTGTGTGGTTTTTTATCTGAGTTTTGCTAGACCCACATAAAAGTATTCACAAAAACAATCCACTCGCTGAGGTGTCAGCGGGTGATTGTTTTTTGTAGGATTCACATCTCACAACAACCAATCATCCGCTGACACATCAACGAGTGAATTGTTTTTGTGAATACTTTTATGTGGATGTATCATTGCTCTTTTTATCATAGGACAATAATTTTGGGACAAAAACACTTTTAGTCGTGCTTTGTTACATGCATGTATTCCCAGTTGAAAAATAAGGCTCTTTTGAAGTTAGCCATTTTCATGAATGTACCAATATACTTTCGGTCTACTTGTGCCAAAAATAAATATATAATTCTTGTCTAAAATTATAATTCTTATCTAAAAATTATTACAGTATATGAAAGCGGTTCGGTTTTGTCCGACTGTTTCTTAAAAGGGTAAAAATCTGGAAAACTTTTCACCCAATACGCGTGCATGACTATTTTTACCTCATCTGACCCCATTAATTTATTGTTTGACCATTTCAAAACATTCATTTTTTATTTCCACTCACTATTATTCATTTCTTCTTTTGTTTTTTCTTGTGTTTTTCGTGTTTTTGTCTTTTTGATTAGGTACATTCAAATTTTGCAAATTTTATATCTACATGTAGGGCTAAGTGCGGAAGGTTCAAAACCGAACTGGACGGACAAAACCGATTAAACCGACAAAAATCGAGCCAACTTGACAGCCTTTCGGGTCGGTTTTGGTTTAGGTTTTTCACGATTTTCGGTTTCAGGTCGGTTCGGTTCGGTTCGGTTCAGCCCAAAACCGCACACAAAACACACTTAAACTAAACCGAACCGAACCGGCCATATTCGGCTTGGTTTCGGTTTCAGTTTTTTTTAACGATTTTTGGTTTTCGGTTTTGTCGTTTCGGGTCAGGTCAGGTCTGTTTTAGACCGATGCTCAGCCCTATGAGTATATGTTATGGTTTTGTTAACGACATCTCTAAAGGTTGTGGTTAAAAGACTTTATGGCCGTTGTTTGTAAAAATACAATTCAACTAATCACAATCAAGTATCAATTATGTATTCATTATTTTCAAGATTGTGTCTGCATTTTTTGAAATTATCATTCAATCAGAATCATTCATAGGTTGTATTTTAATAAAAATGATTTGCTTAACCACAATCTTAGAGCTGTTGTTAGCAAAATTCATATGTTACTTATGGATCAAGTTGATAATATTTAGAATGTGATCGGGTCTTTTCCATATTCTAAATAGATTTAAATGGGTATTTGATATAAACTTCAATGGTATAATAATTACTCAACAGATTAGCAGGTCCCAAAAAAATTTAAAAACCTTATTTCATTTTCCATCCAGAAAAATAAAGCTATGCGGAAACCCGATGGGTCAACCCGTTTAGACTCATGCTCCAGAATAACCCATCCAAACCAGACCTGTTTATACTCAAACTCATCTAAACCTGTGACCTGACCGATCAACTCACACATTTTGCCACTTATACGTAAATTTCATCTAAGCTTACATTCAATGACATCTAAGTAAATTTCAGACTTCATAAACTATCTCGTAAAACTCATAAAGCTCGGTAAATCACTAGTATCCACAATTTTTGATTATATTGCTAAGTCGGGTGACCATAAAAAATTGGTTCTTTTATTATTTTTACCTTAATGTTAAATTTAATTAAATTTCAACTAAGAATACATTTGATGATATCTAAGTAAATTTCAAACTTCATAATGAATTCTTTAAAGCATCAAAAGTGACTTTTGAAAGTTACTGGTCAAATATAGGTTAAGAGATGTTCACATTCTGTATTTTTACACCTTCTTTAACATTCTCTCACAATCTAATTATCCTTAATTTCTACAACTTTTTTCGACTTTCAAGCAGTCTAAGATAATCAATTTAAAACGTTACAAACCTTTGGTCTTAAAAGCTTTTGCTGAGTTCTTAAGTTTTTTTAGTAAGGAAAAATAAAAATAAAAAATAAAAGTATATTTTTCAATCTAATTTTGTGAGAAATTTTTTTACTGTAAAATCAACCAAACCATATTTCTTTTTCAGTCATTTTTTTTTTCCTTCTTAAGTAATGCTCGAGAACACGACATTTTTGTTTCACTTTACATGTTAGACTTTTTTTCCTTGAGTTATACTCGACACAATGTTTAAATTAACAACCGAGGCCTTTTAGATTATGACAAATTGTTAATCAAACTCCTATAAACCAATAGTCATAGTAACTAAGGCCCCGTTTCTTTTTCCTTTGGAACATCTGTGTGGGTAACATGGGTGGGTCCCCTAAATATATTAATGTTTTTTTTTTTGGTTGGGGTCCACACAATTGGGTTAGATATCTGTATGTTAAGGACATATACATGTTAACATCTCCCCATATAGAGGCATTAGTGGACTTGGACCCACATGGACCCACATATACTTATCTCCCTCTGAATCTAGAAAAAAAAAAAGAAACGTGGCCTAAGTGGCTTATCTCTGTTGGCCATCTGGGCTCCTTTTAAAGCTTGGGAGAGATTTTATCTAAAGTTCAAGTCTTGCAAGAGACAAAAAAATCCAGGTTTTCCACCTAGTGTGAAGCCGTGAGTTTTAGGGGTTTCTTTTCGCGGGTCTCTCCTAGTAGTTCGGGTCCTGATGCCTGCTCGTTTGGATGGTTTAACTTGGATGTTGGATTTCAAGTGTGATGCCGTTTAAAAAAAACCAGTAGCCATAGTATTAGACTTTTAGTTTGAGAAACACGTCCACTAAATTAATTTAAGAAAATGAAAATGTGGTACCACATATTACGGTTTACTATTGACTTTGTCACAAAAAAAAAATGTTAAAAAATAATTTATAATTTTGACATTAATGAAGTAAGAAATTTTGACATAAGATTGGTTAGTGTGAAAAATAAATAAGGTGTGTAAATAAAAAAAAGTAAAGCGTGCACGAATGCATGCGAGTATGACACAAACAAAGTACACGATTGATTCCCTTTTCACGCTCATCATTTTCTGCCTTTTATTCCGGCATGCTTCTTCCATTTTTTCTATTTCTCTTTTTTACTTTTCGGTCTACTCCGTAAGTCTAGGCACACTGATGACCCGGGTCATTCCCTGCCACGTCATTGGGGTCGACCGATTTCAATATCGGTCGCCACTTCTTCTTGACCGATTATATCCGTCCCACTGAGGATAGCCTAATAGACATCTAACAGTATCAAGTGCAGTGGTTCAAGTCAAACTGACATCTATACGTCACGTTATGTCATATGATCATTTTCTCTTTCACTTTCTTTTATTAGTCATATAACCAGAAACATCATCCCTAGTCAGTCAAGCAAAAACATCGCTTTTGAAACTCACCATACCCAATCAAAACACAAGCTCTTCATTTCGCGCAAGCCAAATTCTTGACGTGCACTTTTTGACTATTGAAGTCAAACATCCTTATCTACAAGTAACAACAAACAAAGAAGTGTACTCAACCACGAAAAAGGAACATGCGTTACACATGTCGTCAGCGATTTGACGTAAAAGGGTGTTATTGCACCCGATGCTCTAACTACAATTTTTTAAAATATTATATAGTTAATTTATGATACTCCATAAACACATACATGAAAATCTTGACAAAAGAATTAGATTTACAATCTCGTGATTTTAGTTATGGCGGAAGTAGAGGGTCCTCATGTCACGACATATCAATGAAATTTTGATTCGTATGTTACCTTGTAGTTTTATTTATCATTACTCTTTTCTAATTATGTCCAGCCTAATTAAAACTTTTGTATCAAAATTCGAAAAACTTGTGCACGGTCTCCTTTTTATTCCGAGTTGCGCCACTGGTTATTAGTAACTACGATAGATTTTATCTTGGGTATAGTCAAGTTCACTAATTTCTTGACGGGTTCTATCAACTGCGGTATGTAACTTTTGATTTTATATGAATACCTATGAGATTATATCTTGTAAATAATTTTTTTCACTTCCTTTATTAGTCATACAGCCACAAACATCATCCTTGGTCATTCAAGCAAAAACCTCGCTTTTGAAACTCACCATATCCAATCAAAACACAAGCTCTTCATTTCGCACAAGCCAAATTCTTGGCATGCACTTTTTGATTATTTAAGTCAAACATACTTATCTACAAATAACAACAAACAAAGAAGTGTACTCAAAAGTGGAACAAGAGCATGTGTTTCACACGTCTTCAGCGATTTGGCGCAAGAGAGTGTTATTGTACCTGATGCTCTAACTGTAATTTTCTAAAATATTATATAGTTAATTTATGATGCTCCTGAAACACATACATGATAATCTTGAGAAAAGAATTAGATTTACAATCTCGGTTATCAGTACTGGCGAAAGTAGGAAGTCCTGATGTCACAACACATTAGTGAAATTTTGATTCATATGTTACTAGCATTGGTAGTTTTATTTATAATTACTCTTTTTCTAATTACGTCCAGCCTAATTAAAACTTTTGTATCAAAATTCGAAAAAATTGTGCACGATCTTCTTTTTATTCCGAGTTGTGCCACCGGTTATTAGTAACTACGGTAGATTTTATCCTGGGTATAGTCAAGGTCGCTAATTTATTTACGGGTTGTATCAATTGCTGTACGTAAATGTTGATTTCACATGAATACCTATGAGATTATATCTTGTAAATATATTTTTTTACCATATTAAAGTAAAAAAAAAAAAATCTTGTATAGTAGTAAAAATGATGTTCTCTACAATATCAAAAAGTTATTATAACCCTGTGTACACAATAGCGTCAAAATAAAAAGCAAACTGATTTATAATGTAGTTCTTTTTTATAGATTTAACAATCGAATCAAACCCTATTTAGCTCTTGCTTAGAGGTGTCTTTTGTATGTCGCTTTTGACGTTGGTTATTTTATAACATCTTTGCGTTTGAAGGGGAAAAAATGGAGTTTAACCCAAGAATTTGGATACCTCGAGGAGATAGCATACATTATATCATCTCAGTGCAACGTCCATGTGTTAAATCAAAGCAACTATTTTAATTTTAAACTTACATCAAATTATTATTTAAAAAAAAAAAATAATAATAATAATAATAATAATAATTAAAAAAAAAAAAAAAAAAAAATTGTAGAAGGAATGAATGAATATAGTCGGAGACTTGAACCGTGCAAAACAAAAAAGTAATATTAGACTTGAAATTTTGGGCATTAGAAATGGAGTAAAATCATGTTAAAAAAATAAAATAAAATTGAACTAAACATGTGTGTCACGAGAATCTAACATTTTTTACACTTGATTAATTTATTCATGTTTATATCTTCATTATAATAAGAAAGTCATCTCCTCGTTAAATGTACTTGTAGATTTCATTGTCGGAATTCCCAGATTTAACTCCATTTTAATATTATTGTCTACTATATTTAAGTGTGTCAAATAAAACATAGCAAAGAAGATAAAATCAAACATTAAAGAAATTTTCATTTGCTTACCTTTATTTTGATGTTTACCAATGAACAAATCTTCACCATCCATCTATTTTGATCTAATGGTGGGGATTAACCTAAGATTTAATATGGTTAACCTTAATTCTCCCAACTATATAAAGCCTTTTCTTCTTTATTTTTTTTCATTCGCTTTATTTTTTTCACACAGTTACTGTGTGTTTTTCTCCAAACCTGCTCTCATCATTTCCCTCCAAAAATAGTTATTCCAATCAACTACTACTGTTTGATCATCACCAGTTGGATCAACATCACCATCACCATTCCAATCACCATCACCATTCCGATCATCATCTCATCATCACCTCATGATCATATCATCCTTTTTTTATGTCTTCTTTTGATTTGAATGAACCGTTTGTTTCATAAGCTGATTTGATTGATGTTGTTGATCGGTTGTTATTTATGTGGATCAAGTGGTTAACATGCCTTCTTATTAAGTTGCACACCAAGTGTTTGATGAAATGTGTGAGTGAAAAATGTTTGATAATCATGTTATCTGCTCATGTAATTCTGCTTATTAGTTAAGTTGTTAGTGGAATTTTTGTTTTTAACTGCATTTAAATGTTGTTTTTATGTCTGATTGTTGTTTCGAATCTGCTATGTATTGTACGTGTAGTATCACCAGTGATATTTGAAGCTGAACTGTATATGTGTATTATCATTAGTGATATTTTTATTATCACTTGTGAAATTTTGTTTATTTGATACTTTTAGTTTATGTTTTAGATTGTGAGTAGCATTAGGTTTTAGTATGATATCATTTTGGGATGGGTGAATTGCTGGAAATTTGATGCATGGAAGGTGTTTGACAAAATGCCTAAGAGAGGGATGCACAAGTTGAGAAGCAATCACATGATCTTGTTTGTCCCTCATTTCATATATAACCAAATCAAACATATTTATTTGAATAAACAAGCTTTAGGGAATTAATCAAAGTGCACTGTAGTTAATGTAAATGAGTAATCATATCCTATGTTGCATTAGTTGATGTTTATTTTCACTTTTCTAAATGGCGTCCTTTTGAATTATTTTAGTGTGTTTTGTATTTTGCTTTCTCCATCACTCTATATATGAGGTGATGCAAATTTGATGTACTGTTCGATAATTGTGCAGTGACCTAGAGCTTAAGCCACAAAGACTGCTTACCTTAACAATCGTGAAGGCAAATAATTTGAAAAACATGAAAATGATTGGGAAGTCTGATCCTTACGTGATTGCATATATTCGGTCACTTGAAAAGTTCAAAAGAAATGTTGTTGATTACAACTTAAACCCTGTTTGGAATCATGTAATTCGGTTAATTGCAGAAGATAAGAAGACCCAATGTGTTGTACTTGAGGTTACGGTTTTCTCCTTTTTACTTTTCTGTATTGCTGGTTTCTCAGTTGTATCACAGGTGATATCAAATGTGATATCACATGTGTGTCAGCTTTCTTTTATTTTGTTGAATCAGTTGTGGTAAGGGAGGATCTTATGATATCACAAGCGATATCAAAGTTGTTTGAGCTTCTTTAATTTGTTTTGTGGAGCTGTTGTGCTTTTTTGAACCACAGTTGCAGTTGTTGTTGATTCTTTCGTTTGATTGAGCCGTTTTTTTGCAAATTGCAATCACAATTAGTTTGGTGATGTCGTCTCTTTTTATGTCACATACAAAACAAACAAGTATGCTTTTAATTTGTAATATCTCCTGTGAGATTTCATTGTTTTTGTATATTTTGTATATATTATCACCTAATATATTTCTCTTTCCAGGTACATGATGGTTTTTGTGCCTTTTACTGCAATTGACAATCACAGGAGATGTGTTATTGTTGGTTCTGATCTGCTTAAGAATGAAACTACTGAATCTTGTGTATGGTTACTCCAAGCATTCAAGAAAGCTTTTGTGTGTTATCCGAATATCATTTTAACTGGTCAAGATGGTGCTATGCGAAAAGCAATTGCAGTTGAGCTTCCTGGTTCCAAGCCCCGTCTTTGTCATAAATTAAAAGTTATGTATCTCTTGTGATAAATAGTTGGAATTAATTTTTATGAGGTGTTTCAGTGTTTATGAAATATTTTGTCTTTTTATCACTTGTGATAAAGCCTGAAAATGATGAAATATTTACATCATTCATGTGTTTACTTGTTTCTGACATGTATTACTTGTGATATTATTCTTTAATTGATATATATGTTGACCTTTTTTTTGCCGAATCGTTAGGTTACTCAAAAGCAATGCTTAATTAATCCTATTCTTGTTTGATTTTGAGAATATATCATTTTTTATTTTCATAGTTTTCTTCATGAAGTCAACGTTATTTTTATCTGACTTTTTATCAAAAGAAGGTTATATTCATATAAACCAAAAGCATTGTTTACAACTGAATAGAAATTACCATTGTTTACAATTTAAGTAGCAAGATAAAATTACAATTTAAGTAGCAAAAGAAAATTACTAATTGATACTTTTGTCTTTTTATTTTCTACAACTCTCTTCTTGCCAGCTTTATGAGCATCCCCTCCTTTTTGTCTTCTTTCCCACTTGATTCCTTTTATTTTGCAGTTTCTTCTTCTTCATTTCTCTTTTTCTTTTTCTGCAACTGTCTTTGCTTTCTTAAATGCAGTCTCTGTTTTCAGTTCAACAGTTACTGTTGGTGGTGTTGGTGGTTGTAGATCCTGTTATATCACAGATGTTTCTTTCAATATTTGTTGGTGGTGTATTTGTTTCTGTTTTTGTTCTTCGTTTTTTCTAAGCTTAAATGTCTAGCAACGGATTTTGTTAATTTGCTTGGTATTGTTAGTGTTGTCGGTGATGATGTTGTTTCTTTGTTCACTTCTTCAGTTTGACTTGGTTGTTTTTTCGCGAAGGTCTTTTTCCTTTCACCTTCAACCCCTGCTTTTTTTCTTCTTGATAGTTCTTAGTTTTATATTCAAATCTGCATAAAATATATACCATGTTAGTGTATGAATAGTTCATTGTTTTTTAATATCATACGTCATATATATACTAAATAAGTATACGTCATCAAATATCATAGGTGATATACTACCAATAAGCAATCATTACAACTGTTGTATCACAGGTGATATACTACTAATAAGCAATCATTACAACTAATGTATCACAGGTGATATACTATAAATAAGCAATCGTTGCAATTGTTGTATCACATGTGATATACTAACAATAAGTAATCATTGGAACTGTTGTAGTGATTGTACATGAGCTTGTGCGATTTGCAATAGTTCAATAAGCATATAAGCTAGCCAAATAAGCTTAAACAAACACCCCTAAAGAGATACTTTAAAATAAGGAGCTCATTTTTGGGACACCTAATCAGAAACCAACCATATTGGACACGTCAATTCAATAAGTACTAATGACGATAAAAAAAAATACATAAATTATACATTTCCCTCTATGGCTAGGAGTACACATCCTAGGAATAAATCCAAGGGAACCATGTTTCTGGTGCTCAAACTTCGTGTGTGATAATCTTCCACTACTTTACCTTAAAACATACAGCAAAAGCCAAAATCAGCACATTAAAACATGACATATATCATACCGAAAAGTGGGAAAATAAGCTGATCCAAACATCCCCTAATAGAACAACAAAACCCATACCATAAAAGTCTAAATTAAGATTAATATATAGGCTTAATTTTTTTTGAATAATAATGGAAAATCATCAGGGCCAAATTGTTTTAAATATTTCTTACCCGTCTTGTGTCACATGTAAATAATGACTGAAAATATGCAATTTCATTGTCGTGATCACCTGTTAAAAAGAAAGTACATCGAGGCACATTAGTTAACCGAAATTACTTTAAATACAATTAGGAACAAAGCCTTCAATACCTCCAAAAATGCATGTCGCGCTGATTCCTCCTCGAAGTCTCTCATGCTCTTTGCTTCCAGTAAGCAATCATTACAACTGTTGTATCACAGGTGATATACTACAAATAAGCAATCGTTGCAACTGTTGTATTACAGGTGATATACTAACAATAAGTAATCATTGGAACTGTTGCATCATAGGTGATATACTACCAACTAATATTAGAGTCAAATACCGCTTTTAAACATATCGAAGCATGCCCAATCTATCCATTATGCACATATATCTACCACAAATCTAACAAAAACATGTTACAGTCACAATATTTATTTTATCATGTTAAGTCTCTCATATTATCACAATAATCATCTAACTTTCACAACAATCCCTCAATAAACTACTAAAATCTACAAAAACAGCAAAGTGTTCATACTGTATAATAAATATCCGTGTTTTTAGGGATACCATTATAGCATTCTACTGAAAGTATACATACACATTCTACTGAATGTGTATGTATCACTGGTGATATAACACATAAGCTAAATGTTAAAAAAGGACGCCGCATACATTCAGGGTTTTATCACAGATAATTTGTCTAAAGGAGACATGCTTATACGTTACAATATACCTTTACTTTTATGTATCTCTGGAGATGGAGTCAAAAATTTGATTGACGACAGAACTGCATTTACTCATAGTAAATAGTATATCATGAAAACTTTTAGCAAAAAAAAAAGTTTAACTATAATTACAAAACAACAACAATAAAATATCAAAAGTGATACTATGCATGATATATAATAAATCTTAACCAGTAAACAAAAAAACCTATCAAATAAACAAAAATTTCACAAGTGATAATACAAATATCACTAGTGATAATACATATATACAGTTCAACTTCAAATATCACTGGTGATACTACACATATGTTACTTTTCACTCACACATTTCATCAAACACTTGGTGTGCATCCATGTATACTAAGTGTTTTACTCAGAAACTCAACCAAATGTTAACACTAAAAAACACAACTAAAAGCATGTCACAATCACAATAAAAATCACACCAAAACAAATTTATTTTTCTGTATTTTATAACAACATTCATCAATTAATTATAACAATCTCTCAATAAACATATAAAATCAACAAAAAATACACATGCATCACATGAGATACTAATAAAACTCAAATAAGTATATAATCATCACATACATCACACAGTATCACATCAAAAATCAACAAAAAATACACAAAATTCTTCATAAGTAGCAATAATATTCATAAATAAGTACAAAATCACTAGAGATTCTAATAAAACAACTAAATAATTAGTCAGAAGCATCGTACCTTCATCTTGAGACTTAGTAGGTTCATTTTGAACCCGTTTTTTTGTGTGGATCTGCTTGTGCACTCGTTGATCCTTCCATTTTTGTGTTTTTATTTAATTTTAACGGTTTAAAAGCGGTTGATTTTGATTTTATAAAGCAATTTTTTATTTTGGTTAGAGAGTGAAAGTGCAGATTTTGTTGATAGGGAATTTGTGAAAGTGAGAGGTTTGGGGTGGGATTGGTAGGGGAAGTTTGATGAATTGGCAGGAGTAGTCCCTCCGAGTTTTTTATTATTAAAAGATGTCTTTTTGATCCGACGGTTGAGATCCATCCCTTGGTAAGTAGCAGTTTTTGGGTATCCAAAATAAAGCACCTCCATTAATCTATTATCCACATTGGAAATAATGGAAATTCCTGCAAGTTCTTTCTAGTACATGAACGTATTTGGATCATGAAGTCTTCATCCGTTCTATAAAAATTGTCTATTTTACTATTTATATTTGTCTCAAAAAAAATATCTAAATTTCTATTTTTAGATATAATTATGAAAAAATTTCTAGCATCCACTATGGTAAGTCCAAAAATAGGTTTATAACTTTTGAAAAGGTTTATGATTCATTTCAACTATTGTTAATTTTTATTTTATTTCTATGTGGCATGCAAAAGGTTCAAAAACTTGAAACTCTTCATAGTCTCAAGATATTAAACGCATGTGTTATGTGAAACAAATTACAAAGCTTTAAAATGTTTGTACCATAGTGAAGATAGGTTTATTAACACAAAAGGTTTTTAAAATAATGATGTGTCATGAAATATTAAATTTTTAAAGCTTTATAAACTTTAACCATAGTGATGCTTTTATAATCAAACATGCAGTAATTACTCATTTATAATTTTTATATTAACTACGAAGATAAAAATAATTTTTATTAATAAAAAATAACATTAATTACACATTATCATAATTTAACCATTTTTTGTTTGCGAACATTTTTTTTAAAAATAGAGAAAGTAATTCATTTAGAGTCAAAATTACTAATTAGTAATGATCAATCAATTCGTTTTGCCTAATTAATAAAGTAACATTATCCTTGCACACAACTAATGATGTCTTTTTTATATCATTCTTCTTTTTTTCCATTATGTTTTTTCACTTTTTAGATTATTTAAATTAAAAAAGAAAAACAAAAGCACCAAATCCGGGCTTTTAACAGTTAATGCATCCATAATTACAACTTTGAATTTACTAAGAACTCGATTACGGGAATAAATTGTCTAAAAAAATTCTCAAAACCTCTTCACGAGTGAATACATGGTGATTATCATAATAAAAGTGGCTTGCAGGTTTACAAAGTAAGTAGATACATTTATTTAAAAATAGCTTTTCTATCTTCGGCGAGATTGTGTATTGCTGTCGTATTTAAGGGATTAAGATACTATTAAGTAGTGGTCAAACATGATTGATCATGTTGAGTTTTGTTGTGAGTGAAATGAATAAGTGGCATTTAATTTTTATTGGAAGAAAACTATTATACATGTAACTTATTTGATGAACTTGATGTATCATGTTTGACTCAACTTGAGAAGATACTAACCTGTATTTAGGCACTACTAATTCAAAACTTTAGCGAAGAATCAATGATAGTATGCTTGAGTGTTATCCATGCCACTTTACTGTCGTCAAAACCATGAAAGGTAAAATTCTCACATCACAATATAAAGCTAGTTAGGGACGGAACCATGATCAAATATGATCGGGTGCACAAAATGTTTTGAACTTTAATATAAAAAGTTAAAAAGTGAATGAAAACGAAGAATTCATTAAATATAAATAATTGAACATATTACCTTCTAATCAGGGATCCTACGATCTTTCATAGCGAAAAAACACTTAAGTACGCCCTCATCTTTTTTGTGCTTCAATTTAACAAACTTGTTTCATCTTTTTGGGCTTTAATTTACACTATCATATTGGGTTTTACTAAATTTTTATTTGTAAGTATACTAACTAAATAATACCGGAAAGACATTTCGACAAACTGGGTGCATTTAAGATGCAGTTAGAAAAAATCAATCTTTTTTTCAAAAAACTAACACTATATAAAAAAAAATCTATGAGGTTTCCGGAAACCCACCGGTTCCGTCCCTGAAGCTAGCATATAAGTACATAACTACCATGGAATCACCGCCAAGATTGAGAAATTATGAAGATAGTCTTTAGAAGAGTGCAAGCGGTGTCATTGCATCGGGTCACTGCTTGACGAATGCCACAAATTTCATGCACTTGTATTATATATTATATATATACACAATATGATGTTTGAGTTTAATTAGTTCATACACTGCTAATACATGTGTATTTTGTGTATGTTTAAGAATCTTTTTGTGGTGATGGCATAAGGCCATCAAAATTCATGAGACAGCCCGGCCTATAAATGATCAAACATGTAACCAAAAACTTCTACACCAATGACCCCAAATTGTCATGTGCAATTTTGTGAATGACTAGTATTTCTAATATATCATACATAATAATAAATACATAACAGTTCAACATATGATTTACATGCCTTGATAAAACTTCCTTCAAGAACACATCTAATACCATGATGAGAAATATTATGTTTTCTTGAAATCTAAGAAAGGGTGGTGCAACCACTCCAAGTTTCTAAATGTTTTGTTAAGTATGATTAGTAATAACATGCTAACTGTAATTAGTCCGTATAAATGAAATTATTATGCTAAAAGGAAGCTGATTAAAATATACAAAAACGGTATCCCATCCTTCTTATACTCTGCTAAGGCGGAATTGGATACTGTTTTTTTGTTCATCAACCATGGTTTTCGAATTTTTTGTCGACTAATTCACAGGGTTTGGACACACTGTTACAGAGACTCGAATTGGATATTGTTGTTGTGATAAATAACGGCATAGTGAAAAACAAAATTGGAAATTTGATATTCAAATGGAAGATATGTTTTCAAAACCTAATACACGGCAATTGCCATTTTAATATAAGTCTCACATAATGCTCCAACTTACAAAACACGCCTTTAAAGTGAAAGTTATAGACACCAAGTAATGGACCTTTTCTTTCGTTTTGTAGACAAATGCTTTTATGTCGTATAAGTTTAAAAAAGGTTTGGTTTTACATGTTGTTCTTTACTTATGATGGGAAGTGCATATGATTCCTTTCTTCCATCTTTTGTGATGTTTCTTTTGCTAGCATTCGTGTGCTTTGTTAGTGGGCAAACGCGTAAAGCGCGCAAGTGGTGAGAACTATTTATAACCAAAATGAGGTTTTATAAGGTAACGGGTGTCAGCAAGATAGAACATGATCTATATACTTCTATAAGTTATCTATAAGCTAATGCGTAACTAAATAACATCCTCAACCTTATAGGGAAATAAGCAAGCAAACCAGTTTCACGGTCAACATGTGAAGGTAAATCACGTAACACCAAAAATACATATATACATGATCTATATACTTTTTGGTTTATGACGTATTGATGTTACATCTTCAACCTAGCTCTTGATACACTCTTCAAAATGGTTGTTTTTTAAGTGACCATTAGTGTATTTATATTATAAGGTAACAAAGAAAAGAAAATAGGAAATGAAGTGAGTAATAAAGTAGGGTTAATTAAGAAGGTGGTGGAGGATGTTTAGCTTTCCAAGCGTGGTTGTTTTTTGTTGGAGGATCCACAAACCAAATGGCTCCATGGCTCTCATGCCCCACTCTTGTCTTCCTTTCTAATCCACTAAGCTAAATCACCCCTTTAATTACATTCTCTTTAACATTTGGTATACAAAATCTTAGTGCATGTATATGTTGGTTTTGAGTTGAGAAGAACATTTATCGTTTAAATAACCTGATCTAGCTTTGTCACCCGATCGTGCCCACACACTTATACCACATGTTACAAACTCTCACAAATGTCTCTAACGAAACTTGGATCCAGACTATCTTGTTGATGTGTACACTCACATGCTATTAGGCCAAAGAGATCGGTTAGAAGTAGATTTATGTACATGTCCTGTCTAGGATTTTTGAGCAAATAATCTTGCTAACCAAGTTGGCCTTATATTAGCCATGCATGTATGTACATGTCCTGTGCAATTTAGTCATAACAGCATGGTAAATTACTAAATTTTTTACGAAGGAAAACCAATTATAAATTATTCATGCATATAATGTTCGGTTGATTTGGTCAATGAGCATGCAGTGTGTCACATCTAATATGACCACATCAACATTTTCATATTATGTGATAGGGTGTACAATGCATATTTTATACTTCCAATTCCTTGCTTAGAAATAAAAAATCAAAAGAAAAGAAATTTATGTTATTTTGCATCAATATAGAATTGTCATAATTGTAATTAGTTAATTATGTCGTTATTGGTATATTATATTCGTGTGTGCGTGTATATACATAATGATTAGCAATCGAAACCATAGAAAACTATGTCCTTGTCAAAAAATGAAGAAGATGATGTTTGTTTCATCATCATTTCATAAATTTAATATTTTAAAACACTTAAGTTTGTCTTACCTCATAAAGTATAACTTACCCTTGTATGAATGAGTAATTAACGTGAGCTAATACTTAATACTATTAATACTTTAATAAGGATACTTTAGTTTATCCGTATGGCAATTGAGAAATTTTATAGAAATGAATGCAATATCAAAGGGTATTTTAATTTTTTTAAAGTTTGGCAAAAATCTAAAGGTATGTTTGGTGAATATAACGGTAGTAAAAAGTAGTAGCAATAAGCAGTAGTGGAAAGCAATAACAGTAAGAAATATTATGAAACAGTAGTTGTTTGTTTTGATAAAGTGTTTGATAAGATAGTTGTATATTCATAATTAGTAATTGGAAACGCTAGTTGCTCGTAAATGCTACTAGAAGTAGCGTGTTAGTATCAAGAAACACATTCGAGAGATCGAGGAGACTCAAAACACACGAAATACATATTAAGAATTAGAGAGAGTAGGTATTGAGAGAAAAGGAAGAAAAGATGTGTATGTATTAGCTTAAAGAGAAAGATGAGAATACACACACATACAATATGAGAATCTCACCCTCCTAGTGATGTCTAGGAGGGAATTTATAGCCTATACACGCCCTAACTTATACAACTGGTCTATTCCAGTCCTTGCGTATTTGGCTAATGATAACTAGTGCAAATCCCATAAATGACATCACATTTTAAGGCTAACAATCTTCCTCCAATGTGATGACATACGGAAATTACTTACAATAAATCCTACAAGTAAAATAAACATTAAATACAACAGCTTCAAGGATGACATGACAAATCATGATCTTCTGGAATCCTGAGCTTACTTCTTCTTCTTTATTAATTGCAGACAAAACAATGTAAAAAATATGAATTTGATTAACTTTCCCTAGTTCATACACCATGTTTTTAGAAGCTTCTTCATACTCTTCTTTTTGGCGAAGTTTCTGAATCGGCTTCCTCCCAAACTGACAACCGTCTTCTGGATATTCGAAACTTGTTGTGTACGTATCTTCTATCTTGACTTTGAATGCACAGCTGAAGATGTAGAAGATACCATATCTTTAACTTTGATGTGGCAGCGGAAACTACTGTAGATATTGTAATACATTTAGCAAGCTTCTTTGTTTTCTTCATTGAGATAAACTTTCAAGCACACAAATAAAGTCAAATAATAATACCCAACACGGATCTATCCAAGCAATGTCGATCGACCTAATAAATCCCTCAACAGGTATCGTACATATTTAGTATGAATCCATACGACCATTGTCCAAAATACTAGATAAATCCCTCTACAAGTACACTATTTCTTCCTCCATATATCTTGAGACATACATCAAACCAATCATCATGTCTCCAAGATAACTAAGTTCTCAGTGAAATGCATAATGTTCATTTGGGGTAACATGCGAGAAATCAACAAGATCTTCTCACTAACCAAATCACGAAGCCGAAATAATAATACCCGGCGTGAATCTACCAGAAAAATCAATGTTATACATGTCTATAGCCCTTCTTCAATGACTCGATAAACTGAAAACACGTACACTACTTCTTTCCCATGATGGTTGCGATCTATCGTAATCATCATGAAAACGTGTAAGCCCAAATACTCGATCTCGTTTTAAGCACAATTTTGAAATGTTCAGAACTTTGCTGAAAAACTTTGAACAATTGTGTTTAAGACTATAAAAGATCATTGTAGACGAAAACGATCATGTGTAAAGTACCATAAACTTTAATGCTTAAAAATATCTTATAAGAGTCAATTGCTAATAAAAATCCTTCTTCACTATTATCCTCTTATTCCTAACTCTTTTCTGACCCCCTTATCAATTATGTAGGCTAATAATAATGACCACATCTAAAGATTTAACCATGTACCACGATCACTTGATGATGTATATTATACAAATCCCTCAACGTATACTTGTGCTAAACCGGTGACTCAGAAAATTGTATACCATATACCTAATATATAATAGTACCAAACCTCTTGACATATCCTCAACTATGTGAGACATTGAGCACTATAACGTAGCTACTTAAAGTGATAGCTACTTTGTGTGTATAGAGAAGAAACACAAAAGTAACTAGATAGTCAAGTCTTTATCACGAACAATAAACGCCCAAACAAGTCATCTTCGTGTGGTATAAAGTATAAACTCCATAGTCACATAAACGTTATCACGAAGATACATAAGTGCACGAACTTGCGAAATACAACTTCATTTTCAATCTCGTAGTATAAAGTATAAACTCCATAGTCACATAAACGTTTAAATTCCAAACTAGCCTTTGACGTGTAAAATGAATCTTGATAAGGATCGTTTAAGTGAAATGTGGTATTTTTGTTTTGATTTTTGGTATTTATAGCTCTTAGACGACCTAATTTATGCAACTTGTCTATTCTAGTCCTTTCGTGTTTGGCTAATGATAACTAGTGTAAATTTCGTAAATGTGGTCACATTTTAAGGCTAACATAGTGTTTTGATTTGGAGCGTTTAGAAAAAATAAGATTGTTAGTTGCTTATTTCAAACAAGAATTTTGTGCAAAACACTACCCGCTAGGACTGTAAATGAACCAAAAGTTCAGTGAACATTTCATGAATCATGCAATAAAATGTTCGTTTATGTGCATTTATTTATTTAAGTGAAGGAATAAGAACAAATTTTATGTCCATTTATTTAAATAAACGAACATGAACAAATGTCTCATTCGTTCAATTATGTTTGTGAACTTCTGATTATACATTTTAATATTTGTTTATGTTTGTATATCGAATATTTTTATTATATATCTTTTAAAAATCGGTATACTCTACAAAACGAACACACATAAAACACAATGTTATGTATATCTTTTTATTTGTCTTCATATTCAGTTATGTTCATTCGTTAACGTTTGTTTAATCTCTAAATGAACGAATATAAACGAACATGAATAACGTCATTTTTTAATGAACAAACATGAGCAAGAAAATTTATCAATTTAAATGTTCGTGTCTGTTAATTTGCTAGGTTAAAATTAAATGAACGAACATGAAAAAGGTTCTGTTCGTGTTCATCCGATTCATTTACAATCCTACTAATCATAATTGCTAGTTGCTTGAAAGCGCTCCTAAACACTTTGCTACCAAACATACCTATCTAAAAGCTATAGTAAAAAAAGCAAAATCAACCTCAAGACTAAATCATTTAACTACTAAACCTACTAGCTAGAATGAAACATAAATTTAACATCACTACCAAATTTCCAATTGGAAAATGATTGAAGCATTGCTTAATCAAATTGGATGCCAAAATTTCTAATGTACACACCTAGCTATTTGGCTATATGAAAACCCTAAAGACCTTTTTTCTTTTCTTTTTGATAAGCTATCTTTGTGAGGTCAAGATTCCAATTCATGACACATTGACAATAACCCTTGTTTGTCGTTTTATTATATTCAAGTTTATAAATATAATAATTTTGTTTATTTAAACCATATACATGATGCTTTTCTTAAACACTAGATAGTATACAATTTTGACAAAAAGATAAAACTATATGAACATTATTGCTAGGAAAATGACATATTACAACTATAACTATAAACCTCCCAACTTCTATTCTTCAACATAATCTTTACTAGAAAAGGTTAATGAATTATTTGGCCCTTCAGTTAACATTGTTTATCATGAATGGCATAGTTTTTGCAATCATATATACATCGTTAGAGGTGATACCCATGCATGAATTTCATTTCCTGCATATGGAGGTTATAAGTCTTTGTTTAACACTTTCTTTGCATTTACTTCTTGAGCAACATGATATTAGATGATATAACGGCCCAACGTTATTGTACTTCTTATAGAAGACACACTATCTCGATATTTTCTAGAAACCCGAATGTTGGCCATTGCCAACTATGTTAGTTGCTTCTATAATGAAATGGTTTAACATGTCTGTGTTTTGGAAGAGTTTTTTCCAAGAAGGATCAACCACTAACCTATTTCTTCACAATGTTTTTAGAACACGTCACAGCGGCATTGCAAATCCTTTACGTGAAATTAAAGTAACTCAACCTCAAGGGTATTTAATTTTGGTTTCATCTAAGATCAAATGCATATAATAACTCGTGTAGATGCTAAAACTTACTCGTAACATATGAACTTAATGACCTTGGAACAGACTTGTAGTATAGGTCATTAGGTCAATTGATTTTGAGCTGATAACTAATTACTAACTTATAGAAGCCTTAATAAAAGTAAAGATAAATTCACGACGAACATGTTACGAGATTAAGATTGTTAGTAAATTGTTTTCGGTTCTAGGTCGTATATAGAAGTTGATACATGTTCAAGTTCTAAATACAGACATATATACAATACGTATGCATGCATGTGATTGACATATATACAATACGTATAAGTACAATTTGAAAGTTATAAAGGCACATGATCGAGCATTAGATACAAATTATAAATCATACATGTTAGTTTAAGCTCTTTATATGGCATAATCATTGACAACCGAAAGATTTTCTCAAGATTCTCGATATCTACCTCATCTTTTTAAAAATGGATTAGTTGAGCTTACAAATTCACATATTGAGTTTAATTAATCATGTGCCGGCTTTCATTTCTATTTTAACGATCGGCCAATTGGTTACTAAACGTTTATTTTGGATAGAGGTCTTCGATCATGTTCATAAAGCAGTTTCTATGCTTTATGTTGCGAGTATGTAATTCTTATGTGAGTGTAACAATATTTAACATCTACTTCGTTAAATAACCAGTAGCACAACCAGGAAATTTTGCGCTTTTAATCAGTATAAACTTTTCACCTTATGCTCTCTACTTTCTCTCACTAGAAACCAACATGGATTTTGAGTACTTCTCATCTCCTAAACCTCCCGAATTATGTTTGAATCTTGAAATAAGGAACCTGACATTACATAAAAATCGAAAATATATGCTCATCGATCAGAAATTACACCCATTTTCAAAAAAGTTTATATATTTAGGGTTCTTCTAGTTTATTCAATATGACAAGTAAAGAAACATTGTGATCATCGAAGTCACGTACTATTACTTGCAATGTTGAGATTATGAAAAATAATTGGTGAGAATTTTTATTTTTCCAACTTAATATAATGATATTAGGTGTTGATTGCATAGAATTAATGGAGATTATGAGAATTTTTTTGACTATCGTTTTCGAATAAATTACCTACTACCATTTAATAAATAATTAACTTTGAATGTATAATGAACAAAAATGATATGATTATGACACTTAATAACTAGTATACTTATTTAAGTAACATCTTTTTGTTTTGAGATAGAAAATAGGGTTTAAGCTATTAAATAGCCACGTACTTTCTCAAATGTCCCGATATGGTACCTGTACTTTTTTTTCAACCTGGTTAGGTAGTGTACTTTTTTTTCTGTGTCGATATGGTACCTATACTTCATTTTTCCAGCACTTGTCCTACCTGTCACCTACGTGTCTTGCCAAGTCAGTTGTGGGTGTGTGACGTGGCCATTAAACTTGAATTATTACCGTTGCCAACATCATCTACCTCTATATAAACACAAAAACCTACCTTTCCAACCCTAAATTGTACCCCCAAATCAAATTTTATCCCAATTGAATCATGTCTTCATCATCTTCAACCTCCAACTGGCTTAGACCAATTCCCACTCACTGTTTCTGTGACTTGCCTGTGGCTGAGAGAACCTCGCGCACCCCTGCCAACCCTGCTAGAAGATTTCTTTGCTGCCCTAATCCAAGTGTAAGCAAAAAGCATTCATCTTTTGGTTATTTACATTGTGTTTATGCTAATTTTTGTGTTTATAGGATTCTGGCAACCAATGCCGATTTTACTTTTTTCTTGATCCTGAGCTTCGTTATGGTTACTATAGAACTGAGATGCATAGTCTCTACACTCAAGTCCAACAGCTAAGGCGAGAAATGCAAGTGCAAGAATTCACATATAGGTCAAGAATTTGTGAACTGGAGGTGGAACTCAATGAGAGAACTAGCACTGGTGAATGCTACAAGAAAGCAGTGATTTTCTTTACTATTGTTGTGTTTGTTATGTATTTCCTAACTTAATGATGATAAGGTTTGCTGGTATGGCTTTATCTAGCTGTTAGGATTGTGTCTTAAGCATGTCAAGGGTAGGCTTTTGTGAATCTAGATGTTAGGATTGTGTAATGGATGTAGTTAATCTTGTATCAATGACAATGCAGTTGGCTTTTGTGAATCTTGTGATAATGCTTTTGTGTTTTGTAAGTTATGTGCTATCTAATGGGTCAAAAGTGAGGGTCAAAGATATTTTACTGTTATGGGTCATAAGTGAGGGTCAATGCAAGTCAAACGTAGATAACCAAATCAGCATTCAATTACATTTACATTGTAGGTGAGACATTAATACATTGGGTAGTTTCTTTGGCCTTTATATCCACACTATAACACACCTCATATTTTCAGAATTAAGAAAGTCAAACAAGTGATTAACCCTTTTTAATACACCTTAACAATGAGCTCCAAACCTGATGAATCTGTGATATACATTTCATCTGATTCTGCTGATGAATCTGAATCAAGTGCTGAACTAATAGCTCCACTGCCTTGGAGTTATTACTTTCCTCCTGGTTACTATGATGATGTTCAAAAGCCACTAGCTATTGAAGCCAAAAAGTCAACTGATGAAAAAGGTCAAAAGTCAGAAGCTAGTGGCCCAAGTGCAGGTAAAAGAATTATAGTGCTAGGACTAGCTGCTAATCAGACTTGGGAGGATATCAAAGGTAAGAAATTTGGAATCAAAAAGCCATCTGAACCAGTTGCAGACAAAAAGGGCAAAGGAAAGAAACATGCTGCCTAGTTGTTCAGCATGTGGTATGCAAGGTCTCTTTTGTTGGTAGTTTATGTTTCATGTCAATGAATCTATTCTAGTTGCTTCTGTATGGGTTAACACCCAAAGACTATGTGTGTAATGACTATTTATGTGTGTAATGACTGTTTATGTAATTGCTATCTATGTGTAATGACTATCTCTTTTGTTGGTAGTTTATGTCCATGTTTCTGTATGTAATGCCATGCAATATTCATCAATTAAAGCAAAACAAAAGACATGCCATGCAATATAAAGATACTGTCTGCATTACTAGGTCCCAAAACATATTGTTTTAAGTGGTACCATCCACATGCCACAATTAAAGTGGTCCAAGGAAACATGTCACTTCTAGGATAGATAAAAAAAAAAACATACAATTAAAGTGGTCCAAGATACCCACTACTTGGTGTCTAACAAAAGATATATTTAAAGAACATTTGGGTCTTCTTCCTTTTCCGGTCTTCAATCTGAATCTGATACACCAAGTGCAGTATCTGGGGTGTGTCCAGGAGCATTGGGGTCTTCCTTCCTCTTTTGATTCCTGATCCTTTCAGATGGTCCCCTAAGTCCTCTCTTTCTAATTAGTCCAAGTCTTGCTAGGTCTAGATCCTTTTGATGATATTGTCTGTTGGCCTCTCTTTTTGCAGTTTCTTCTGCTTCAGTTATCTCAGCAAGCCTCATAACTTCTGCATCAGTAATATCTGCATCCTGTCTCTGTCAATATAAATAGATTTATGCATCAGTATAAGATTACATATTTATAAGATTTTGTTAAGAGTCAAGGTATATACCTGTTGTTCCACACTTTTTAGTAGACCTGTGAAGCTGTGATTAGCATTTGAATCTGCAAATTCAGGATTTGAAAGAGGTGTATCTGAAACACTTGGATATGAACTTGGAATAGGTATTTCATCTGGATATGCATCATGTGGATCTGCATCATGTGGATCTTCATCATGTGGATCTGCTTCATGTGGATCTGCATCATGTGGATCTCCATCATGTGGATCTTCATCATGCGGTTCGTTACTTGGACTAGAGCAATCATTGGGTGGGTTGAATGGCTGATGGGGAGAAGTTTTGGGTTTCCTACCAGGTTTGCTTTTTTCTTTCTCTGGTTTTGGCCTTGTTTGATTGTAACATTTTGCTTTGTTATGACCTTTCTCCCAGCAGTTTGTGCAAGTCATCATTCTACCAGTCCTAGAAACCTCATTGATAGACTCAGTTTGATGTTTAATCCTTTTATTTCTAGGCCTACCTGACATGACCCTTTTCTTGGGGGGTAAGGGTGGCATATGATCAGTCTTTGGCCATAGTGAACTACCACCAACTGGCCTAATAAAGTGACTGTATGTTTCAACCCACATCGCTTTTTTATAATAGCTAGAAGCACCAATAGCAGGATCTTGATTAAGATAACAATATGCAGCAACTGCATGCACACATGGGATTCCAGATAAATCCCACCACTTACAAGTACATGACTTAGTCTTCAAGTTAACACCAAATGCATGATCTGCTTTTCTAACCTCAAATTCCTGAAATCCACTTGCATAAACTTCCCAAAACCTTTGGTGATCTCTAAGTTTCTCTAATTCTTTTCTAATGGAAGGAGTGACATTATCATTTAACTTTGTAGCCTTTTCATTCATAGCAACCATTCTTTGCATCAAGTAAACCCTAATTTCTTCTAGCATAGTAATTAAAGGTTTGCATCTAAGTGTCGCTATGGCACTATGGTATGCTTCTGAGATGCCATTCTCAAAGGCAGCACAAGTCCTATCCATTTGAAAATAAGCCCTACACCAAGTCTTAGGGTCTCTATCTAGTAACCATTTTTCTGCCTCAGGATCAATGTTTTTTATAAGTTCCATTTTTTGTTTGAATAGTACCTCTAAAGTAGATGAAGCAGCACCCCAAAACAAGGACTTGTAGTGCAATCCATTCCATTTCTTTTTGAAATTAGCATAGATGTGCCTTGCACACAGTCTATGTTCAGCATGCGGTAGGATTTCTTTAACAGCCTGAATTAGACCATGTAACATGCGTTGATAGGAGTTAGTAGTAGCAGTGGATAGATTGTACTATATGTTTGCACCTAGTATTTACCTTGTGACCATCTGAAATGATTGTCAAGTATAAACCAACTGCAAGATTAAAGTCTTCAGACAAGTGATTCACAAACCACATCCAATTCTCATTGTTTTCAATGCTTACCACTGCCCAAGCCATGGGAAACATCTGGTTGTTAGCATCTCTTCCCATGGCTGTTAATAACTCACCTCTGCAAGTGGATCTCAAAAAACAACCATCCAAACCAATAACTCTTCTGCATCCTCCCCATCCTTCTTTCATAGCTATGGAATAAAACAATGTTAGACTACATTCAATGTTAGAAACCAAGTGTTAAATAAATGTTATATTTCTAAAACATATTACCTTTGAAGCATACATATATTCTTTTGAATTGAGTTTTTCCACCATCCAAAGTGTCCACATCTAAGTGCACTGAAGAACCAGGATTGGTTACCAAGACTTGTTCTCTGTAATCCCAGAGCTTTGCATAGTGTGATGAATACAAGACCTTGATAGATCTTAAGCACTCGGAGATCGTTAGTGTTGCCTATGTAATCACAAGCAAACTAATAGAAGATCTCTACAACTTGGTATTGTAGCGGAAAATAAATACAAGTTATAGTAACTAAGAACTCTTTTGATCCTCTATGGATCTTTGATTATAGAAACTCTATGTTTCGAATGAAATACAAGACTTGAGAGAAACTTGAAAAAAAACTTCTCTATTACAAACTATGATGGTTTCTTATATAGGCAAGAAACCCTAATGAGCGTTGACAATTTACGCTCCTTCTACAAACATAGACTAAGCATGCATCTAGACAAGCATGCAACTAATCATATTGTTTTGTTAATCATCGTGTTTATTCTGAGTAAGCTCTACATGAAACGACGCCAACCTATATTAAATACGGCGCTGACTTTTACTCTATACTGAGCTTATCTCTCCTACGTGGTTCCCACTTTCAGCAGCAACCCAATATCTGCTTTAACACTTCTGCTGAAGTATAACTTCAGCAGAATCAATTCTTCTTCGGCAGAATCAGTTTCGGCAGATGCTTCGGCAGAATCAGTAGATTACCTTAATTCCCAACAATCCTCCCCTAAACTGGAATTTGACTAGGTTAAGTTCCAGTTTCCTTGATAGATCGATAAAGCTGTTGAGGATTGTACCATATTCCTTGAGGATTGTACCAGTTTCCTTTGTGATTGCACCATAATGCTGTTGAGCTATGAGTGGCCAGTATCTTGAGGATCAGCAACCAAGATTCAGAAGAAGAACATCTGTATGATGACTGAACTGTGAAACACCAGATCTTTGCAGCAACATATGACATCAGGTACATCAAAACATATAAGTTCAATACTATTCTCATCACTTCCAGGTGTGTTAACTCCTGTGAGAGGTGAATCATTGAAATTAATGGATTTGAAGTCTCTTTACCAATAGCCATTACTACTGGAGTAGCCATATGTTTGAGTTCGAAAACTATGGTACATTGATAACCATCTGATTTATTGGCAAACCAGCAACCATATAAACGGATTTGACTTGTCTTTACCTGTAGCCGTTTGCTCAGGACTAGTCAATTCTTAGAATTGGTGAATTGAGAACCAAATATGGATTCAGGTGCCTTTACCACATGCCATATTCATGTGGGCTAGCCAATTCTTGGATTCCAAAAGGAATAGACCATGGTGAATTGATGACCATACAACTCTCAGCAATGAAGCACGGGTGGTTGCATACCCTATGATTTTGAGCAAACCATTACAGCTATCAACAGATTTGATGTGTCTTTACCAAAGCTGTACCCTTTGGACTAGCCAACTCTTTGACATACACAATGTACATCAGGTGAGTTAAAAACCATCAGAGTGGTACAACAACCAAACCTGCATAAAAGTTAGTTTTTTTTTTTTTTTTTTTTTTTTTTTTTTTTTTTTTTTTTTTAACTAAGAAAATTTTATAACACAGAAAAAGCTTAATAAGATGAAAAGGAAAATTAAAAACTTAATTTTTATTAAATAAACGCTATCACTATTGTTAAAATGATGTTTTAGTGAGTTTTCTTTTAGTGAAAGTCGTTTACTTCAAAAGATTTTGACAAAAATAGACAAATAACATAAATAATGCAAACAAAAATGAACAAAACAAGGTAGAGCAGATAGTACCAAGTGTCCAGATATGGATGAAGAAGGGGCCTATTGCAGTTGTTGAAGTTGAGTTTTGATTAAACCCACCAGTGTTAAAGCAGACTGTCTTTCATTTCCTACAGGATCTGGAGGAATTTCCAATTTCTGACTCAGCATCTTTTCCAGAAGTCTTTTAGGCAAAGGATACTTTCTTTCAGACAACATGCATACAGTGATTCCACCCTTAGTCTCAAGCACATGCACACGAGGGAGAGGATAGAATCTCCAGGATGTAAGCTTCCACCGATATGAGTTTTCCCAAATTGAAGATGCTTTGCTATTGGGAATGTGGGAGTTTAACAGAACTTGAAGATCTCCTGGTAAGATCATCCCAGAACCTTGAGGTTCCTTGTTGCAATAATGGGTGGTAACTTGAGTGAACAGAGAAATTAAGTCTGCCCTGTCAATCAAGTGTAGAATTTCCTTTAGAAAGGTGAATTCCATTAAAGTGGAGTCCCTTCGATGAAGAACATTCATCTCATCATTCTTTAATTTCCACTCTATCACCCCATCTGAGTATCCATCAGGAAAATCAGCAGCAGACCCTTCTATAATGAAAGTTGAGTCATCATCTTCAAGATCAAAAGAAGATCTTTTGGCCTTTCTCTTCTGCCTCCTCCCAGGCTGATAGATATCTCTAGAGGGAGCATTTTCATCTTGTGCATTTGTAGTAGGGCTTGAATCGGTAGATGGAGATTTGGTTGGAGCCCGAAGTGCATTCATCTTGTGGAGTATCTTTATTGCCCTTTCTGTTTTAGTTTCTGTGAGATCAGCTTCCTTCACTTTAGAGTCTTCCAGTGTGACAACGGGTGCCACTGATGGAGTGGGAGCTGATGCTACAGGTGCTTCAGAAGAAATGGAAGATGGTTCAGGAGATTGACCCTTGGTTGTAGAGGAAGCAACTTCAGAAGTTGCTTCAGCAGGAATGACTGGAGAAGATTCCTTGGTTGGAGCATCATCAGCCTTGAGTCTTTTGGCTTCTGGAGCAGCTTCATTCTCTAAATTCCTTTTTAAGTTGGTAGAAGGTTCTGAAGATGATGATCTTTCCTTCATGATTTGGTTATATTTGCGATACAGGACATGATCAGGAAAAGCCTTGACTTGTTTCATGGTTAAGTCAGAGTTGTACATCGAGCATTGATTTTTCACCACCCTTCTCATATCAGCTTTAGTAGGAGGTTTGTCTTTGGCCTTCTGAGCCTTGATGGCCCTCTTTTGTGCGATAGCTTCTTGCTTCCTTTGTCTTCCCTGAGCCATCATTCGCTCCACATAATTGTCACTGAGGAAATCTCCACCTAGTATACTCTGAGCTAGAGAAGGTCTTGAAATGACATGCTGAGTTAGAATATCCCAGTGTTCAGCAGGCATCTGAACCCTCAGTGCATCTAGTTCTTTTCTTCTCTCAGGAGTTAAAGATGAAGATTCCTCTGTTTCAAGTTGTTTGGCCAATGCTACACTTTCCTTTGACTGCTGAAACTCAGCTAATCTTCTTGCTTGACCTAGTCTTTCCTCCTCACTGACCAGTTCAGGACCAAGCTCATCTTCAGTGATGACATTTTTCCCTTTATCATCAGGCTTCTTGGCACACTCTTCTTCAGTTAAATCAATGACAGGAACCTTTGTAGTAGTGCCTTGGTCAACATGTTGATGCTGATCATCAACTGGAGTGGTCATAGTAGCACTGTCAGTCAGATCTGCTGATGGGGAAAGGTCTGTTGGTTCTTGAAATGATGAAGATTGATTAGGATCTGAAGTTACATCCTCCATCAGCTCATCAGCAGATGCATCCTTATCAACCCCAGGTTCCTTTGAAGCTTCAGAAGAAACCTTATGAACATAAGATCTCTTCCTTCTTTTGTAAAGGACAGGCTCCTTCTTCTTTGAGGAAGTGGCGGCTAATGATAAAGGATCATTGAGAGAAACATCAGCCAACATATCCAGAGACTCAAAATGAGGACCTTCTTGTTCTTCATCAGAGGAAACCACAAGTTTCCTTTTGGAGGCCCCTTTTAGTTTGTGCTCTAAGACCTTGACTTGATTCTGCAGTTCTTCAATCTTACCCCCAAGAGAAGACTTGGTCTCTGCAAGTTCCTTTTTCAGACTCTTAACCTCAGCAGCATACCTGTTGACAAGATCATACACAGATGAGAGTGAAATGGGGTCCTCAGCTCCACCAGCAGATTGCTCTGTGGTAAGGGGAGCCTCATTGGACCTTTCAGTAGAAACATGGTCATGCTCAATGTGAGGAAGATCTTCATTAAGAGGATCCCTCACAGGACTTGGTGTGGGTGGTCTATGCTGATCTGACTCATCATGAGTAGCAAGTGTGCGTGGAGGACTGGGACATGGTGGTTGTTCAGGAGCAACATGAGTTGCTTCAACAGTTGAAGATGGTCCCTCATCAATGTTAACCAATGGGTTACCATCAGTAGCAACAGGTGAGGTAGGAGGATCATGAGCCACATTCTCCTCATTAGCAGCCTCATTACCTTGGGGCAACATGGCTGCTAGCAAGGGATGATGTTCCCCTTGAAAGTTGGTTCTCATTGTGGCAAACAATTTAGCAGTTAAAGAACCTATGGGATAGAAAGATTTGGTTTGGGTATTGGTGTCTAAAACCATTTGTAGAAACCTTGGGTACATTAAAAATTTTCCCTTTGTCTTTTGAATATTTTCAACCAAGTTTTCAAAAATATACTTAGAAAAATTGAACGTTACCCCTTGGGATAAACACACAATACCATAGCCCAGTCGTGTAGAGAACTGGTCCCATCCTCCGGTCTTGTTGCTCATGCATTGGAGCAGTGTGTGAACCAGGAACCTCCATTTTGGGCAGAGTTCCTTCTTTAGCCACATATCTGTTCTTGTTCCTCGATAGCCAATTGCCCTCAGCCCATTAAGTACATCTTCCTGATTAGAGTAAAATACTCCTTCAGCATCTTCCAGGTGAAGCTTCCTCCTGATTAGGTCCTCGGTCACAATGTACTCTGTTTCATCAACCACAGCCCTAATCTCTGTCTCGCTCCTCTTCTCAGCAGTTTCCCAAAATTGAGTGATCAGTGACTCATATATCTCTTTTGGAGAATGAGTTAGAGCATAATAAATTTTGGACCTTTTCAGAAATTCCACCATTGGTTCGTACAGTTCATATCCTTTGCCATTACCCAGAAATGCAACTTTGTTGTGATCATGTTTAAATTCAAGAGCCATGAGGAATATGAGTGTTTAGGGTTATGATTATTGAAATGGTGAGTGTTTGTGAAAGCAGAATGAGAGGGAATTTGTTTGTTCTGAAGCGAGTGATGGGGGATGAAGTGTTTTTGCCCAAATTATAGTCAAAGAAAAATGGACCGTTTGGTTGACCTTTGCTGACGTGTATATCATCTTTGACCCAACCCAAAATAACCCTTCGGCAGAAACATATGATCAATCTGCTGAAGTTATAGCTTCAGCAGAATGCATCAAAGATAAGAATATCTTCGGTAAGTTTCTAGAATTACTGTGCCACCCACTTGCATTAAACTCATTGAACCTCAACCCGTCTATAAAATGATCCCAATGTAACTTATCTTTTCACCAAGATCCCCAAATATTTACCACAAACCCTAGAAGCCAAATAACCTCAATCAACAAAATTGCACCATGACTACCAAACCTGAGATCATTGATCTCACTTCCTCATCTTCATCATCTTCTTCCTCATCATCAAGTGGTGAATCAAACCCATGGCTATATTACATTCCTCAACCCTCTCCACGACCAAATAAATCTCCCTTTCTCCCTTCTTCAGAAGATGACAGTGTAGTGAATCCAAGTGAATCTGCTGATGATTCCGATGACTCCTATAAGGAGGGAACGTCTTACTCCCAACCTCCAGCACCTTGGTCTCCACAAAGACCTCGTGCCAGGAATCCGCCACTCCCCAAAGATAGAGAGGTGGTTCTTGGTCTCACTGCGCCATCTTTTGGTGCATGAACACACATCGTATAGCAGAAGGGCTTAAGGAGGGTGGATCGATTGCAATTTGGTTGAAATGAATAGATGAAGCACATAGGACACGATAGTTCTCTTCGTCATCCTGCGTGGTCATCGTCATCATCAATCGTTTGCATCAATCCATCCTCCCATTTTGGTCCTTAGCATCTTCGTCGTACTGGTCATGCATATCCAACCAGCCAGTAAGACGGAATGGGTGGTTATGCAAGACCTACAAAAGCAAAGCCAGCATCAAAGGCATATCCAGCATTCTCTTAGATTTCGGAATGAAGGATATACACTAGATTAGGCTTAGCTTAAGTGTACAGCTCGTATCTTGAAGATGCATAGTAGTAGGTTGACTTTATGTAAGCTGTAAGCTGTAAACTGTTTCTTGAATGAATGAATGAACAATTTGACTTCATTTTCTTTTCTTCAGTATTATCTTCAGTAGAATCAAATTGTATGCTTCAGAATTTGTTATTTAGAAGAAACAAGCAACATCCTTTCAGCTATCTGACCATGTACTAATGAGCCACACTTGATGAATTTGATCTTGATCATGAGATGTATAAACTACAATCCAGATAAGGAACAGACAAAATGCAGTACAGACAACTGCAAAACAGACACAAAAACATATACAACAACAAACAAACTAGAGAAATATTAGAAGTTAGTGTTAGCAAATACATCTAAGGAAACAAACTAAAGAAATTTAAAAGGATAAAATCTTTACAAACTGTTTATTGAGCCAAAATATAACACAAACAAACAAGATATGCAGAGTTTGTACAAAACCTCCCCTGAGGCATATGCCTCCCCTGAGGCCTATGCCTCCCCACAAACTATGCAGTCAAGGGTTTAACATTTCAATATTGACCACTAGGTGTTGAAACCTTGGTCCATCAAATGCTTTTGTTAACAGGTCTGCCACATTATCATCAGTATGGATTTTAGCCACTTTTATCAAATGTTTTTCATAAGCATCTCTTATAAAGTGGTGTCTGATTTCAATGTGTTTTGTTCGACTATGAAAAACTGGATTTTTGACTATGCAGATGGTACTTTGATTATCTATATGAATTGTAGTGTTCATAAAGTTGTACCCATAGTCCAGCAATTGGTTCTGAATCCAAAGGACCTGTCCACAGCAATTCGCAGCAGCAACGTATTCTGCTTCAGTAGTGGAGGTAGCCACAATGGTTTGTTTCTTGCATTGCCAAGAAATCAACCTCTTGCCTAGAAACTGGCAGCCCCCAGTTGTGGATCTTCTATCCAGATTTGCACCAGCATAATCACTGTCACTATATGCTTCCAACTTGAAAGGAGATTCTTTTGGGTACCAAAGACCTAAAAGAGGTTGGCCTTTGAGGTACTTAAAGATCTTCTTGACAGCATTGAGATGGGAAGCAAGTGGAGTGACTTGATGTCGAGAACAAACACTCACAGCAAATGTAATATCAGGTCTTGAAGCTGTCAGATACATCAATGAACCAATCATGGACCTGTACAGATGAACATTCACAAGTAGATCTGGTTCATTATTTGCTTTAGTTTTAGGAGCTTCATAAGGTGTTGTGGCAGTCCTAACACCTTCCATACCAAACTTCTTTAGAATGTCCCTCACATATTTATCTTGACAGATAAAGATGCCATCCTGTTTCTGCTGAACCTGGAGACCCAAAAAGAAAGTAAGTTCTCCCATAGCACTCATTTGAAATTCACCCTTCATCAGTTCCTCAAATTCCCTGCACCAAGCTTCATTTGTGGAACCAAAGATAATGTCGTCCACATAAACTTGCACTAGAATGATATCTGAGTAATTCCTTTTGAGGAACAGAGTTTTATCAATAGCACCTCTCCTATAGCCATGCTTCAGCAGGAATGATGAAAGCCTAGCATACCAAGCTCTTGGTGCCTGATGTAAGCCATAGAGAGCTTTAACAACCTTGTAAACATGATTTGGGTGATCAGGGTCTTCAAATCCCTTGGGTTGAGAGACATAAACTTCCTCTTCAATCTCACCATACAGAAAAGCACCCTTGACATCCATCTGATATACCATGAAGCCCATGTAAGAAGCATAAGCCAAGAAAATGCGAATTGCTTCAACTCTGGCAACAGGTGCAAAAACTTCATCATAATCAATTCCTTCCTCTTGTCTGAAACCTTGAGCTACTAATCTTGCTTTGTTTTTGATCACAACACCCCGAGCATCTCTCTTATTCTTCAAAACCCACTTTGTCCCAATGGCATATTTGCCATCAGGAAGTGGAACCAAGATCCAAACCTGTTGATTGTGAAATTGTTGCATCTCTTCTTGCATTGCTTCAAGCCAGCTTGAATCATTGAGAGCTTGAGAAACACTGGTTGGTTCCACTTGAGAAAGAAAACAAGCAAACAGACAATGCTTGAAGTCTGTGTGATTGTCTCTTTGCTGGTTGGAGACATAAGAAAGAAAAGCAATCTGTCCAAACTGAGGACTGGTGATAGCCCTTCTAGTTCTAACAGGTGCCAGAAGATCACCTATAATGTTAGATTGAGGATGAGCTATATTGATCCTCTGAGTAGTAGTGGGGTTGACTTCAATGGATGAATCAAGATTAGTGATGGTTGGTTCAAATTCAGCATCATAAGAGGGTGAGGTGAAGATGCCAGCTTTGGGTTGATGATTTCCAAGATCTGAAGGTTTTGGAAAGCGTGTATAGGGTTCACCAAAGTCTGAAGATACTTGAGAAGGAACAGCATAGCCTTCAGCAGATTTGGGGAAGTTAGGTGTGACAGAATCAACTTCAGCAGAAACATGGTTTCCACCGACTCCTTCATTAGCAACCTCTCCATTCAGTTTCTCTGCTTCAAGCTTAGCTGCAAATTCTTGAGTCTGGAGCCTGGCGAGGTCCTCAGCATAATGAGAGTCATCTTCATCACTCGAATCAGCAGTATCCTTGGAGGTGGTACCTGCAATATTGTTAGGGGAGAAAGAAGGCACAAGTATGGGTTGCTCATCATCTTCAAACTCATTTTCAGAGTCATCATCTAAGGGACCTGCATTGTTAGTTGGAGACTCTTGAGGACTTGCATTTTGGTTAGCCAAATGTCTGGTGTAACCCAAATAATCAGTTAAGTAGTCAAGATCAAAGGACCACGAATGACCTTGTCCTTGAACATTAAGCTTATCTTCCAAAAATCTCAGGTTCAATGTCTCCTCTATCTTCTTGGCTTGCAAGTTGTACACCCTGTATGCCTTACTATGAGCTGAATAACCCACAATATAGCCATCATCAGCCTTTTCATCAAACTTTCCCAATGGATCACTGGTGTTCAGAATGGTCACTTGACAACCAAAAGGTTTTAGGTAGTGAATGACAGGAACCTTCCCAAAGAGAAGTTCATATGGGGTCTTGAGTTGTGGTCTGGTAATGGATACCCTGTTTAGCACATAGCACGCAGTGCCAACAGCTTCAGTCCAGAACATAGTGGGCAGTTTAGAGTCTGCAAGCATGGATCTAGCAGCCTCTATTAAGGTCCTATTCTTTCTTTCAGCCACCCCATTTTGTTGTGGGATTCTTGGATTACTATAGTCCCTTTTGATGCCTTTTAACCCACAGAGTTCTATAAGAATAGCATTTTTGAACTCTGTCCCATTATCACACCGAATTCCCTTAACCTTTTTGTTCAACTGATTTTCAACAAGAGTGATGAATTCAGTCAGCACTTGAGATGTTTCATCTTTGGTTCTGAGAAAGAAAACCCAACAAAATCTGCTATAGCCATCAGTGATCACCAAACATAAGTACTTATGATCAATGCTTCTGACTTGAGTTGGACCAAATAGATCCATGTGAAGCAACTGAAGAGGTTCAGTGATGATGTTCATAGCATTGACAGCTTTGTAAGAAGCTCTGTATTGTTTTCCTTTGTTGCAAGCGACACAATTGTGAGCATTAGTGAATACTTTGGTGGGAAGACCTTCAACAAGACCCATTTTGGAGAGTTTGTTAATGGTCTTGAAATTCACATGCGCCATCCTTCTATGCCATTTAGTGGACTCATCAAGAGATGCTTTAGCCACCAAGCAAGTGAGGTCACCACCTGGTCGAACTTCATTAAGGTTGAATGTGTATAAGTTGTGAGTTCGAGGAACCTTCAGTAGAATTGAAGTTTCTTCTGGGAGTTTGAAGTCTTTAGACAGCACAAGACATTCATTCTCAGTGAAGAGAACTTTGTTCTTAGTATCACAGATTTGTGAAACAGAGAATAAGTTGAAATGCTGAAGTTCCTTAACAAAGTACACATTTTCAAAATCTAGATGAGGTGTCTTTATGGTGCCTTTCCCTGTAATACTCCCATCACTTCCTCCAAAAGTCACATTGCCTCCTCCTTCTATAGGGACAAAATTGTGCATCATATCCCTGTTCCCAGACATGCTTCTGGAACAACCACTATCAACAATACCAATATTCTTATGCTTAAGGGGATGATCCTACAAACAACAACAAAATATATACAAACGGTTAGAACTCAGTGGAGGTTCAAGTCATTACTGACTTGAACCTGCCTTGTGGATCACAGGTTTAGGGCATGAAGATTTAGAGGATCCACCATTGTTCTTGGTCCTCCATTGATAATTGGGTCCCTTGTTAGTCCAAGAACAACCTGCTGAGGGCTTCACAGCAGTGCTCCCATATCCCATCCCATCATACATAGAGTCAACATATGTAGGCCAATAATCATGTTTAAAGTATGGGCTAGTTGGTTGGACATAAGGTCTGGTAACTGAACTTCTCCAATGAGAGTCAGTATTAGCTGCTTGAGGGACATAAGGTGGAATATTAGCAACATTGGTCCAGTTAGACTTGTTTTTCTGGTTAGTAGCACATGCACCCAATCTTTGTTCATAAAAATCACAATCCTTAATCAAATGAAATTTACTTCCACATACAAAACATGTCTTCTTCTTAGAAGGTTTATTCAAATAGGGAGATGTTTGATTACATGAAGAAGTACTTAAAACAGTTACATTTAAGGAATTGTTTCTAACAAACTGATTATTCAAAGATGTAAAACATAAGTCTTCAGGAGAAACTGTCTTGGAAGATGATTCCTCAGCAGCTTCCCTAGAAGGCTCATAAGTAGAATGGGATGCAGGCTTAGGTGTTGGCTCAAGCTTGAGAAGGTCAGACTTCTCATTTGAATCACAGCTTTCATAGGAAGTAGACCCTTGATCCGATGAATTGTCACTGTCAGGGCAAGAGACAAAATCATTAGATGAGGTATCAGGGTCTGGAAAGTCTTTTGACTTTCTGCCATATAGGTGATGTGATCCATCAAAGTCAACAGTGATGGATAGGTCTGTGGGCATAAATTCACCTCTAATAGGTCTAGGGACAGCATGCATTTCTCCTTCTTTAACAAAATTTGCTAACTTAGCTGGAGTGGATTTACGACCATCATACTTAGCTTCTGCTCCCACATACTTTTGAAAGCCTAATCCTAAGCCAGAGGTTACTGTTTGACTGTTATAGAGTTCTTTGGCCAGATTATCACCTGAAATTAACCACTGTTTATGCCTAGCTATTTCCTCAGCTAGTTTTTCTTTAAGCTCTAGGTTCTCAGACACAGCTTCATCCTTTGCTTTCTCAGACAGTTTTAAGTAATTATTTGCAACTTCTAAATCAAACTGTAACACCTTAATCTTCTCTTCATAAGCTATTTGATTCTTTTGAAACCACACTTTTTGTCTTTCTACAGTTTTTAATGCTAGTTTATGGGCTTCATTTTCAATATAGCATTCATCAAACTTAGGTTTCATAGCATCAAATTCTTCTTTAAGTTCATTGTATCTTAGACTACAACCAAATATACAGTTGTGTACCTGAGATAGTCCCATCAAGGCAAACTGATCATGCCTTTCATCCGAAGTGCACCTTGCCAACAATCCAAGCTTATCAGTGTCATGAGCTTCCTCATTCACAGGTTCATGGGTAGTCCAGTTGACTTGTTCGTCCATGGTGAGGAGAGCTGCTGAAGCTCCAGTTTCCTGTTGTTTCTGCTGATATGAAAGGTAGTTAGCTCCATCTCCACTCTTTCTGTCCTTGCATTCTCTTGAGAAATGCCCCATCTGATGACAAGTGAAGCACTTGACTTTCCTCCTGTCAAAGCGTGCTGGTTCCTTTCCCTTGAAAACAAACTTCCTTCCAGCCTTCTCTTCAAACCTTTTGATGTCTACTGACAGCAATGCCACCTGCATTTTCAGTTTCATTTCCTCCATTTCAAGTGGGTCCAACTGATCAAAGTCTTCATATGCCAGATACTGCTGAGTATCATAATCAGCAACAAAAGAATGAAGAACATCCTCCATCACACTACTAGACCTAGCTTGAGAACTAGGTGGAGTGGGACGAGGGTTATGTGGTGGAGGAGGGACTGAAGATGATGATGGAAAGTAGTTGGAGCTCAAAGATGATGGAAAATAGTTGGAACTAGGAGCTTGCACCATCATGTTGGAGTGAGATGTCCCAACAAAAGCTGCATGGCCAGAAGAAGATGTACGGTAGGGAGTTCTGACATCAGGTTCAAGGGTTCTGAGTCTGTTATACAGCTCATCAAAGGTAAGCATATCCAACCCTCCTTTAGCCTTGAGAGCAATACTTACATGTAACCATGATGGAGGTAACGATCGAAGGAACTTTGAGTTGCAGTCTTCATTGTCCGGTTTTGCATTCAGCTGGTTCAGCTGACTCAAGATCCTATGGAACCTGTCATATCCCTTGTGAATGCCTTCTTCTTCAGAGATATTGAAGTCCTGAAATTGTTGTCTCAGCATGGACTTTCTCATTCTCTTTGATTCTTCATTTCCACCGAACCTTGCCTTGAGAGCCATCCATATGTCCTTTGCATCATCCATATGATGAAAATCACACAGATGATCTTCTGGTATGGCTTGAAGCAGAATGGTCTTTACCTTATGCTCTCTCTGCATAGCTAGCACCTCTTCAGCAGTTTTTGGTGGAGCCATGATAAACTTCCCATCCCTGTCAGGAATCATCTTCTTTAAACTGTTTCCTTTCTTCACCACCTCCCACAGATTCCAATCAATATTGGAAATCCAGTTTTCCATCTTCATAGTCCAAAGATCATATTCTTCCCTTTTCAAATAAGGAAATTTGCCATTACTATTTGAGAGACTAAGCTGTTGCATGGAAGTGGTGTTGGTGTTGTTTGTGTTGGTGACTTCAGTTTCATTATCGGATCCAGGCATGGTGAATGAATGTTTGATTGTATGGGTGTGAGAATGGTTCTTAGTATCGTAGAGACTTCCCGAGGCTCTGATACCACTTGATGAATACAAGACCTTGATAGATCTTAAGCACTCGGAGATCGTTAGTGTTGCCTATGTAATCACAAGCAAACTAATAAAAGATCTCTACAACTTGGTATTGTAGCGGAAAATAAATACAAGTTATAGTAACTAAGAACTCTTTTGATCCTCTATGGATCTTTGATTATAGAAACTCTATGTTTCGAATGAAATACAAGACTTGAGAGAAACTTGAAAAAAAACTTCTCTATTACAAACTATGATGGTTTCTTATATAGGCAAGAAACCCTAATGAGCGTTGACAATTTACGCTCCTTCTACAAACATAGACTAAGCATGCATCTAGACAAGCATGCAACTAATCATATTGTTTTGTTAATCATCGTGTTTATTCTGAGTAAGCTCTACATGAAACGGCGCCAACCTATATTAAATACGGCGCTGACTTTTACTCTATACTGAGCTTATCTCTCCTACGTGGTTCCCACTTTCAGCAGCAACCCAATATCTGCTTTAACACTTCTGCTGAAGTATAACTTCAGCAGAATCAATTCTTCTTCGGCAGAATCAGTTTCGGCAGATGCTTCGGCAGAATCAGTAGATTACCTTAATTCCCAACATAGTGCTCTACCAGACCTCCTTGATGATCATAAATTGCCCTCTGCTTTGCCCTCTTACACATCCCAATACTTACATTAATAAAAAACTTTTGCTTAACATCTATTTGCATCTGCCTATAACTAATAGTTGGATTCCTAATAATCTCCAGTGCAAACTGTTTAACTAGCCACTTGTAAGTAACCAATGACCCAAGAGCAAAATTCCTTGAGCATGAGTGCTTAGAAATCAATTTTTTGATCTGAAAAGTTGTCTCACCTTGCATCCATCCTGCCCATAATTTAAATGAACAACCTTTCTGTTTCTGTGAAGTGTTACCTAAATCAGGTGTCTTACACTTGGACTTAGACTTAGGTGAATAAACAAGGATTTCCTTAGACTTAGACTTAGACTTACTTGTGTCCTCATCCAACTTCTGTTTACCTCTCTGGCTAGAACACCTACCCTCTTTCATATTTCTTCCACACAAAACAGCTACACTTCTATAGTCATTCCTTCTATACCATAACTGATAACCATGGGCAACCCCATAGTTAATCAAACACTCTTTCAGCTGCTCTGGGTGTTCAAATCTCATACCCAATAATGGTTTCATCTCATTCCATGGTATATTAGGATCAAAAACAGGATATGAAAACCCCTCTTTCACCTTATATCTATCATCAATCTCTCTTTGCTCTGCTTCTTCCTGTGCCTTAACAGAAGAGCTTGTACCTAAATTGGGTATAGGCTGCCTAGCATCATCTTTAATGAACTTACCATCAACAAGCTTACTTAGAAAACTATCCTTACTGTCAAACTTTTGAACAGCCACATCATCTTCACCTACATGTTCTGGACCTACATATTCTGCTACATTTTCAAACTCAATTTCATTATCACATTCATCATCTTCATCTACCTCAGCACTAGCATCTACACCCTCTGCTATAACATCATATCCATGATGTTCAACATAGAGCTCTACCTTGCATCCATTATTAAAAGCTAATTTGATACAATTTGCTAAGTCACTATCATTCCTTAAATATTTCAAATATTTACCCAACTCTTGTTTAGGAGCACAGTAGTACATACCTTCAACCGGAAACAAACAGCACTCTTTGACAATTTTTAAAAGCCTCGCATGGTTGCATTTACCCAAATCCGCATTCTCTACAACATCAACATCACCTTCGCTGTAGCACAGGGGATCGTAGATAAATGTACCTTCGTGATGAATAATAAGTGATATCTTCTTCATGGATTATGTCAATTTTTTGATTATTATGATTACATAATTAGGGTTCATGTGAATTAGGGGGGAAAGTGAAGCGGGGTAAAGTGAGGAGTGGGGGGAAAACTGAAGGGTTTTATTGTTGGCATGCGTTAAAAAAAAGAAAAACAAGAAAAATTCCACGTGAGGTTCAATCTATTTACTTGATATGCCACGTAGGAAGTTTATGACCATATCGACACAGAAAAAAAAATACACTACCTAACCAGGTTGAAAAAAAAAGTACAGATACCATATCGGGACATTTGAGAAAGTACGTGGCTATTTAATAGCTTAAACCCTAGAAAATATAAGCTATTCTTCACCCATGCACGTATGTATGTAGTGTATAACTATATATATGTACCGTACGTACATATAGAGAGATCACATGCATGTATATGTAGAATTCAAAATATATGATATATAAGCAACCCAATGTATGAAACAAATTTTCTAACGCCTTGCTAGATTATTTTAACAAATTTGCAGCCGTTTAAAAAAAATAAAAGAAACAAATTGTCACTTATGCATACGCGATCTCATAGTTTTTGATGGTCATATACAACAACGACGACGCTTTTGCAACACCTCTAAACCGGCCCTGATATCCCAATCTACACGAGCCAAATTAGAACCAAGCGGATAAAAATCCGGCCACAAGTAGTTTCAATCGGATTGTGATTCGTTTGGAACTCTAGTTGTTTGAGTTATACTAGTCCACAAGTCCGTCTCATGGATTTTCGTGGCTCCGTGGCATCATTGCAAAGAAGCCTTTAAAGACGCACATAAAATACAAATGTATCAGTAATGTATGGACTAATTAGACTCAATCCTCATATTATGTATAAATATAATAGAAGTGCATGAAAGTTTGTGACCCTCGTCAAACGATGACATGTATAGTGACACCACTTGCACTCTTTTAAGACGGCCCTGCTAGTCCATCTTTTGGGTGTTTGTTGGATTTTTGTTGAGATCCAATACATAAGTATGCAACTAATCTATGAAGTTTTCACCATTAGGTGTGCCTATTTTAAGGAGTGTTAATTAAGTACACCTAAAAGGAGAGTATGTATTATTGTGAGTGAGAATGAGTCAATACCAAACATTAAAAACGTAACAACTCCTAGCTACTACGTACAAATCTAGCAAATATTCGTCTTAACAAATATATGACTTTCCACTTGAAGTAAGTTCAATGAATTTTATGATTTCATGACTTTTTGACGATGATATTTTAGTGTTATGATGATCGCGGTTTGTTACACAAGAAGATTAACGAGTAATTCGTATCAATAAAACTATATCTATCTAATATAATAAACAAGAGTTTTGTACCACCTAATAATGCATCCATTGCAATTAATTGTCTGACGTGTCTTTGTTGTGATTGGTCCAAAAAAAGGGAATGTACAACAGCTTACATACACAAGACTTTCAATACAATACTCTTTCAAAAACACAACAAAAGTCAAAACTTCTTCAATACTCTTTCAATCATATACAATCAGTTACAACTACATTTAATTTTCACATAATTAAATCAACATCCTAAAATAATAAACTGTTCAATATTTATGTTATTGATTCCTATTGCTCAAACCGATTCAATCAGTTTCGTCAATTTCAAAACAAATTCCAAAAATAAACCCTAAATTTGGGCTATGAATAACACAGTAGGTGTTTTGCTGTTATAATTTAATATGAAAACGATTGTGTAATTCCAGAAGAGGTGCAGTTTGGTCATAGGGTTATCCGATTATTTGTAAGTTTTAGTTATGCTTTTACCAATTGCTAAACAAATGATTTTTCATGTTGTAAGTTTTAGTTATGCTTTTACCAATTTTAAACCAATTTCTAAACAAATGATTTTTATGTTATCGCAAATAGAATATGCCATTGATTTAGTTACATCACTCTGCCATTGACTTTCATGCTGTCATCATAGAAGAATGGTAAGTACTGAATCATCAATTATAATAAATTTAGGGTTTCTTGTTATTTAGTTCCATGTTACAATCATTTTGTTTCGATTACATTATAATATGTTTTCCTTTAATTATGTTCAAATTAATTGTTGGTTATCATAACTCTAGAAACAAATTGGGGGAAATCACTTTGATGAATTAATTATATGAATTACTTCATATAATTATGTGTTATGCGAATTAGTTTTTATATATTGGGGAAAAATATATTTACCTTAAATTGTTCTGTGATTTGTTACTTGTGGATCCTTTTATGTTTTTTTTAGGGAAAATGGAAAAACGTAACAAGTTTGATTTGGCCGTCCAACTGTTGCACGAAACTCATTTCGCCGGTAAGAATATTTTTTCCGTTTGTTATCAGAACCTTTAATGTGTTAATGGTGTTTTGATTTGTTTTGTGGTTGATTTAAATTTAATATAGAGGTGTTAAGTTTGAGTGATCGGGTGATGTGGTTCGATACTGCCGCTACCACTTATAATTGTTTTTTTTTATTTTAGATATCTTATATTGGTGATTATGTAGCGATACGAAAAAAACGACAGTGAAGTCTGGAAGTAGCTTTAGTGCACTGAAAGTTACAAATTTACTTTAGCCATTTTTTGATTTATATTATGAATCAACATCGACTATTCTTCTATATTTCTAAGTTTGTGCGTGTATTTAATTAACCTTTTTTTTTTGCATATTAGATCACTCTTTCGTGCTCTACATGAATATATGATTAATCTCCACTATAAGGTACGTGTATGCCATTAAGTTTTGATGCATATCAACCCTTTGATGAAATGTATAAATGAAAAGACAGTTTTATTTGTTAGAAATGTATTTACTTTTTTCTTCTTTGGAGTTATAAAATGTATAACTATGGCTAAACATGATCTTGATTATGTTTGCGTTAACTTTTTGTGAAATATACATTAAGATTTAAGATCATCAATTTAGGCATTCTTTACATCATGCTAAATGACAAAGAAGAAGATGGAGTACTATGTGATATGTGATATGAACTTAATTGCTTTGTGTGCTAAGTGGATCCTGTAAATGGCACTCAAGTTGGATTTTTTAAGATCAGTGTATACATGTACAAACCTGATAATGAAGCATTTTGATGCATATCCTTAGATGACGGTTTTTGGTTAGCTTATTTTTGGAATTATAAAGCGTTACGGTTAGGTATGATGGTGCTACAATTTATACTTTTAAAGCATCTAACAGTATGATGTTACTATTACATTATTGTATATGATTGGATTCATATTTTTCCAAAACTAATGACTATGTCGCATTATTTGGATGATGATGTCCTATGCATTGTAATTTTCATTTTTACACATGATTTTCTTACTTTATTTATGAAACGTTTGTAATACTAAATTTTAGTTCATATGTAATGAAAACCGCAAAAGAAAAATATTTCCATGTAATTTGAATAATCAATCATCTATTAATGAAAATGATATGCAATCACTTATTCATTTAATAGTCAATGCCAGCCATTCAACAAGATACAAAATTACAGCCTTGAACCGAATTTTGGCCACGGGCAATCATATGTGGCTTTGTCGAGGCTACACGAGCTCATGGTCTTAATATACTTATTAAGGATTTAACCGACTTTTTTCAGCTCAAGGTTTTAAGATACTTATTATATGTGAATGTATAAGTTAATGCGGATACATAAAACAATTTAACCAATTGTTTTCTTTTTCTTTTTAATTTTTGAAAATAGTTAGATGATTTCAACATGACTGCAATTTTTGAATTAAAGTAGTTTTGGAAGCTATATAAGCTTTTTAGTACATTTTATGACTACTTTTTATGGCTCGACACATTTCACATATGATATTAGTAAATGTTTAGGAGAACTTTAATTTAGTAATAACCCACCCATGCTGATTAAAATGAGTAGGAAGTTATATGCTATTGATAACTTCTATCATGGTATTAAGTTTACTTGAATAAAATGTTGTTGGGAAAAATTTTAATACTTTGAGTTTAGAATATGGTTTTCGAAGTTAAATCTAACTATGGTAGGAAGTTCTTTGTTTAGGTTCATAACCAGTGTACTTTACGTCGACACGTCTCCTTTTATATCCAGTCCAAATTTCTACGAGAACGCTTAGGCTCATCAGGTATCTGGTATTTGCTTAATGAACCTTATTATTGGGTTTTAAAAGTTTGATACAATAGATAAAAAATAGTGTTAAGTGTTTGGATAGAAGCAAACATAATATGATTATCTCTTACGGGTGAAATTATAATTTTGAAGGTTGCATGTTCTTGAGGGTGTTTAAGGTTTGCTTATTTAAATAGGTTATTGCAGTTTCATTTGATGAACACTTTTATGCATTTTGGTAGAACCAAACAGCTTGACATCAGGTGATAAGCCGAAACAGAAAATATATCCTACATTGTGTTTTATATACCACATAAGCTGTTTAAATGTGTCAAACACTTGGGAACAATTTGGAGCTTATTGCATTTTAGTGTAGCATAAACACTCTCTAGCATTGTGTAATGTAATCCTAGACAACTACTTATTTGAGTATCATGTTTCTTATCGGAAACCCCAACTATTTCCCGTGCTTTGTTTGATTACACTTATACGCTTCAGCTGACTGCGAATATGATAGGCAATTTTTTTAATAGGCATTCATAAGTACTACCTTATTAGTTTAAAGGGCTATTTAGGAACTTGATTTAAATGTGACTTTGATCTATTTACTTTGTTGGTGAGGCTAGAGTTATAAGTTTAGCGTATGAGTGTCGAGATCTTTGTGCTTAGAAAGCTTGTGTGATTATGTTCTTATCTTAAATCTGATGTTGTACATATTCGCTCGACCCACCAATTGTACGAAGTACTATTATGCGCTATGAGTGGTTAGTATGAAATAAATGTGTCTTTCTAATTGATTTATACGTGTAACATTATTCTACTTGAATGCCAAACGAACTTTTCAACATATGCTTTCTTTATTTTTTGTTTCTCACACAACTTATTATGTTGTGGTTACCTATATGAATGTTGGTATATTATATCCTTATGAAGTTAAATATAGAGGTTAAGAGCAAGAGATCACATGAGCTCCAGCGAGGTCAAGCAAGTATCATTGGAGAAATGTTGATATGCAATTTACAAACAGTCGTTTGGTGCTCAAGAAAATCCGACTATGTTGTGCTAAGAGTAGAGAACACCATCTAAGTCGACCAACCATCACACGATACGTTTTAGTATTATAAAACTATAGTTGATTTTTACATATTTGTGATCAATCTATATATTCAACTTTATTATTCATACATACCTCTTGCTCAATTTAACATTTTTTCTTCATATTCATTTATAATTGTTTAAGCATTTCACGTTATTTTTATAAAGTTAGTCTTTTAAGTGTTGGTACATATTTCTTACTCCCTCCGTCTCAAATTATAAGTCCATTTTTGACTTTTTGATTGAAACTTTGACCTTAAATATTTTTGTTTGTATTATATAATACTGGATAAAACTTATACCAATGGAAAATACAAACATAATACATTCATATATTTTGCATCAAGTATTATATAATACAAATAAAAATATTTAAAGTTAAAGTTGGATTCAATAAATTCAAATGGACTTAAATTTTGGGACGAAGATAGTATTATATAGCAAAGTGGTTGTATACCATTATGTTTGATGATAATTCTAAGGGGTGTTTGGATGAGAATTTTTTCATTGCATTTTTTAGCTTTTAGTTTGACTTGTATTTTTTTCAGACTATTTTTAAACTTTACATATATTTTTTTCACGGAATGAACATAAACCAAGTGTTTGATGTTGACCGCATTACTTTGCTCTCCAAGATTATCTACCAGTTAAAGAAGATGATACATGCACGTTTATTTTCTTAATAATTACATACCAAATTGTTTATCGTATCATTGACACATTAGCTATTGTCCTCTTTGAATAATAATGAAACTTTTTTACGTTTTTTGTTGTTTGTTAATTTATTTACACCTGAAACTTCTTAATAATCAATTCTTTTTAAATACCCATGCATTAGATGATCCATTTACATTAAATGTCGCTACATACATTTGCTTGTGAAGATCATCAAATTTGAAGACGACGCTGCATGGACATTTATTATATTAATGTAACGAACACAATTGTTTATAGAAGCGTTGACTTATTATTTATTATTTCTTAAAAAATGAAACGTATATCGTTCGTTGTTGTTTATTATCTTATTCACACACTCAACTTCTTAATGAATCATTCCTTTAAAAACCCGTGAATTTCACGGGTCTATAAGCTAGTTACCAATATAAACTCATGTATTCATGTCTTACAAATTTTCAAAAAGTTCAAATAATGAGGAAAAATCAGTGTTTTCTAAGAATCTTTTATTTTTAGAAAAAATATATTTCTAAATATAATTATATGGAGTATGAGTTCCAAAAAGATATTGAAAAAGTGCTTAAAGTGTTGTTTGTATTGATTAATTTTCTTTATAAAAGTGAACACTCCCGAGAAGTGGTACCAAAATATTTGACTAATCCTTTTTGCAAACCTTTTTTGAAAACTCATAAAAACAAAATAAATAGTTCTAATATAAACACTTAATTAAATACTATACAAAGGCGAGGATCGATCTTCACTTCTTGAAAAAAAATGGCCGAAGGTCCTCTGGAAGCAACCTCACTAGCTTCAGATAAAGGTAAGACTGTCTACATCTCACCTCCTTTATACTTTGTGAAAGACGAGATTATGTATCGTTGATTTTTGACACATCAGGTGTTTGGTTTCATGGTGCTTAGTTGAATCAAAATGGGTATAAAGCTAATTATTATATTGTGCTTGAACTTTATACAAAGTTAAACTATAGCTAGAGCCTCGTTTGTTTTACTAACCTAGACTAGACAATATGTTTATTACAATAAAAACCACTTTTTCATTGAATTTGTTTTACACTTCAAAACTTTAGATCCTTTATTGATCAAGAAATGGTATGCAATGCATGCATGAAAACTTTAATAGTATACATCTTCATACCATCAATAATATAAATGATGGATTTTTAGAAGCAACAAGGACTACATAATGCTAATGAAATCCATGTATTTATATAAGAAACTCAGCTAACACTAACATAAAACTTTAATTGAATTCATCGATATTGCATCTAAACGCAAGCCGCTAGCACAAACTATGACGCACCTCTTGTAACCTAGGCCATGAACTTTCTCGGTCGCTCAAATACCTCGTTAAGGTAAGTGTTTAAATAAAAAAATTTGCTTGATTTAATTTATTTTTCAAGTTGAAGAGATAATTTACTCCTTCATCTTCAAATAAAACAAATAAGTATTACTAATTGATAAACCATTCACAAAGTTTGAGATATTAACTTACATAAATTTTTATATCCACTAACCAATGTTTTTGGATATATAATTATACATTTAGTTTTCTACTATAAATTTAAAAATAATAGCATGCATACGTATTAAAATGAAGTTGTTTGTACATATAATTTATGGGTTTGAATGGTCAAGCTCCATATCATTGGGCAAGCATAGGATGCCACTGTTTTTCACATTTTTGACACTTTTTTCTTTTGGGAACAAAGAATAAATTACTAATAATTTTATTAAGAGTGCAAAATCCTTTTTGTATGGCCAAATTTACTCATCAAGTCTAAAGTAGTAGAGAAAACAAAAGACAATTGACTATATACTTTGAATGAAATAACCAATGACATGATGTATAAATCCTGAAATAGTTTATTTTTCCAATTATATACATTAGTTTATCTGTTACATAGAGGTAATTAATATTTATTTGAAGCTTAGTATTTTTTTATTTTTTTTATGATTATTTATTTAACATGTCATACAATCTCACCTAATTTTTATTTTTTATTGTGAATTTAATATTTATGATTAAGCTACTCTACTATTTAATTACAAATTCAGATAAAATACTACTCCCACAAGATATCCATTTTTTTTTAATAATATAAATACAATAAATAGAAAAAAAATAATGATTAAAAAGTTAAATAAAAGTGAGAAAAAGTTGAAAGCAAGGCATAATGGTGGTTCAATCTTAAACCTAACCATAAAGAAGAGAGTCAAAAGACTCAAAAGCTATTGATATCAATAATGAGTAGCACAACCACTCTTCCAGTATAAGAATTTGTGATAAAACAAAAAACTTCAAATAAATCTTAGTATGATCATAATCCTCCATAGAGTGTGCAAGAAAAACATAAGTATTTTCATTTCTTGTAAATATTTCCCAATATTTTAAGCCTTAAACTTTACAAATATTTTAAAATTGTCTAAATCTACAACTAAAAAGATTTAGTTGGCTTATAAGCTAAAAATGAAAAAAATTTGGTACAAAAATACCTTTTTTTTAACTACATTAACAACTTTTCAAACTTTAAATTCACAACATATTTACGGAGTGTAGTATATAAGAAAATATGCACTTCGCAAAACCTATGCATACCACATACATGCATATGTGATTCTTATAAAGTTACCAATTTAAAATTTTAATATTTTTCATTTGTCAAGGTCACCAATGAATTTGTAACGAATAGGGTATATATTGGCTATCTCAATTTACATACCACAATATGGGTGAAAAAACTTTTTTCACACCAAACCATCAAATTCCATTCTATATTAGGTGTGAAAGTGCAACCAAACTCAATGCATTTTCACATTAAATTTGGTGTAATATTGACACCTTTTTTTATTTGTGTAATCTTACTCTATCAAAAGTATAATAGTGATTTTTGTAAAAAAAATATATATATATATATATATATATATATATATATATATATATATATATATATATATATATATATAGGGTGAGGTTATTGTCAGAACCAAATAAATTGCGAGAACTGCGAGAACCAGCATCAACCAATCAGATTTTTTTGGATATTAAATTTTATTATATAATTCAAAAGGGTATAATGGTAAAAATATTTTTTTTATTTTTATTTTTGAATTTAAAACAAAAAAACGTTTTTCCAGTTTCCTAAATTCTAGGATTTTTTTTTTTTTTTTTTTTTTTTTTTTTTTTTGCATTATACCTATTTAAAAACACAATATGTGCACATGTGTTTTGCATTATATGGCAATTGTATTTTTCATTTATGCATATGTGTTTTGTATTTGCACATGTATTTTTAAGAAATATTACATTAATATAAATACAAACAATAAATTTTTAATAATAAATTTATGCAATTTCAAAATTTACAAATTGTATTACTCCAGTGAAATGATATTCAAATTTATCACAAACATCAGTATGTTTACATTTGAATTCAATTTTACATATGTATTCAAGTTCATCCAAATACACATGTGTCTGATGTATGCACATGTATTCCTCGCCTAGTTCAAGAAACCATGAAATCTTCAGATGTATTTTTTGCAAATGTGTTCAAAACACATGTGCATTCTTTATATTGGTCATCGTCCTTTTTCTTTAGCAAATGTGTTCAAAACACATGTGCACTTTTACATATGTATTCAAGTTTGTCCAAATACATTTGTGTCTGTTGTATGCATCTGTTTCTTTATATCTTTATCATAATCAATTTTTCGTCATACTAGTTCAAAACACGTGTGCAATCTTCATATTGGTCATCATCCTTTTTGTAGTCACCTGCAAAATGGCAAAACACATATACACACTTACTCATAAGCTATTTTCATCATAAGACAATCTAAACTTTGCACGACTTCAAACACATGAACCTTTAAAATGATAAAGTGAGACAGTAAGTTTTCAAAGAGCATAAGTTAAACATGGAACACGGGAGCCAACCACTAAGAGCCAAAACCGCACTTAGATTGATAGGGTATCGATTTCCATTCCCATATTGCCCAAGAGCTCGACAGGTTGCAGAATGCATGAAGAACGACTGATGCACCCATGCTGAAGCCTGCAATGCCTAATTTGACTGTAAAAAGAAAAGGGAAGAAATATTAGTTACTTATTTAGTTAAATTAAGCTTTTTAGTAGCAATATCCACATGCAGGTTCATGATTAAGTACTATAATAACTTAATAATCTCACATTTTAATGGTCCCATATTTTTGTACTCTTTAAATAGGAGCATAAATATCGTAACTTTTAAGTTGCTTTGGAAACTTGACAAGTAAATATTTTCATATAAGAATGAACAAGTGAACAAGGGCCTATAATTTGGACCAGTAGATAATAATTGTTTCAATTTGCAATGTATTCAGTATTCTTTGAAAAGTAAAAATCTTGCAATTTTCATGTTATCAAAAGCTTTGTCTAATTGTGTCATCATAAAAAGTGCTTGAAGACTTTTTAAACACTACAAACATTGACAGAATAATATCAATCCAAATGGGACTGCATACTTGCAAGATCAGGTGTAGGTAATTTCTTTTTAAAAGTTAAAGGGGGATATATTTATTCATACTATAACAGTTACAAGTTTCCAACAACCTTAATCTAAACCCGCAATTAAACCAAGGTTAGGACCTAAAGCTTCTAAAAGGAGTTTTTTCTAGCCCGATCACCGTCCCTGAACCGCAACAATATACACATGCACACACACCTCATAATTTGCCTAAAACACAAAAAAAATATAACGTACAAACCCAAAAAATATGATTGTGTACTTGAATAAGCATCACTCCACGACGAGTTGCATGTGGCGATTGAGATCTTTGAGGTACTTTGTAGATGTGCAATCATCCACGTCACACAGGTCTAAAAGCAATGGTCGCCCTCCACATGTTTTCTTGGTTCCCCTGTAGTTGGGGTCTCACTGTTTAGTACTTGTATAGCCTGTATTAAATTATATAATTAGCCAACCACCATAATACTTGAACCAAATCCATATAAAATTGAAAAAATAGTTACCTGTTCCATGCGTTCTTTGATATTACTTTGCTCCAGAAGTAGTTTTGCCTGTATTTTCAAACTCGACAATCTATGCATGTTCCATCATCCATGGATTGGTTCTCGCAGGATCCATGAGTTCTTTGATTTACTCATTTGGATTTATAATATTCTGTCGAGTGTCTAATATTTGTTGGGTGTTTATTTTTCTGGCAGAAGACAACTTTTATGATGATTAGAGTGGCGGTGGTTATTATGTTACAGGGTGGAGGCGTCAATAGAATATGAGGGAGAGATGAACGTGATACTTTTAACCTAATTGTAATTCTCCCTTCCTTAATTAATGGGCAGTTATTGGAAAAAGAATTCCTATAATACCCTTTCATCCTTAACTAAATAGTTCTTTATTTTTAATTTTATTACATTAATGCCATTACGATTTACAACCATTTGATCAAAAAATCAAAGGTCTAGATTGGTTCTCGCGGTTCTCGCATTTTATTTGGTTCTGAAAAGAACCCTACACTATATATATATATATATATATAATTAAAAATAGAGTAAATTGCAAAAATCGTCCCTGCGCTTTGATCAAATTACATGTGTGGTCTTTACCATTTAGAAAGTGCAGAGATCTTCCATGTGAGGAACTTAAGGTTTCAAATTCGTCCTTTCCTTTTTGAATGTCCATACGCAATCCCTTTGGGGTGAATATCGTCACTGACTCAGAGTCAAATGACTAAAATGCCCATGGAAATTTTTTTTAAAAAAATGAGGGTATTAGTCATTTTACTTTAGGTTAGAGATCATATTCACCCTAAAGGTTTTTCACAAGGAATTTGTCTGCACTTTTTAAAAAGTAGGGTGTGTATTTACAATTTAGACAAAGCACAAGAATGTTTTTTGCAATTTACTCTTCGAAAACTCAAAAGATGTCGGTATAAACCTTTTCACGACGATTCACAATTGCTTACATATTAAAAACACTATTGCGCGAACAAAATTAGCTACACAGATATTTTGTTAATGACTAAAAGCTAAACAAGCCAAAAACTAAGCACGAGCACAAATCATTGGTTAGTTTATAAATATTGTTTAGCATGAGTAATCGGTATGTTTATTTCCACGGGAGGTGATTTGCATATATTGTTTTTTAATTTGCACACGACAATGTACAAGTAGATGAAGTTAGATGTAGATATAGTATAATTGTTTAAAACATTGACTTGGTATGTATAAATCGAACATATAAGTGAGCAAATCAATTCATTAATCTTAGGTAGTGTTTGATAAGTGTCTTAATTAAAAATTATGTAAGTTAATTAAGTCATCAAATGGATGTTTGTTTAGTACTTAAAACTAACATGTGACCTTCTAGAAAAAAGCCAGGAAGATGAGGGTCTATAAATTAAGTCCATCCATATTATCTTAATTTTACATATTTACCCTTTCATTTCTTAACTTTATTTCAAATAAAAGGGTATAACAGTAATTTTTTCTAATTCAGACACTTTATTCAGCACACAAAACAAACAACCATTTATTCATTTACAAACAGACAGCATATATCTAGACAGACACTTTAATTTAACAGGACTTAATAAAAAAACTAAACAAACAAACCCTTAGACTTGTGGTAATAAGGGTCCGAGCGACACGTTCTTACCCTGTAAGGACGCTTACAACCATCACCGTCAACCGACGCGTCATTTGTGGTTTTTTGTGAAAACTTGGCCGTTGCCAAGACCGAGTTGTAGAAGTTGTTGCGTGTGAGAGTGTGTGATTTTGGTGTTTGTGTAGTATATTTATGATGTTATTGTGATGGTGTTGGTTATGTTATTACACTATGTTGATAGTGATGTTAGTTGAGGAGGGAAAAAGTGATGTGACGTTGAGTTTACGGTCATGTTCGTCGTCACTATTACCCGCAGGCTTATATCTAAAACCATGACTAATTTATTGACATGTCAGTTTATTCATAAAATTAGTTGCACAAGTATCCATCATTTTCGGGAAGTGGTTTGCACACGCAATTTTTTTTTATTAGGACACACCAACTTATACATTAAACAACTATACTCTTTCCGTCTCAAAATTATTGTCATCAGATAAAAAATACACAGTTTAAAAAAAAATACACTTATTACACCAATTTTACCCATTGGAAATTATTTAATGTATTCATATAGTTTTATAAATAACAACTTTGATTAATGGTAATATAGTAGACTTAAGCAATTCCAGTTACTATATATGGTAGTGGACGATTAGTTTGGGAAAAAAATATGAACAATAAAATTGAGACAAAATATTACTATATATCTATACTATTTATAAAACAAAAATAGTAAAAGTGAAAAGTAAAGAAAGTGAAATATTGAAAAAATTAAAAAGGAAATGTCGAAATAATTAGTTATGAGCAAGTGAAAAGTTGAAACTAAAAAAGGAAATATTGAAAACATTTGTTTCAAAATGAACTATTAATACACATAAAAAACCGGGTTGACCCTGGAAGCTTCAAACCCGTCGGGTTGACCCGGTTTTATGTAACCCGTTTTCTCGACCCAAATCGGCGGGTTGACCCATTTTTCGACCGGAACGGTTCAACCATCCAGGTCGAACAGAGTTTCAAAACATTATGTTTAATCCCAAAATCCTCAAACTTTTATTATTTTTAGTTTATAACTAATAGATTTTTTTTTTATCATTAAACCTATATGTCACTATAAAATCCCGTTGTTATGTACGGGTACTCGTCTAATAACATTAAGAGACTGTTTGTTTCGGCTTATATATGAGCTTGTTAGCTTATATTAGTAGGGTACCCGCACATTGCGGCGGCGAGTACCCTGAAATTAAATTTTTTGGCGTACAATATATTACTATTATATTTTTATCGTGACAGTAACTTTATAGAAAAAGAGATTTTTTGTTGTAATATCTTTAAGCAATAGCCTAGTATTTCATATAAAAGTATTAGAGCACTCACGTATAATCACAACCAAAACAAATATTGATAACTAAAAAATTATTTGCCTGATACCCAGTGCAACTCGTAGTACTCCGCCCAATATAATTTTTTTTAACAAACATTAATACAGAACCATTATTGCAAATAACCCTAAATGATACTAAGACTGATGTTGCCCTATTTTTATATTCACCAGCCACCTCTTATCTCCTTTCTCTCATCTCATCTTCAGAAACTCACAAAAGTCACCATCTCATCTTCACTAAATTTTAAAACCGAAAATCCCACCACCAAAATCCCCGTGCTCTCTAATCCAAATGACAAATACAAACTTGTCACTGGTGATTCTCGTTTCTTGTCTTTATATCGAAATACAAACACAATAAGCACCCTTCTATTTCTTATTTTTGACCCACAAAAAGGAAAAACAACAATTCCTTTGAATCTTGTTTGTGACTCGCAAACCAGGTAGGTGATTTCGAATTTTGTTTTTTCCAAGATCAATGAAGGGTTTGTTGGACTTTTAAGGATCTATGAGTATTTCGAAAACCAAAACCGATATTTTGTTCTTGTTCTTGTATTTATTATTATTTTTTCGTTTAAATTTTTTGAGAAAGATGTGGGTTTTGTTGTGGTGTGTTGTTGGTTGAATTTGTAACTATGTAGTTGTTGTTGATGAGATGATGGGTTGTATCATTTAGAATAAACAAAGGTAAATGAAGAATATGTTGTGGCATCCATACACTACTACAAATCATAAAAGTTGGTTTACTGCAAAGAAAAAAAGTGGAGTTGGAGTAATTTTTTTGTACATTTGTACTACATTTGTATATTGTGCTTAATGATTTGTATTTATTGGTGAAGGGGTGTATTAATTATAAGTAAGAAATGTAGTGTTTTAAGATGAGAATTATTTGTACTTAACATACTTGTAAATAATGTATTTTCACTTGTATTTGCTTAAAATCTATATTAGAAAATCTTAAAATATTAATAGGAGGGAAGTGCTTAAATGCATTATAAGTAGCATAGATGAGTTCAGCTTATATAACATAAGCTACAAAATATAACATATGTTATATAAGCCAAACACGGCTTATGCAGTATAAGCTTAAACAAACACCCCCTAAAATCATCCCATCATTTAACTTAATTTAGATACTCAAGTAATTATGGGTGTTCACGGTTTGGTTTGGGTCGGTTTTTGGCTAAAACCGAATCGAACCACAATGTTCGGTTTTTGTAGAACCCAAAACCGAAACCGTTTGGTTTTTGGCGGTTCGGTTTTTTCGGTTTGTTATCGGTTTCGGTTCGGTTTTTCGGTTTCTAACCGTTAATATTTGGGTATGGCGAAATTATACCAAAAAACTTGTTTTACGTACAAAATTAGTTATTCTTCTTTACTTTTTTTCAATCTAAGCATAATAATGTTTATTGCATAATTCTACAATTACAAACATATATATGAGACATACACATACAAGTGAACATACGCGTAGTATAATTATTATCGAATACTTATTGATATATTTACACAAAACAAGCGACATCACAAACACACACAAATATAAACGTTAAGATAAATATATTATAAATCCACTCAAAAGATGAATATGAATTTATAAATTTAATTTATTTAGTTATTTAATCATATTATATTAATTAGATATTACTCCCTCCATCCCAAATTATAAGTCCATTTTGACTTTTTCAAAGTCTTTTCTTCCCTACTTTGACCTTAATTATTTTTTTTCGTGTTATATAATACTTGATGAAAAGTATAACAATGAAAAAGCATTTAAAACACAAGTCCATTTATATATTTTGTGTCAAGTATTATATAACACTAAAAAAAATAATTAAGGTCAAAGTTGACTTATAATTTGGGACGGAGAGAGTATTATATAATAAAAAGACTTTGAAAAAGTAAAAGTTGACTTATAATTTGGGACGGAGAGAGTATTATATAATAAAACCGGTTCGGTTCGGTTTTTGCGGTTTGATTTTTGGACGAAAACCAAAACCAAACCGCATTTTTCAGTTTTTAAAAAAGTAAAAACTAAACCATCGGTTTTTAGTTGCGGTTAGTTTTTTCTGTTCGAGTTTTTCAATTTTCGGTTCGGTTTTAGTTTTTCGGGTTTATTTTGCTCACCCCAGCAAGTAATGAGTAAAAAAAAAAATAAGGGTCATTTTTTATTATAGTAAAAAGAAGAAAAAAAAATCTTGTAGCAGAGCATGCTATTGGCAAGTATTTAACAAGAGGAGAGAGATTGCACGCTTGTGAAAAACCAACTTAAAAACACTTTCATTCATTCATTCACTCACTCACATTCACTCTCTATTTATATTATCTCTCTCTCTTTCATCACCCGTGCTCTATCTCTCTGCTTTTCATTATCAAATTTCACTTCTGGGTATTTACCATCATCCATTTTTGCATCTGGGTTTTTAATTTCGTAAGGTATCATTCACTCTATGTCCTGTTTTTCAAGATTCACCTTCACTGTGTGTGTTTTTGGTTTAGTATGAATGTGTGGTTTGTAATTGATTCTGTTTCTGGGTTATGATGTTTAGTGGATTTGGGACATGGGTTTTGAATCTTGTACTGTAATTTTTTAAAAAGTTACTGTTTTTTATAGGATCAATATTTACTGTGTGTTTTTGGTTTGTGTAAATGTATGGTTTAAAGTTAATTCTGTTTCTGGGTTATGATGTTTAGTGGATTTGGGACATGGGTTTTGAATCTTGTACTGTAATTTTTTAAAAAGTTACTGTTTTTTATAGGATCAATATTTACTGTGTGTTTTTGGTTTGTGTAAATGTATGGTTTAAAGTTAATTCTGTTTCTGGGTTATGATGTTTAGTGGATTTGGGACATGGGTTTTGAATCTTGTACTGTAATTTTCAAAAAAGTTACTGTTTTTCATTGGATCAATATTTACTGTGTGTTTTTGGTTTAGTATGAATGTGTGGTTTGTAATTAATTCTGTTTCTGGGTTATGATGTTTAGTGGATTTGGGACATGGGTTTTGAATCTTGTGATGTAATTTTCAAAAAAGTTACTGTTTTTTATAAGATCAATATTTACTGTGTGTTTTTGGTTTGTGTAAATGTATGGTTTAAAGTTAATTCTGTTTCTGGGTTATGGTGTTTAGTGGATTTGGGACATGGGTTTTGAATGTTGTAATGTAATTTTTTAAAAAGTTACTGTTTTTTATAGGATCAATATTTACTGTGTGTTTTTGTATGTTAGTGTTTGATTTTACAGATTTTATTGTTTTTAGAACATGAAATGCTAATGAATGTGTTATATAATGGTTTACTTATATGGATTTACAAGATCAATTGTTTTGGTTCTGTTTGTATTGCAATTTCAGCTTAAGTATTTTGAATGAGCTCCAATTTGTTGCTTTTTATGTGCACTGGATTACTTTAGCTAAAATTTTTATCTTGTACATTAACAGAAAAATAACCTTAAATTGATCCATATTTGAAATAAGGATTTAAACTTTATCTACCTAGATATTGCGTAAATATGTATAACTTCATATAAAAAATTAAAAATTGAAAGGGGTGTTTGGATGCTGAATTAGATTGATTTTGTCAAAGTGATTATAATTTCAGTTATTTAGAAACATGAAAAGCTGACGTAAGAAAACTGATTACGGCGATTAATGTCAAAGTACATAATTGGTCATCTTTTGATTCTGTCTATTTGTATTTGTACAAGAAGATAAATTGTGTTCATGTGTATGTATATAAATTCTATCTATGCTATAGTGTCCTGTATCTAATATGCATCTTCTGTTTATGTTTTCAGTCATTTTGAAGATTTGAACGATAACAAAGTCGTGGCGTTAATATCTCATTAAAAGAGCATGCGGTGGTATAGCTTATCTGTAGACGTCTATCGCAAAATCATTTCACTTAACCTCTACTGTCGTGTGATTCTGTAAACCCTATTGAATCTTGCATAATTTACTTTACAAACTATCTTCATATCTCACATTTAGCCACCTTTTTTAAAGTTAAATCCATGGGAACTAACTTATTTGTTGTCCTCCCTTGTTACTGTCGCTGGATCAGTTGAATCGTATCGATCTAAGTTCAACTTTCGTTCTTTAGCTTAATTTAAGTTAAAAGTCAAATCTTTTTTTAGTTCTTTGATCATCCTCTTTCGCAATTTAGAAAAAAATCGAAGCTTTTTTAGTTCTTTATCACCGTCGTCGAAATTGTTATTTTCTTGAATTAGCTAAACTCATATCGGTTAAAAGTTCAAACTCTGTTCTTTAGTTTTATTTCAATTTAAAATCAATTCTTCTCAGAATTCTTTGATCACCTCTTTGAGAACCTTCTGTTGGTTATTTTCTCGGATTGATTATCAAGATCTTCAGGGGAATTAAATCGAATATAAGGTAGGGAAGAAGTAGTTATGGTGTGTCAATCAGCTGGACAAACAACATTTCGGGCTTTGAAACATTTAAATGGAACCGCTGGAAGTGCCACCATAATCGTTAAAGTTATAGCATGTTTTCAACCTCTTCAAGATTGTCAGGTTCGTTACAATTATTGTTTGAATAGATCTTTATTTAAAGAATTGGATGCTTAATAACTTTGTGAGTCATATTCTGTTTTTGATGCTGGTCTAAGTTGGGACAACATGAATCTAATACCTTTTTTTTGGATTATTTTTTTTCAGGCCGAATACTTTCGCCATTTGCTTAAGCCTGTAACGTAGTCTGTCTTTTCTCTTCGCGATCAAATTAAGTTGTGGATATTTTAGTTTTCGTTTTTTAGAAGTTTCAATATTTTTTTAAACACACGCTCAAGTAATCGTTCATCACCTGGTAAGTCTTCACATACTTAAATTTCATAAAGTTTGATTCTTTTACATCAAGTTTGAATCTTTATCATTCGTAATCATTCTTAAATACCTTTTCAGGTGATTTTTCGACTTAATGGACAAGGGTTTTGATTCTTGGTTTCGAGACCAACAAACTGATTGGCAATCACCCAATCCGAATTTATTGAGTGCCCAATTCGGTTTAGGGCCTCGAGTTAGTGTCCCATCTTTTGGGAATATGGTCTCACCAAAAGCAAGCACTCAACAAGAACAACCATGTGGTTGGTTCTATGGCTTGCCTCGCTACCGTCAGGGTTTGATCCCTGTGGTTAACTCGACCGTGAAAGAACAACTTCCAGTCGTGGGCCCCAATGTCACTCAAGCAGTGAACGGGGTACAGAAGAAGTTTCTTGTGTTTGATCAATCCGGTGATCAAACAACGTTGATTTATAGTTCAGGTGTTGGAACCGCTCCAGCCCGATACCAATACCCTTCCTTGAATAATAATCCAAAACCGCAATATGGGTCCTACCCTATTCATGTTGATGAAACAATAAAAGAAGACGATGGAAATGATTCAAGCAGTGAGATGCGAGAGGACACCGAAGAGCTTAATGCATTGTTGTACTCTGATGATGATGATGATGACGATGACGATGATGAGGAAAATGAAAATGATTATGAAAATGAGGAGATGAGTACTGGGCATTCCCCTAGTTCAATGATCAGGTTCGGTGAACAAAAACGTGAAAATGTGATTGGTGAAGAAGAGGAAGTTGCAAGTTCTGGGGGACCCACAAAAAAGCGCAAATTTGAGGATGAGGGTAATATAGTTAATGCACTAGAGGACACTGCAAGTTCGGGGAAATCAGGGATTTACTGTTCTGGTAATGACGGAAATGGAGTATTTGAGGAGCAGTTCCATAGTTTTTCGCATGGTAATAAGAGGCCGAGAATTGAGAAGATGAAGGAGACGATAAATTTGATTCAGAATCTCATCCCCGGTGATAAAAATGGCAAAAATGCCATTATGGTAATCGATGAAGCAATCGAATACTTGAGAGATTTGAAGGTAAAAGCAAAAGCCTTAGGGCTTGATTCTCTGTAAGACGTTAAAGATACTTTTACTTTATGCTTGTTATACGTTACTAGTACGTATTTCAAAAGCAAGAATTTGGTTATTTTGACGTGGGCTTGTTATGAAGATCTCGAATTGGTCATAAAGTTAGATTTGTGAAGATAAAGTTTGGATCCCATCATGGCATCCTCAAGTGATTTCTTGAATGATGGATGATTATTACTATTTAGGTAAGCTAGTAGCTGCTTTTGTTTGTTTGAATGAGTAGGGGTAATCTGGTGATTTTGCTGTCCGGGTGATATGAAGATCCAAATTTGGGTATAAAGTTGACATTTTTATGGAGGGGGATCTTCGAGCGATTTCTTGAATGATGGACGGCGATCGTGTAGTAAAACTAGTACTATGCTGTTTATCGTGTGTTTGTAGGCGTACCGGTAATTTGGTAAATTTGATGTGTGGTTGGAGATGAAGATCAAGATTTGAGCATAAAGTTGGAAGAAAATCATCATCAAGGGATTCTCAAGTGATTTCTTGAATGATGAAGTATGATCATTTTGGGAAACCTAGTGTGTGCTTTTTAGTGTGTTTGCATATGTAGGGGTAATCTGGTAACTTTTTATGTGGGGTTGAGATGAAGATCAAGATTTGGGCATAAAGTTGAAATTTTTGCTGAGAGATTGTATGGAAGTCATGAAGTCATTTTCAAGTGGTTTCAAATGGTGATCATGGGTAAAAATTACTGTGTTAGAGGTAATTTGGTAATTTTAATGTGTCGTTTTCGCAAAAAGTCTTCTCTTGGGGCATAAAGTTGAAAGCAGTTTGGTAATTTTGTTTGTGGGGTTGTGCTAAAGAACAAGAATGAGGCATAAAGTGAAAGTTCACAACCCATCAAAGCATGCTCAAGTGTTTTCTTGTTTAATGATGGATGGTGATCATTTGGTGAACCACCGTGTGTTTCGTCGGTCTGTAGGGTCAATTTGGTAATTTTACATGTGCGGTTGTGATGAACTTCTAGAATTGGGAAAAAAAGTGAAAGCTTTGTATACTTTGGTAGGGTACTCATGGTGATTTTGTCTTGCTTTCTGGTTGGATTTACATGTAGTTACACTGTTGAAGCTTGTTTAGGATCGGCGCTACCTTGAACTACCTTAGCTACATTGGCGGTTTTGGGTGATCGTTGTACGATTATATGTTGTGTTGTTTTTCTCATTGCTTTTGTTGTGTAATTTTGACATTATGTATTTTTACTTGTTTCATTGTTTGTATGTATAAATGTATGGAGTTTTTGGTGCATTTTATGGTGTTTTTCTGGATTGAATAGTATTATGTTGTATGACATTTGTGCAAATTAAGATACCTATTGAAAAACAATACTACTTTGATTAAAAAAAATAAAGTCTTGAACCTCAACATTTATTTATTTGCTCAAAGGACATTGTGATTTATCGGTCTTTTTGTTGGACACGAGACCGGTCGGTGAAGGTGCTTAGACATGAATTTTGGCATGACAATAGGGCCATCACAAGAGAATATAATTCCAGCGACAGAGATTTTAGTGACACAAAAGTGATAAATCTAACATTTTAATGACACTTTTTAATAAATGTGAGTAAAAGCTTAAAATATTAAGATTTAATAGCACTTTTTATGTACAAAATGTGTCTTAAAAGGCAATAAAAAATATATCATCGCACTTTTTTTGCCGCTATAAATATACTTTTACTTATTGGACTTTACCTACACTTTTAAAGTGTAAGAAAAGCCATAAAAATTTTAGTAACCTTTTTTATACTTTTGTTGACACTTATTTACTTGTAGTGATACTTTTTAATTTTTAGTGATACTTTTTTTTTAACTGTCACCAAAAGACAATATTTTTGTGATGGATGGGATTAGGGCGGGTTCGACCATCTCCATCCCCAAACCCGATTATCAAAGTCCTTTCTAAACCTGACCCGATTCTCATCGAGGATCTTATCGGGGCACCTTGTTGGGGCGCGTTGCTCCCCCAAAACCGTCATGTACTAGTCGGAGATCTTATCGGACTTTTTTCTTTGGCATGATTCTTTGACCAAAGACGCACCATTTCACATTTATTATTTTTACAACGTTAACAATACTTGAAAAATTAAAAACCCATTAATAATCAATTACAAATAAGGTTTATTAAGTTTTCAACAATCTGACATTAAAAAAAAAAAACAAAAAAAAAAAAAAACAAAAGTTCAATATAAATATCAAATTTACCATAGATTCAATGAACCAATCATAGCCATTCATTTTTCTAAACAAATAAAATAAAATAAACTTTCACCTTTTTAAAAAAAATTAAATATCTCGCAAACGGTTCATCGTTACGCGAAAAAATCATACCATTACGACGAGAATTAAATTATCTTTTATAGATATGCACTACTATATATTTTTAACAATTTTTTTTTCAAAATTTCGACCCAGAAAAATCATATATGATCTGTGAAAATCATATGTGATTCGACTTTTACAAATCATATATGATTTTTGCAAATTATATGTGATTTGAAAAAAATCATATATGATTTGAAAAAATCACATGTGATTTGATTTTTACAAATCACATGTGATTTTTGAAAAATCATGTATGATTTTACAAATCATATGTGATTTTTCTTGGCGGAATTTTTGAAAAAAAAAAGTTTGTCAAAAATATAGAGAATTGCATATCTATAGAAAGATAATTTAATTCTCGTCGCGAAAGTGTATTTTTATAGTTTGAAGATTTACCGTTTGCAAGATATGTTGTTTTTAAAACAAAGGTTAAAATTGTTTTTTTTATTAATTTTGATAAAAAAAATAGATGACTGAGATTGATTTATTAAATCTATGACAAATATGAGATATATATTGATCTCAATTTAAAAAAAGACTAAAATACACCGTTGGTCCCTAAACTTGTCTCGGAGGATCGCGATGGGACAAACCTCGCCCTTTTCATCGCCACGGGTCCAAACAGTAGCCATTAAATGCCAGATTAGTCCCTTGGCCACTAACACCTATGTCAATGGCTCTTTTTTGTTAGTTACAGGAGGGTAATATAGTCCAATCACATTTATAACTCAACCCACTTAATTCTAACCCAAGAACTATTCCACCAAAACAAAAAAGGGATATTGTTTGAACAAATAATATCAGTGTTCCTGAGTCCTCACCACTTAAGTATGACTTCATAAAAGTCAACTGATAAAGAAAGTAATAGCTCACAGAAATTTACCCAGGATTAACAAACAAATTAATACATTATCAACTACTTAGCTAGTTGACTTATAACAGTCAACTATATACAGTGTTTGATGAAACTGGAACATAACTGATACCACAGAGTCATTTTCTGATACATGTTAATTTACTAATTCGTTACAAAATATAAAAGATGAATTTGGGCCCAACTTCAAAACGTTCAACTGATGAACCTTCAAATGATCTACACAGCTGTGATTGATATCCAGAAACTGTTGAACCGACAAAACTGTTAGGCCTAAGTGGATGATGTTGCTGCCACCTTGTCTGCAAAAACAAGCATACAAATTACAAACATATAAGTTATGAACTGTAGTGTTACAGGTTAATGGACTTTAACACATGACATGGTATTCATCACTGAAACATCACCTAGGGTCGCCTTTGGGCGAAGAGTGCTAGGACGCAGTTTGTAATCTTTTCTTTGCTCCGAAAGGGCGTCTTAACACCGGTTGAAACATCTGCAGCAGCACCACCAACCCTTTCAGCCTTCCCCTCCAAGTCAAACCCAGGCAAGTTCTCAACATCAAACCCTGCAAACTCAACCATTTTGGCCTTCCCCTTCCCATCTAAACCTCGCTTAAATTCTTGAACAACTTCTCTCCTTTTTTTTCTGGGCAAAACCTCCACTTCATCAATCATCTTTCCTTTTCCCTTTCCTTTAATTTTGTCCCTTTGTTTAGCTACAACCCCTTCTTCGTCCTTGATTACTACCCCACCTTTCACTCTTGGTGTCCTGGTTCCACTCCCCTGCATTTTTTTCTTAGCTATCCCCTGCCATTGACTTGTAGTCCTAAAAGGTGTTTGACTAAGGATCCTAAAGTTAGCATCCTGCTCTACCCAACCCACAACTTCAAAACTGATGTTTTTTAAGTAAAATTGTGCTAACTTTTGGGGCTTGTGGGCTATGAAGATATCAACCGAGTCATTTGTTTCAGCCATTCCAAACAAGGTATGAACATCAACATCAGTATGAATCAAATGCAAACCATTTTCTAGGGATTGTTTAGGATCACAGAAAAACAACGCCCATTTTTGTTCATTAATCTCTGATAACACATTATCAATGCTTGAACTAAATATATCCCTATCACTGGTAAAGGCACACAGATTAATTAATGAACCTCGTTCATACCTGAGTGGGCTATAATCAAAAACCCCATTATAGTGGATTCTGAACAGGACCTCACCTTCTTCTTCTTCCTTGACATCCTTAAACGTGGAGGCGAATATGCTTCTGTCCTTCATTCTTAGTTTTTTGTTTTTTTAAGAATGGGTTTGACTAGATGTGTGTTTCAGTACGTGAGTGTGGATGTATGTTAGGTTTCGTTTTGATTGGGTTTTGTTAAATGGGTCGGGTTATTATGATACTGTTTATGGTTTCGGATCTTGTTAGTTGGGTTATTTTGGTGATTCCAAACACATTAATTGTGTATATGCGTATCAAGGAAGGCAAAAGGCCAAGTTGCAGGGTACTAGGTTTATAATGTCACAATTGGTCCCTCAATTTGGCCAGTCAGCCGTTTTTTGCACTTAAAATTCCCGCGTATTTTTTGTCACACAAACTTGACTTTTTCTGTGTTTATAAACTTCACAATTAGTCACTGAATTTGGAACGTCCAGTTTTTTTTGCTATTTATTGGTTAATACACTATATCATTTGCATACCAACAATCACAAGAAACAACCTCCCAATGGCTGACTTCCCACTACTTGAAGAACTCGCCAAATCTTCGAACTCCGACTACATGTTTGACTCGATTTCTCTCTTTTATCAGAGAGAAAACGATAAGGACATCAAAATTGCTAAAGGACTCCAAAACACTTTGACTGACTTGATTCGTGGTATGAAGGAAACCCAACAATACATCTCTGAGATCGAAGGCTTTCGAACTACGGTGATGAACTACAAGGTTATCGAGGATCTTCGCAACAGGAAAAAGGCTAATGTCTTGAAGGCGTTGGAGATAAGGAAGATGATCTGTCAGACACACTCACAGGTGTGTGACAGGAACAACTTCCTTGATCATCTTAGGAAGTGTTGAGAAGGAAATGCTATGGTTATGTTTTCCCCTTTTTTTTTTGGAAAAACATGTACTGAATATTTATGTTCTAGTGTTTTAATATGAAGTTAATGAATCTATATGTTATGTTCTAGTGTTTTAATTCGTTAATTATGATGTTAATGGTTGTATTCGTCTAAGAGAGTTGTAATATGGTTTTGATTGTATTGGGTGTTGGTGGAACTATGGTCCTTAGTCAAACAGATTTAGAGTGTAGGGGACACAGGTTTTAGTCCCCTATCCAGTCTTGCATTAACTTATAGCAAGCACTTTATTCTCACATTTTACCACAAATTTGAATTCAAATACATAAACCCAACCCTTTCAGAGAAATTGAGTCAAAATGGGTAAATCTAGAGCTCGTAAACAGATTAAATGCTCCAATTGTCAAAGTGTTGGACATAATAAGTCTAGCTGTCACAAGGATCAGGTACCAAAACCAACAAAGGAAAGTAAGGTTCGAGGTAGAAAAAGGCATTGTGATGGCAGAAGGCAACAGGTATTCATTTAATTGTCATTTGTATAACGATTGTTCTAGTGTGTTTACATTCTAGTTGATGTGCAAATGTATTACTTTTGAAGTGGATGGATGAAGAGGATATAAGAAATACTATGGAACAAGAGTTTTATGATGCTCTTTACGAGCAAGAAGAAGAACACACAAATTTGGAGGAAAATGAAGAGCAGTCCAGGTTGGATGAAGAAGCATTCCAGCAGTTTTTGGAAGAGGAGAGAATGTACAAAAGAATTGAAGAGGAATGGGAGAGGAAAAATTGGCTTGAAGATGCAGAGTATGAGGCAGCTTACTATAGAGTGTCTGTGGAAGAGTTATATCCAAGACATCCATATGTGCTGGATAAAATTCACGCTCTGAAAGTAACAAATTCCAGCAGTTTTCTAAGGTTGTAGGCTTCTACTCTTCTAGCCATTTTGTAATATCGACAATATTATGTTTGAACATGTTTTTGTTTTTTTTGTTGACTTTATAAGTTGACTAGCTTGTAAGAATTTATGTTGTCTTTACTCATTATCTACTTGTTCAACAACCACAACTCCCATCTACTTATATAAAACATCTTAAGTCAGCAATTGTTTATCATGCCACCATATTATCACCATGGATGTAGAAAATGGTTGTCAAATGGTATGCATTGACTGTTGGCTTCAAAGGGAAAACAGGGCTGGATTGACCTTTTTTGCAAGGCGTCCACCTTATAGAGCTTTCATGTGGTATGTTTGTCAAGTGTGCCTTGAGATAAGGGGAAACACATCTTATACTGGTAGAGATGGTGTTACAAGGGAAAACACAACCACATGAGATAGTGGTGGATATGTGATGGGTCTACATATTTCTGCACCTACTAGTGTTGGTGCATCCTTGGGCGGTGATGAAGAACAAAGTGAACCACCTACAACTGAAATAGCAAGTGGAGTTCGCCCAAGCCAAACACCACGTGAAGCACCTGCAACTGAAAGAGCAAATAGAGAATGCCCGAGACAAACACCAGTTGAACCAACTGCAACTGACAGACCAAATGGATCACCTACTAGTCATTTATCGCAGTGAATTCCTAGCAAGAAATGTTATGTTGTCTTTCAGTCTAAATGTAGCTTTAACTGATATGTGTGTGCTTCTTTTGTTATAATAATTGAATTTTGGTTACAATTTGAATCTGTTGACTTTATAAGTCAAACAAGCGAGATTTTAAAAACTAACAATTCGGTTTGGTATCCTCTAATAATTTGGTTTATGTTGACCTTATAAGTCAAACTACAAAATGAAAACAACATTTCCAAAATATACCTACACCACCACCTAATTACACCATATGAAGCAAAACATAAATGTTAACAAGTATCGTTTTCAGTAACCATCATCAGCCAAAAACTATACATCTTCATTACATCAACAACTAAAAATAACATGTGAACTTCTTGATGGGAGGCTTGTTATTCATGGGGGGAGACTTGAGGTCCTTAGGGGGAGGCACATACCAGTCATTCCTATTTGTGCCGGAGCATCCCACAGCCGCTACAAGACCAAGTACAACTTTGGGAGCGGAAGCCTTGGACGCCTTGGAAGCTTGGGAAGTGGAACCTTTCGAATTAGTGGTCTTAGAAGACATGTTCCCACACTCATCATCAGATGTGTCTGAAATAATGATGACATCAACTTCATTTCCCTTCACGTTAGTATCTGGAAAGATAGACAAAACAGAAATAATCAGAGTTGACCCATTACAACTTTCTTAGCTTGTAAACACTCACTCTAAAGTCTAACCTTTCTAAGACTCCTTATTCCCATATTTTTCCCACAAGTCTTCAAGTATCACATCAGCAATGTCATCTCCTATATCCCACTTGTTCCCATAAGTAGCCATGGCATAGTCAACCATATCGTCAGATACCTTTAGCTTGCTATAATCCCTCTTTTTGACAGTGACATCGCTCGGATTTCTGTCAAATAAATATGAGTTATTTACGCTCCTCCCTTAAAATGGCAATAACACAAATACAAAAAAAAACCCGACTAACCATTCATCACTTGAGCTTCTTTCGCATATCTGCATAAATCATCAAACATTTCATCAGACATTTCATATTCTTTTAACCAAGTATCCCCATATTTTGCCTTCACATATTTTACCATCTCATCAGTTACATCTGTACAAGTAAGCTCCTTGTCTGCCATTGTTAAAGTGTGTGTGAGGGTTGTGTGAAGAAGGCGGGAAACGATCAAGATGGTATACGGTAAACCGTTGGGTTAGAATTAAGTGGGTTGAGTTATAAATGTGATTGGACTATATTACCCTCCTGTAACTAACAGAAAAGAGCCGTTGACATAGGTGTTAGTGGTCAAGGGACCAATCTGGCATTTAATGGCTACTGTTTGGACCCGTGGCGATGAAAAGGGCGAGGTTCGTCCCATCGCGATCCTCCGAGACAAGTTTAGGGACCAACGGTGTATTTTAGTCTTAAAAAAATATATATATGATGCATTTACAAGCCTACAAAGATAAGATTAAAAAATTGACATTAAACAAGTTTACAAACCTACAAATAAGGTTTATTAAGTTTTCACCACAAATCACAACTTAAAAATATGACATTTAACAAGTTTCCATGATTACAATTTTACAAGCCTATATTTCCGTTTTAACCAAAACAATTTTACAAGCCAATTCGGGCAAGGCGGGGCGGAGATATTATTACCCGCTTCCCACCCAAACCCGATTAAATTCCTATTTAAGCTCCAAACCCACCTTGTTATTGGATAAGCATATCACAGCCCGCTCCAATTAGTTCGGGTTTCAAATTTCCATGTTAGGTTTGTTTGTTTTTTTTGCCATCCTAGACGTGATGAACTGATGATTAGCCTTGCCCTTGATTATAGGAAATTTGACAATATTTTGTGATAAAGGATTGTAATTATATTTAGGTTTACCAAAATGTTGCTCATTACTCTTTATGACTTCTTTATTCGGTAAACTTTGCATGCGTTTGTAAGAATATGATGGTGGTGTACTTTATTCAATTGAAAGTTATTTATTTTGCGACTTTTGGAGCATCATTTTCAAATAAAACCACTAAGACACTCATTTTTTGTTTCTGACCAAATTTCAATTTGCATAACAAAAGTGAAATTATCAACACATTTGACAAATGATTTCGTTTTTTTCTGAAGCCACTTAGTTTGCAAACGAGCTAACACATTAACATATGATTTCATTTATTCGAGAAGTCAAGATCGCACCTATGACTCCAAAAGAATAGGTCCAATCTCGTCTGCTAGCACTTTTTTGTTGCTTGGTCAAGACATATTCATCGATTTCTTTTAACTCTTCTTGGACTTGCAAATGACTTTACTTCTTTAATTTGGCCATTGTTTATGTCTTAACTGACTTCATGGTGTACAACGGGGTATATTTGGTAAAACTAGTTGTAATCTTCTTTTCTGTATAAGCTAAGTGACTTCATGGTGTACAACGGGGTATATTTGGTAAAACTAGTTGTAAACTGGTAGATGTAAGCTAGTATCTGGTATATAAGGATGGTAGCTACAATTTGTTGTTATTTTGTTTTATGTTATTGTTTGGTAAGATAATTGTACTTGTATTTGTAAAGTGTAAAATGACCTAAAAGTACGTTTGCATAATTTCAAACGAAAAGAAAATCTATTAATTATTGATAACATGTTTTTCATATTGACGAGGAGCCATCAAGTGTTTATTTCATGGCAACGAACATAATGATTTCATATAGTGGTATGTAATTTTAATGATGATGTAATTATTTGTAATAGAAGATGTTGCAAGCTTAACCAGTATGCGTATTTATTCCAAAAAAATAATAATAATAAAAAAAAAAAAAAAAAAAAAAAAAAAAAAAAAAAAAACTATATAATATAGAATATTACATATAATATGTTATTATGTTAATAATAAAAGGTGGAGATGATGAATATTAAAGTTTTAGTTCAACGAGAGAAAAAAAGAACATGTAGTCACATGTTAATTAAATAGATGGTAATTAAGTAATTTCAAGTTTAAACAGCTCTAAAGAATTTAGAAAGCTTCATTTGTTAGCTTTTTGTTTAATATTTATGTTCAAAAAAAAAACAAAGATTTTTAGATTGAAAAAGCTTGTTTAAAAAATAAAAAAAAAAAAAAAAAAAAAAAAAAAAAAAAAAAAAGCCCCCCTTAGGCTTTAAAAATCTTTAAAAATTTTCTTCCCAACAGGCCCTAAGTATGAATTTTTTTTCTTTATCTGAAATTTTGAATAACACACAAGTGGGCTTAGCTTGATTTTCAACTTTAACAACTATAAACTAAAGTTGTCATCAACACTCGAGGCCCAAAATCCCATATCTCTTTTCCTATCTGGCCCAACTCTTTTTGTAACGATGTTTTTCCTTTTCTTGAACAAAAGATATGACAACTGAAAAATAATTTGTAAAACCAAAAATAATTTGTTAACATTAGTTCTTACTGAGTTTCACTAAACTACATTACATTACACAAGGTTGTCGAGTGTCGATTCATCTATACAAAAAGGCACAAGCCTAATTCTTAGAAACATACTTTTGCGCGTATGATCTTATGAACTTTTTGTACGTTAAAAATGACTTTCTGTCCACCTCACAAGGAATAGCCCCGACAACTCTCATGGCCTAGTGGGGCACCAACTGGAGCGAGCACGAGCCAAGACTTAGACCCTTGAGCTCTTCTTCCACAAAGTCTCTCCAGTGTGCTCATATATTTTGCGGAGATGAGTATTAATGGTGGAGACGAAAAACATATAAAGGTTCTAGTTTAACGAAAAAAAATAGAAACATGTAGTCATATGTTAATTTAATAGATGGTAACTAAGTAATTTTAAGTTCAAGTAGCTTTAAAGAATTTAAAAAGCTTCATTTATTAGCTTTTTGTTTAGAAGCTACATGTTTAAATAAAAGCTATCAAACAAAAATTTTTAATATGATTTTTTCTTTTTTTAAGCAAAAAACTTACAACTCTAAAAAAATTTTAAACTTCATCCAAGCATGCCTAAGTAGAGGTGCATGGGAAAACAGGTCAATAAAATCGAAACCGGTTTTTTAAAAAACCGTCTTTTTCAAAACCGAAATCGGTTTTCAAAAACTGAACCAGTTTTACCGGTTTTAGTCTTTTTTTTTCGATCGGTTTTTTACCGGTTCTATAACCGGTTTTAAAAAAACCGATCAACACAAACGTATGCTTAATAAACTCATAGACCTTTGGTTTTATAGTGAAGTTCCTCTTGTTTGTTTATCTCAACCAGTCGATGTGGGATACAAAGGGGGTTTTAGAAAAAGTAACTTTGCTGCACTTTTTTGCTCTTAACTAATGTTTAAAGGATAATTCTTTAACAAAGTTGTGAAAAATAAAAAACATATGATCTAATTTTAATGAATTAGATGAAGGTGAATTTGAAGCATTTTATGTTGAAGATATAGATGTAAAAGATGTTTGGGAGGATTTAATTTTTTGAGTATAAACGGGTGATGGCAATGCCGAAGCTCGATATACTTAAGTACACTAATATGTTTTTGGGTGATGGCCATGCCGAAGCTCGAAATGTATTAGTATTTATAATTTTTATTTCTATAATTGTATTATTTAAATAAAAGTTATGATTGTATTCGAAATGTATTAGTATTTATATAGTTTTAGTTGTATAATTGTATTGTTTAAATAAAAGTTATGATGGTATTCGAAATGTATTAGTATTAAATGTTTTAAATTCCGAAAAAAACCGAATCGGTAAAAAACGATAAAAACCGGATCCGAACATTTAAAACCGAAAAAAACCGTACCGGTAAAAAACCGATTACGAACTTTTAAAATCGAAAAAACCGATTCCGAACATTTAAAACCGAAAAAAACCGATTCCGGAAAAACCGAAAAAACCGAAACTGATTTTTGGAAAAACCGGTTTTCCAAAAACCGAAAACCGGTAAAAACCGGTTTTTTTGCACCTCTAGCCTAAGTATGAATTTTTCCTTGAGATAACACCATATTTCATTATCTGAAATTTTTTGAATAACACACAAATGGGCTTAGCTTGATTTTCAACTAGTTACCAACTATAAACTAAAGTTGTCATCAACACTCAAGGCCCAAAAGCCCATATCTCTTTTCCTATCTGGCCCAACTCTTTATGTAACGATATTTTTCCTTTTCTTGAACAAAGAAAGATATGACAACTGAAAAATAATTTGTAAAACCAAAAATAATTTGTTAACATTAGTATTTACTGAGTTTAATGGATAAAACAAAACAGCAAAAAACTCATGCATCTTGAAGAAGATGTACAAAATAGAGAAACTCCATAGAAGCTAACTACAGATGGTTCCTTCGTGTTAGCGAGAGCAGTACTAGGATGTGCGATCCCTGTTAATTTCGCATAAAGCAACGACATTAATCACAAACGTACATTACATTACACAAGGTTGTCGAGTGTCGACTCATCTATACAAAAAGGCACAAGCCTAATTGTTAGAAACATACTTTTGTTCGCATTAACTTACGAACTTTTTTATTTTTTTTATTTTTTTTATTTCTCTATTAACAGATTGATAACGACTAGAATGGTTTTTTTTTTTTTTTTTTTTTTTTTTTTTTTTTTTTTTCTATTAACAGATCGTTATGAATTGTTATCGATTTTATACATTTCTTTTCTATTTTAAGACAAGGAATCTTCACAACAATATAATCCACTCCTAAATACAAAATGTCAAAAGGGCATCAAATTCAAAAGATTTGGCCACTATATAATGGGAAGATCAGTCAAAGATATGGATGTCTGGTAGTTTATGATATTAAATTTGATTATTTAGTTCCTAAGATGACAACCTTAAATAGAAAATAGAAGGGGACATGGGGGTGTTTGCAAATCAACAACATTAGGGTTTCTATTAATACTTAAAATCATCACATGCAAATAATGTCTAAACATAGAACTTGTCTAGTAGTCCAGCTCTTTGCATTAGATACATTGAACACCTTTTTCTCTTCACTTATTTTATGTGAGAACTTAAAAAAATATTAGGTTTTGTTTGGGGATGTCTTATTATGTTAGATAGGTTTTAATATGAGTTGTCTTATAGGAAACAAATAGTATCCAACATGATATAAGTTATAATAAGATAATTTCTTTTCTTTCTGGTAATTGCTACTTAACCTAATGGATCCAAACCACTATTGATCTTCCGAAAAATCTTTCTACTACCACAAGTCAGGAAACTACAAACTACTGGCTGAAAAAACTGGTCCACTTTATCACAATCCAATTAATCCATCCCACATACTATTAGAAATATATTTAGAAACACAAGTTAGGACTACATATTATTTTTCATTGTTTTACATTCAAAAGTCATATGGCCACTTTCAAATTTCAATTCTACATAATAAATCTTTGGATAATATCGGTTTCCAACTTTTTTATAAATGTACGAGGTTTGATTTTAGTACCACAAAACTTAACGGGATAAAGCTCTCATACTTTCAGGAGATTGTCATGACCATTTCAGATTTATTTCATCAAACATAGTTTGAACTTGTGATCTCCCGCACTTTGGTGATGAAAATCACAAGTCTTTTTTACCAACTCGGTTACCCCACTAGTTAAGTGTTAGAGATTATTGCAAGTAAAAATTTAATTTTAAGTAAAACTAAGGCTCCACAGTAAAGACCCACTTTTAATTTCTTTCTTAGAGCAGAAGGTGATGAAGTTACCAATAACGCGTTATTGGTATGTTACTTCAGCGTCACATCATACACCTCCCAATAATACACCAATAACTAAAACAGCATCCTCATAACACACCAATAACATGTTATTGGGTCACACAAAATACCCGACTAAAAATACTCACTAACTCGCAATACAAAAAAAAAATGCAAATGGCGTGAGCCATTGCATTGGCTCAAAATGTTTGACTCACGAATTGCGCGATGCTCCGGTATGGTTGGCACACGAATGACATCCATTTCACACCTTAAATGTGCTCCATACCATGTGTTCTTACAATAAACTCAACATGGTCCATCATTCAGAATGAACATGATGTAGATTCTAATCCTAGTTAAATATAGTACATGTTATTCTTTGATATTGCATTGAATTGTGGAAAAAATGAGATTATTCTAGGTACAGTTTTTAGTGAAACTAAATACTTCAGGACAAGCTCACAGACACATAGTAGAAAGTAGAAACAAAAACATTGATGTGACAACACAAAAATATAATATGAAGGCAAGACATGGATTTTTGTTTGATTGAAATGGGATATTGTTCCTAGTGTTTGAGAAAGGGGATAGACATTCCCCACATGTTAAGAAAATGGGCATAAAAAGCCATTCACAAACATATAGGCCATCTTCATATATACATGTACAACTAAATGGTTTATAAGAAATCAAACTCCAAGTTATGTCATGCTAAAAAACAGCTAGATAGATTCAGTATAAGATAAAAATCCAGAATCAACTCAATGTTGATTGAAATTACAATCAAATGCTGTGGACCTAGACGATTTCATCTCAATGGTTTGATCATGTAGATCACAGAGGGTCCATGACCAAGCATAAGTTTTGCGTAAATGTGACTAAAACATAAAATGTTTAAACTGTTTGTCGCATTACTCGAGGACCCGAAGAAGTAAACTGTTTTGTAATGTCGTCACAGACCACACCAAACAAAACCGCCGGTCCATCGTGTTCATGCCACATAACATATATACGAGTAGCATATTATCATGTATGGTGTGTGATCATTTAAGGTGTACATGAGACAGAGTCGAAATGTTACAATAATTTACTTTTACAAGTTGTGACAGATGCAATTTAATACTTCATCATAGGCCAGCATGAGGTCTTTCAGAAAGCAGACCCTTTACGCTCGGATAAGGGGTGTGAATGTCCACATCTCACCTCCTCATATCTCGTTCCGGCTGGATTGGGTATTGTTATTATTGTTGTAAAATTTGCACCCGACAAGCTTCATGTGTAAATTTGCACTCTCTTCCAATATCCCTTACATAATTCCTTAAACATTATAACATGGTCTCCATCAAGTGCATGTACCAAATACTAGGATTCCTTGCTTTGGTCAACTATTTTCACACATGTTTGACTTTAAATTATTAACTGCACACATGCATAGTTTAATGAAACCATATATCAAGTTATCGTTTTTAAAGTCTGTGAATATATCAATGTTCAAATCCCGTTGGGTGCATCTTGGAATGGCTAGGAAAAGTCCAAGCCACGAGAATTCCGGTTAGGCCACGTACATCAGAGAAAAAGTGATCAACTCCTAGAGTAATCTCAGACATTCTTCTTTGTTTACCTATTTCATGCCCGGTATCGTGGAGCTTTCTTAAGTGCAGTAGTCTTCAAAGTGTTAGTATATAGTTTAGCAAATTGTATTTTGTTAGAAACTGATAATTTGTATATAAGCTAGAGTTTAAGACTTAATACACTTTGTTATATGCACTGCAAGAGTGAGATAGAAAAACTATGTCGTATAAAATGAGTGCCAACAGAAAAACGTCATCTCTTATCCACCAAATATTACAAAACTTATGTTTGTATTCCAAATAATTCACCTTTAAACTTGTTTACATCATTACCCCCCATCTTTCTGGCCATAACGTAATACATAACTTTTTTGGGTAAAGGGGAGTAATCCTGCACCCTGGTAAATATATTAACAAAAAACGTTTAAGTACAATGGATATGAGTGAAATCTCATATCTCAGCCCGTTACATAGGCATAAAGCTTACATAACAAGATACTACCTATTTTCTAAACAAGAAAACAAACCACTACTCAAATGACAACAAAGGACATAACGAACAAAAAATTACTTCCTAGGTCCTTGAAGCTTGGTGCCATACATGACATTAAAGGCATCCAAATTCCCCGGAAGATCAGAAACCTGCTTCGCATAGTCATCGTAGTCATAGTCATCATACTCATCTTCAAACTCTTGGCCACCACCGAAAAGATTATCAGACTCATCAAATGGGTTAGCAACCACCTCATCTTCAGAATCAGACACCACAATATCTCCCACTTTAGAAAAAGGGTTAACTCTCTTAGTTGAAGAGGCGGGCGGAATACAAGAATCACTAGTTGTAGGAGCCATACCCGACTCCATCTCTTTCAAATCACTCACAAGGGGATCTTGTGATGCAGTACCTGTCTTAGCAGACTTATCTTCATTAACTTCCATTGTACGACCAGAATCCACATCCTTGTTGGTGTCATTAGAAGGAGTACCAAAAGCATCCGTATATTCCATATTAAGAGCATCAAACGTAATACATAACTGACCATTGGGTAAACGGATAAACAAATGCGGTTTGGACTAAGATGTACGTACCCTAACCAGGGTATTGTTTTGGACCATTTCCTTAGCAACCACTAAAATGTGTACCTAATAAGTTATTTTTAACATGAAATCTCTAGTTAAACCGTACGGTTCAAACATGAGGACCGCTAGCCCCTTTGTAAATGGTCCCTTATAATAATGGTTTGAGTCTGTGTGACGGTGGGTTCAAACCCCGTGGATTAGTTGAAAACCATGGTTACCCAAAAAAAATGATCCCCTATAACCCAAAGGAAACAAATGTTAGACAAGTAGTAATAAGCATTGCATCGACGCATGATTTGCTTCTTTAGCAACTCCAAGACGCGTGCAACACTATTAGACACACCCATGAAGGACGAGGGCAACATGCAATGAGGGAGAACTCGGTCGTTTAGAGAGTTGTGGAGGTGTGTTTTTTTTGAGAGGATGTATGTGATTTTAGCTTTTGTGAGGTATACATATATTTTTAAATGATGTAGGTTTTGGTTGTGGCGAGAGAAAAAATGACGTGACGCTAAGGTGTCAGAAGTTAGTCGTGGACTTGTGATGACTCCCTATTACCACTAGCATATAAATACAATATTGAACATGGTATTAAATTTTTTATTTTGCAGTATTGTTTGTCCTCTACAGATATCCGTGCACTCTTACCCGTACACGTACACTTGTCAGAGGTCTTTCTGAAAGCAGTTTTCATACTTTCGAATTTATTTTGTAGTAAGGGTAGCATCTGTCTACATTCTACCTTCCCATACCCCGTCCTAACGGGATTGGATTTGTTATTGTTGTTGTGGTTGTCCTCTACAAAGGGGTCGAGAGTAAACATTTTTAATGGTCCATACTATACACATTCTTGTGCTATATCATAATTTACAAATGACTTCCATTATCTATTCAACATCCTTGATCCTTGTTATTAAGCTATGAAACGAAACCAAACCAAATTAAACGAAATCAAAGACAAAGACATAATGTTATTCGTTCAAATATTGTCTCAAAATTTAGTATTTATTCGATGTCGTTTCACAATTTGGTATACCTGCTACTACACGTACATATTTCTGATTTGCGTAGCTAATTCACATATCTTCAAATTTTGCTACCGCGTTTAGACTAATATATAATGGACCAAACTAATGTATATATTGGTAAACGTGTCATATATGCACACAACTTGCCAGAAGTCTCTTTGAAAGGAGTGTCCCCACCATCAGGACTAGAAGGTTTACACTCGGGGTCCAAGTATGAATGTCTACATTCGACACCCCTCCCCCCTACCCCGCTTACTATTGTTGTTGCGCACTACTCAAAACTTAATTGAATCAAGTCGAGATCAAACCAAACCAAACTAAACAAAACCGAACTAAGCTCATAGACACATACTAGAAAGTAGAAACAAAAACATTGATGTGACAACACAAAAATATAATATGAAGGCAAGACATGGATTTTTGTATGATTGAAATGGGATATTGTTCCCAGTGTTTGAGAAAGGGGATAGACATTCCCCACATGTTAGAAAATGGGCATAAAAAGCCATTCACCATCTTCATACATGTACAACTAATAGTTTTAAATTAAATCAAACTCCAAGTTATATCATGCTAAAAAACAGCTAGATAGATTCAATATAAGATAAAAATCCAGAATCAACTCTATGTTGATTAAAATTACAATCAAATGCTGTGGACCTAGACGATTTCATCTCGATGGTTTTATCATGTAGATCATGGAGGGTCCAAGACCAAGCAAAAGTTTTGCGTAAATGTGACTAAAACATAGAACGTTTAAACTCTTTGTCGCATTACTCAAGGACCTGAAGAAGTAAATTGTTTTGTAATGTCGTCACAGACCACACAAAACAGAACCACCGGTCCATCGTGTTCATGCCACATAACATATATAGGAGTAACATTTATGGTGTATGATTGATTAAGGTTCACATGAGACAAAGTCGAAATGTTACAATAGTTTACTGCTGGCCAATTGTGATTTCAATTTAATTCTTCATCATAGACCGGCACGAGGTCTTTCTAAAAGCAGTCCCTTTATCTTCGGGTAAGGCCGGGTGTGACTGTCTACATCTCATCTCCTTTATACCTAGCACAAACGGGATTAGGTATTGTTGTTGTTGTATCATAGGCCAGCATGAAAACTAGACTACCATTTTTGTAAAATGATAGCACCCGACAAGCTTCATGTGTAAATTTGCACCCTCTTCCAATATCCCTTACATAATTCCTTAAACATTATAACATGATCTCCATCAAGTGCATGTACCAAATACTATGATTCCTTGCTTTGGTCAACTATCTTCACACATGTTTGACTTTAAATTATTAACTACACACCTGCATATAGTTTAATGAGCCATATATCAAGTTGTAAGATCGTTTTTAAAGTATGTGAAGATATCAATGTTCAAATCCCGTTGGCTGCATCTTGGAATGGCTAGAAAGAGTCCAAGCCACGAGAATTTCGACTAGGCCACGTACATCAGAGAAAAAGTGATCAACTCCTCGAGTAATCTCAACAGACATTCTTCTTTGTTTACCTCTTTAATGGCCGGTGTCGTGGAGCTTTCTTAAGTGCAGTGGTCTTCAAAGTGTTAGTATATAGTTCAGCATATTGTATTTAGTTAGAAACTGAGAATTTGTATATGAGCAAGAGTTGGACTTAATAGACATTGTTATATGCACTGCGAGAGTGCGGTGCAAAAACTATGTCGTATAAAACGAGTACTAACACAAAAACCGTCATCTCTTACACACCAATATAACCTTTCCATAACGTTATACATGACTCACTGGGTATATGGATAAACAAATGCGGATTGGACCAAAATGTACATAGCCTAACCAGGGTATCCTTTTCGACCATTTCCTTAGCAACCACTAAAATATGTACCAATAAGATTTAAACATGAAAGCTCTAGTTAAAAAACATAGGGTTAAAACATGAGGACCGCTAGACCCTTTGTAAATGGTCCCCTATAACCCACAAGGTAACAAATGTTAGACTAGTGGTAATAAGCGTTGCATCGACTTGTGCTTTGCTTCCGTGGCAACTTCAAGACGCGTGCAACACTATTAGACACACCCATGAAGGACGCGCGCAACATGCAATAAGGGAGAATTCGGTCGGTCAAACGACTGAGTTGTGGATGTGTGTGTGATTTTGATTTTGTGAGATATGTTTTGGTGGTAATGTTTGACATGACACTGAGATAACGGTGATAAAGTTGGTTGTGATGACTCCTTATTAGCACTGTACTTATCCTCGGCAAAGCTCAATTACTTTTGGATAGTCCACTACAAAGATTTGAATACGCATTTTGAATAGTAGTCCGTACGTCAAACGTGCATATAAATACAGTATTGAAGATGGTACTATGCACATTCTTGTGCTAAATCATAATTTATAAATGACTTTCATTTTCATGGACTTTGTGTCGACTTATGTTCCTAGAACTACAAGTAGTCGCTCTTATAGGGTGTCAAAGATATTAAGCAGTGAAACAAAACCAAACCCATTAAAACGAAATCAAAGACAAAGACATAATGTTATTCGTTCAAATACGTCTCAAAATTTTGGTATAAATTCGAAGTCGTTTCACAATTTGGTATACCGCGTTTAGACCAATATGTAACGGACCAAACTAATGTATATATTCGTGCACATCATATTTGTCCACACCCAGCTTACACATGCACTTGCCGGATGTCTCTCTAAAAAGAGTCTCCCCACTATTAGGTCTAGAGGAATTACACTCGGGTAAAAGTAAGATTGTCTACATCCAACCTCTCAATACGAAAAATTGTGCATTGTTTTTGTTGTGTACTACTCAAAACCTAATTGAATCAAGTGAGACCAAACCAAACCAAGCTAAAAATAGTTTTAGCCTAATTTGGTCGTTTCCGAATTCTAGTCAGAACCCAAGCAAGCCAATCGACAAAACCAAACCAAACTATACCAGTATCGACACATTCATCCCAATTCGCTCTCTTCATGTCAATGCTTGGACAAACCATTAGTCCAAGTCTACAACAAAAGCATTTTAATCACATATTTCATGTGTGACTACATTCTTTTTCTTTGTACAAATGTACAACCAAACAACTTTTTTGTGTGACAACATTAAATTTGAAATAAGAATGTAAAATGTACAATCAAATACTAAACTCCATACACACGTCATCATCATCTTCAACTTATCACAAAATTTCTGTGATTTTTTCAGTGAATTAAATATAGAAAGAGAAAAATGGAGGCTAAACGAAATTAAGGAGAAGGTGACAGAAGGAAACTCTGCATGTCTAACACGTCTTCATCATTTTTCTTCAGATTTCGTCATCACCTCTCTCTACATTTAATCTCATTCACATTTAATCCTATTTTTAGCTAACATTATACTATGATGATACTCATAAGAACCTTTTTTCTAGAGGCAGTTATTTTATTAGGTGTTACTGTCTATATTTTACCTCGCTCATATTGTGATTAGACAAGATGGGATTGACAGTGTTACGGTGTTACTGTCTACATTTTACCTCGTTCACATTTAATCCTATTGTATACATTTTATCTCTCATATTCTGCTTAGACGGGATTATAACTCACATGTTTAAGCTATGAATATGAACTAAACTTAAATTAAATCGTAATCAACATAATTTTGTCACTTAAGTACCATGAATAACCTAAATTAAAACTTGTTGCATTTCAATGGTATTAGATGAATCAAGACAAGCATAGATATAAAAAATCCTTTGCAAATATATAAGCCACACATATATATAGCCAATTTCTAACTAGATAAATTTGATCATAAAATTAAAAGATACTAGTACATAAGTAAATTACATTAAAGAGTTAGCAATTAAGTAGGATCATGATCACAATTCACAAGCTAAATTACCTTAAGCTAAAAAACCGAACCGAAACCGCTAAAAATTACCCACAAATTTCTTCACCTTGTCTCTATATAAAATTCCATCAAAATTAGGGTTTCTTACCAATGGTATGCTTGTTATTATGCATCCAAACTTTTAGCACGTGTCTTTTAACTCCAGTTTCCGTACAAAACTGTTGTACTGCCCCTTCATCTTGTTTTTGTATCTTCCACCCTAGCGTTTCCGCAAACGCTAGCATCCGATCTTTCTGATCGGGTGTAAACTTGGTTCGGAATCTTTTCTTCGATCCCGAACCTGAACCTCCGTTACCGTGACCGTTACCACCCCCGCCACTTGAGCTAGGGTTAGAGATCTCATCTAGATCATCTCGTGACGTGGATGGTAACGCTAGCGGTAACGGTCTAAATGACGTAGGTGCTGACGTCATGTTTAGGTATCCGGTACTAGGTCTATGGTAGTACCCTGGGGGTGGGGGTAAGTAATGATGTGGATGTGGCTGCTGCTGACGGTTTGTCTGATGTAAAGACAAACTGTTAGCAGAAGAAAAAGTACTGGTAGTACTTTCTTTGCGGTGGAAATTACGATGACAGTTACACGCGGCGCATTTTAATGCGTCGAGTGTACCGTCATCGCCAGCTGCCATAAATTCCCCACACCCATCAACCGCGTGGCCACCTATACTGACCGCGTGGTTTTTTAAACATTCTCGATATCTGTATCCACCTTCGCCTGTTATTTTCCTAACAGGCTGGTGGTGGATACTCATATGATCTTCTTGCTCTTGATCATGCTCATCAAACTCCATATTTTCAAATCAATCATGCATATACTAGAACCAAACCAAAAGGGTCTTGAAAAAAAAAGGGTTAGTGTGTTTTTTAAAGTGTGTTTTTAGAGGATAAGTGAAATAAGAGGGTGTGGACATGAATTAACCCATCATAAGCCTGCAAAAAATAAAGTGAAAGTGTGTGTGTGTTTTTTTTTTATAAAATATGTGTGAGAGAATATAGAGAGATAGGGAGATAGATAGAATTGTCTTGTTATGAGCAAAACTATTTGAGTGAGGTATGTTTGGTTTAATGGAGGAAAATGATGACTGGTTACTGCCGGTTGTAATCTTGCTCCCTCAACCTAGGGCATCACTACTATTGAAGTTATACTTGCTACTTATGCTAAAATTTGTGTTTTTTGATGTTAGTTTAAGGTTAATCACAGAAAACTCAGCTTAGAAAAATAAGTTATTATAGTCTACTATCATTGTCTAAAGAGGTCTATTTATAAAGACTTATGTGGATTAACTAAAAGGTTTTATTATGAATACCTTTTAGCTAACTTTTATCTTGGCTCATTTTTTACTATATTTATTACTAATAGCATGAAATAGTTTTTTTTAGAAGTTTATATTTTGGATTTTTTTTTTTTTTTTTCGAATTCTAAGTTGTATTTATTGTCAAATTATATATATATTTCGCAGTTTTTTAATTAAAAAAATTAAAATTAAAAAGTAATAGAAAAAAAAAGTTAAAAAAAGGTACTGGAGTAACTTTAGGGGTATTGATATTCTAACCCTTAACTCAAGTAGAACAAGGTTAGGGCTGGCTTTAGGGGAGTGCAAGAAGTGCGATTGTACAAGACCACCGTTTGACGAAGGCCTCCAAATTTCATGCACTTCTATTATATATATGAACACAATATGAGACTCGAGCTTAATTAATTTATGCACTACTTATACATATGTATATTATGTGTGTGTTTTAGGATCTCTTTGTGGTAATGGCATGGGGCCACTGAAATCCACGAGACGGCTACAAGGTGAAAAAGTAACATTGAAAATGCAGCTTAGTGTTTAATATTAAGATTTTTCTCGGTTGATATTGAAGTTCTAATCCTATACGTATCAATTTTGAGGCTATAGTTTTGGCATGAAGCTCACTTAGTCCGAAAGAAAGAACTATCTAATTTTTAAAATATGAATTTGCTCTTGCTTAGAGCACAAGGTAAGAGCACACGGTATGGGGAAGGATAACATGTCAAATGCATAATTTTTTCATACCAAACTTGTGCCAAGCATACCATCACTTTGTGTCATTCGTGAGCCAAAGGTTCCCAAGCCATTTGAATGGCTCAAGCCATTTGATGTTGTATTGTTTTTTTTCTTTTTTTTTGTGTGTATTGTGAGTGAGTGAGTATTTTTAGTGGGATATTTTGTGGGGCTCAATAACATGTTAGTGGTATGTTATGAGGGAGGGTGTTTTAGTTATTGGTGTGTTATTGAAAGGTGTATGAAGTGGCGCTGAGGTGGCATACCAATAACGTGTTATTGGTCATTGCCATACCTTGTGCTCTAAGGTTGGAATGAATAACATGTTATTCGTATGCCACATCAGCACCACATCATCCCCTCCCAATAACACACCAATAACCAAAACAACCCTCCTTCATAACACACCAATAACATCACATGTAGGTCCCACAAAATACCCCACCAAATATATTCACTCACTCACAATATACAAAAAAAGACAAAAAGAATACACACAAAAGGATGCATTTGGCATGAGCCATTGGAGTGGCTTAAAACCCTTTGGCACAAGTGTGGCATGTTGGCCGGTTTGGTTGGCTCACGATTGACACGAAAATAAGAGACGGATGGCATGTTATTTGCAACCATACCGTGTGCTCTTATAGCATTTCTTGTACTTGTTATTGTTTTGACTTGCATGACTTATAATACTTTTGCTTATTAAAAATAAAAGTCCCCTAGATACAAGTTTTAAAAATTATTATGTTTTATAGAGCATGCAGACATTTTACTAAACACGAACATTGTTTTTCATTAAGCAGTGCGAGTGAGTTTAAATATCATTTTTCACGTATTGTCAATAGTGAGAAATGAAACGTTGCTGACTATTAAAGTTTTGTAACAAAACAAAACAATATAATGCAAGTGTATGTATGACTAATAGAATGGATTTATATGACCAACCGGAATGGTGGTCGTCACTACGCGTGAAACGCCCTTTAATGTGCCAAACACCAATATGTCTCCCCATCATCAGGGAAAGAAAGCATTTGAAAGTGATTTGGTCAAAATTTTGAACATGTAAAGTTTTGGTTATTTGTGTGGTTGTAGTGTTGATCACTATTGTTAAAGCTGTAAATGAACTGAATGTTTAGTGAACATTTCATGAACCGTTAGGTAAAAAGTTCGTTTATGTTTGTTTATTTATTAAATGAGCGAACATGAACAATAATTTACGTTCATTTAGTTAAATGAACGAACATTAACAAAAGTCGCGTCCGTTCATTTATGTTCGTGAACGTTCGATTATGCGTTCGTTAACGTTCATTTATGTTTATTTATTTATGTTCTTTTATTTATATAATTTTAAAGTTGGTTCTTGTAAACAAAACAACAATTATAAAACAATATATTGCGCATATATTAACAAAGTTTGTGCTGTTTCTCGATGTTCATTTGTGTTTGATCGTTTATATTCGTTTATCGTTCGTTTAGTGTCTTAATAAACGAACATGAAAAATTCTTTTTCTTAATAAACGAACATGAACAAGAAAATTTGTTCGTTTAAGTGTTCGTGTCTGTTTATTTGTTGGGTTAAAATTAAACGAACGAACATGAACAAGGCTTCGTTCGTGTTAGTCCGATTCGTTTACAACACTAACTATTGTTGTTTCAAAGTTGATTTTAAAAGTCAAGTACTTGGAATTGGTTGTGAATGTAGTCATCAATACGGGTTTGCTTGGTAAAATGGGCTGGAGGCTGGTGCTGGAGTTGGGATGGTACTGGAGTTGTAGCTATATTATAAGCTGAAAGCTGAAGCTTAATTTTTTATAAAATTGTTTGACGAATTAGTTAAAGTTAAAGCAGCTTATATATAAAATCACTTAAATACATCATATTAATATTCAGATATATTTCAAGCTTTTGTATATTAATCCATTATATTATATTTTAACTTATAAAAGCTTTTATAAATCCATGTGACAAAAAAATTATTTTATAAACCCTGGCCGAATGACATTTTTTTAACCAAATGACAAACAATCGATATAATTGATTCTACAATCTTAGAATTGATTCTACAATCTTAGCCGCAAGCCTACAATGTTACAGTAGTATTCAGATCTGCTCTTGGAGAATAATCTACCCTTATATTTGTCTCTTATTCATAAATTTATATGATGTTAAATCAAACATGATATAAGCCATATTTACCATAGATATTTAGATTTGCTTTTAGAAAAAGGATTTACCCTAAACTTTGGTGTCCTGTCCATATATTTGTGATGTTAAATCAAGCATGATAAGCTTATAATTCTCTCTGCATTCAACCTTAATCGTGCTCCAAATTAATTATCTATCACAACTTTAATTATTTGCAAAACACACCTAATGATTAATCCAAAATAAAAGCACGCTGCCGTCGCTACGCGACGGTTGTTCTTTGGTAGGGACGAAATCCTTTATAGCTTTCTTAGCTCGCGTTGTTGATAAACAAGTCCCGTCTATTCTCACCTTGTTAGAGCATAAAGAAATTGCACATAATTAGCTTTAACTACTTTTAGAAATTATGTGCCATAATTTTTGTTTGTCTCTTATTCCTAGATTTATATGATGTTAAATCAAACATGATAAGCATGAGTTACTATACATATTTGGACTTGCTTTTAGAAATTTGATTTAACCTAAACTATTATGTCTTATCTATAGATTTGTGTTGTTAAATCAAGCATGATAATCTTATAATTCTATGTGGATTAAACTTATTCGTATTTCCATTTATCAATCATAACTATATTTGCAAAACAATCTCAATGATTAATCCAAAACAAAATCACGCTACGCGACGATAACTCTTTCGTATGGATGAAATACTTTATAACTTTCTTAGCTTGAGTTGTCGAGAAACAAGTCCCGTCCGTTGGCCCACTAGCTAGAACACAAATAAATTTCACATAATTCGTGTTAACAGGTGTTTAAACGTATCTTTAACTCTAACTTATCCATATTACAAAGACCATCCGTCATAATAAGGGTGCTAGAAACGCGTCTTCGAGCCAAGGGGGACGCGTCCTACTTGTTACACTCCTCTTCCCTTTTGACGTGTGTTCAATGGTTAAAATGCAAAGACTTGGTCTTGATAACGATCGAGCTGTGGGGAGCGTCTTCGAGCACAAAAACAAGCCAACAGTTAAAACCTAGACGTTGGCCATTTATTAAAAAAAAAAAGCAACAAGAATAAAAACACCTACCCGAGACTTTTAAACTTTAACCCACAACAAACATAGTATGTTTAGTAAAATGTTTGTATTATTTAGGCTGATTAATTGATACATACACAATTTAGCAAAAATAGTAACTTCGTTACATTTACAAACAATTATCCCAAGTTTTAACTACTTTCACCAAACACAAAATGTTAAATTACATCCAATTCACATATAAACGGTCTTATTTAGAAAAATAATGTGAACATTTCTAGTATAGAAAGTTTGAAAATTGTTTCACGAAAAAACAACCCTAAAATTGTTTACGAAAAATGACATAGCGAGCAAAATAAGTTTACTTGAAATATTTATTGCTCACGACCAATAAGAGTATTTGCTGCTAACAGTGGGGACACCTTTATCTTATGCATCTTTTGATGCTAACAAGACCCTTCCCCAGGCATTGACACCTGTCTCAAGTTGCCAATTGGAGCTTGGGTCGAATTCGGGTTGATTTCCAAATAACCCTTTTTGACTGGACAACTGGGCATTTACGATGAAGGAGTGATACTAATTGGTGTTTAGGCCAAGGAAGAGACTCGTACCTCTATCTATTGACGAGGGTAAACATTGGTAATTTAAGGCATGTTTACCTAAATAAGTGGCTTATAAAGATTGTAGGGTCATACATTGGGTCCACGTCTGATTCTTCCTCTTATTGGGGAAGAGATGAAATTTTATGCCTTTAGCTAAAGGAATTTAGTAGGCCCCATATGAAAAAAGAAATATTAAATTATGTTTTTTGGGTCCACACATGTTAGCTAAGGGATGATTAAGTGGTAAATAAACAGCCCCTTAGGGGGGAGGGAGTCCAAGTTTCTTACCCTAATACCCTAAGGGTGCCACGTCACCTCTATCCAATAAAAACCTTCCAACTCAAAACTACCCCAATACTACCCTAACACTACCCTAACTAGTGGGAGTGGAACCCTAATACCCGAATTCAATTTTTTTTTTAAATACATAAAATCACATACAATATTTATAATAAAAACATATCATTTCATTAAAAATAAAAAAACATTACATAATACTTAAAAAAACTACAACTTAAAAAAAAAAAAAAAAAAAAAAAAAAAAAAAAAAAAAACATTACATAAGTTGAAATTAAAATAACTTGAAACTACAATTTAAAAATTGCAAGCCCATCCGTGTTTGGCCGCAAGTTCACGTTTCTGGGTAAGAACTAATTCCAACATAGCGGGATCGCGAATGTGATCATGCGGCTCCAAAAAAAACTTCAACTCCCGTTGTGCATTCTTGAACTTCGCCCCCTCGAGTTGTGTAGCCAACAATTGTTTCGCCATCTCGCGTTTTTCTTCCAAATATTCTGTCTTCTTTTGTGTGTACGCGTTGATTTCATCCGCAACGCTTGAGATAGACGTGGAGGATGCAGCTTGCTTCTTCTTCATTTTTCTTGATTCAATTGGAGAGGTGGGGTCTTCATTCATGTCGGGAATGGTGTTGCTTGCCGCGTCATACTCCCCCGACCTCCTTTTTGAAGAATTGCTTGCAGCACCGGCAATATCTTGAAAACATTCTTGCTCCGTCCATTTCTCATGACCTCTGACAACCTCCCACGCCCTGGTATAAAGAAATTGTTTTTTTCTTGCTGTATAGAAATCCATTTCAGCTTGCCTCACCACGTCCAAATCGTTGCACCCACTAGCCTTAGCACGTTTCTACATTATATACAAAATAATTTAATTGTAAATAAAAAGTACGGATTACGTAAAATAAAAAAGTATAGCTAAAAACAAAATAATGTAATTATAAATAATAAAGTATAGATTATGTACCGCTTGGAGGTAGTAGCCGTTGAAAATACCCATGGCCGTGTTCATTGTTCTCCACTTGGTATTCAACTCATGAAATGTTCGTGAACTCGAACCCACAGTTGCCTCGTAATGCTCGAGAATCCGTTTCCAAAAACCGTCGGACTTTTGTTCATTACCGACAACACCACATTCGGAGATTTGAACCCATGCTTTCGCCAACGCCTCCTCTTGTGCCGGCGTCCAAACTTCACAGGGCCTCCTCCCGGCGAAAGCTTTTTTCTTCCCTCTAGGATCGACTTCTTGAACTTCCTCATCTTAGTCTTCTTCGTTTGGTAGTGGTTGTGTTTCGGGTACGTACTCTACGTCTTGACTAAGGTTTTCGAACGGGGAAAACTCGCTTGTAGGAGTGATGTTGTAGTGTTGTGGATTCAATTGAGGAGGACCCATATTATATTGGAAAAATTGTGGAGATTGAGGTTGTGGAACGTAAAATTGATTCGGGGATGGTTGAGAATAAAATTGGCTAAATCCTAACGGAGTTTGTTTTGGTTGATTCGGGGATGGTTGAGACCGACCTTGACGCGAGGTGAAAGTTTTTTTACCTCTCCTTGAATCCATAGTATGGTGTTTTTGAAAGATTATTGTGTGTTGTGTGTTTTTATTTTGAAAATTGAGGGGAAAGATTAGTTTAAATAGGAGTGAATTTTTTTATTTTTATTATTTTTTTTTTTTTTAATTCTGGGTCACTGCCGTTGGATAACGGCTAATTTAGTCCAACGTTAACATTTTCCCAACGTTCACATTCGGGCTCTGAACTCGCAAAATGAAACCGCCCCCCTTACCCGACCTACACGGCACGGTGTAGCCGGTCGGATTCATGATCTCGCCCCCCTTACCCGCTCCCACTCCGTTGGCTCTTAGTTAAAAAATTACTACTACTATAATGGTTATTTTTCTTATTGGCGTGTTAATGGGTGGTAATATGAATGTGCTTAGAAAAAAGTGAAAGTAGAATAGTCAGAAATTACTTTTCAGTAAGCATGAGAATGGTAATTTGAGGTGATGTGTCAAAGTCAATTACTGTTGAGGTGACGTCATGGTGGAATCCCAGAAACTTGCACACATTTGCACTTTGCTTGTAAGTTTGTACATGTATCAAACAAAAGTATACACTTGTTAACTTGTTTCAAGCACTTTGTACTTGATAAGTTTTCACATTGTATTTTAAAAGGTATTTCTTGATGAAAGATTTATGTTTAGGTAGAAAACATTTAAAATTCATACAAGAATTTGAACATCAACAAAATAGTACAGTAATAAATATATGTGTTATGGACCATACTTTTTGTCTTTTTCTTTAACAAAAATATGTGTGGTCGAAAAAGAATAACATGATACAAAGAAGCATATTTGTACACATTTTTAATGTGATTTATACACCATCGAAGTCCTTAAGAACTTGATCCTCTAATGAACTAAAGTGAGATTCATTGACAAATCAAAGTGAGATCCACTGATGATACAATACGACGACACAAAAGAACAATTCAAAAAAATGATACAAAAGGACGATATCAATTGACGAACCGAAAGGACGAACTCTAGGTTCCTCACTAACCGACAACTTTTACGTTATTTCAAAAAGACCGTCCTACCATTGGGCTGTATGAACAAGCACATCGAGCCCATGCTTAATTATCATAATAGGTGAGTAGTATAAATAACCGGCCCTAACTATTGACTGTTGAGGGACATCATATCTTCGGGAGAAATTACTCCGAACCGAATGAGCACTTATATTGTCATATTTACTTTATACCTCATACTTCAATTATATCACGTATACTCATTCTCGCTCCGGAGCTGAGTCTCAGACTAAACACTTGGGGCGAGGCTAACATGGGCTACTTGTCTTATCACATCTCAAGACTTAGCGGAAGGTACGAAGTTCATCGAAGTTCAGAGCAAGTGAGTTGCCGAACATCCTTAAAGGCCCGCACTTCTCCTCGATATTATGGATGTAGATTGTTGCATCTATGTGTTTATACATTACAACCAGCTTGTGTGGTAAATCGATCTATTTTGAAATAAATTTAAAGGCATCAAACTCGATATAAATTATCAATCCAACTCGTGTATAAGTAACAAAAATTGTCATTTTATGACGGGTATGTCACAAGATGTAGTTAGCCCAAATTAGTCGGTTTGTGGTTCGGACCGGACCGGACCGAGGACCAAATTAGCCCAAAAGCCGATACCGAGGACCGGACCGAATGTGGTCGGTCCAGTCCGGTCCAGTCAGGTCTCGGTCGGTCCGGTCCGTTCGGGTCATTTGCTCAGCCCTACGCCAGAGTCAAATGTTCATGATCATGCCGATGTGGATGGGTAGCCGGAGAAGTCAATGTTGCAAGTCCTGGTGAAGCCAAAGCGGTCACCATGATTGTGGTCACTAGGCCGAAGTGGTCACAAAGGCTTCCACCCTTAAACATCTTTTTCAATTTCCAAATGTGGGAAGTGGAGTATAGCGACTATTATGAGGTAAAAATATTGATAAAGTTTTTGTGTATGTGACGTTAATATATCAACAATGTTAGCGCATTCAATAACAGTGTTTGGGCTTTAAATGAATTGAACGTTCAATGAATACTCTGTAAATTGCCAAGTAAAAAAACTCGGTTATAATCGTTTATTTATCAAATGAACAAATATGAACAAGATTTGGTGTTCGTTATGTTAAATGAACGAACGTGAATATAAGTCTCGTTCGTGTATTTACGTTCACAAACGTCCGATTAAACATTCGTCAATCTTCATTTATATTCTATTATTTAAATTTATTTGTTTATGCTCAAACATCGCATATTTTTATTATATACTTCTACTATAGTAGCGATATTTAGATAAAATAGTGCATCAAAAAGGTTATATGCTTCAACACAAAACTTCATTTGTTCAAGCATTCGTATTTGTTCATTTGTGTTTATACTCAAACGAACTAGCAAGAATTATCCTTTGTATGGTTCATAGTCATAGGATCCGACCCAGGAAGAAAATGAGCAGTTGTTAAAATGTAAGGCCAATGCTAATGGTAAGTTTGTCCTCCAACCAATCGAGTACATGACCACATTATCTCTATTAGCCCAACCGAACAATGACCGGTCACCCCCAACCTTTTCAATGTTATGGTTAGCCTGCCAACCGCAAGTTTCAATTGTTTTGTGTGTGTAGTTTATTTTTATTTGTTTTTGTTGTTAAAACAGAAAAGATTGAAGGGATCAGCTAGATTGGTAGACAATTGCATCATATCCAGTTAATTTATAAGTGCAAATCTCTGATTTCTTTTTCTCCAAGTTGACATCAACCATTTATAGTTTTCCATATTTAGATCATTGTAATTCCCTATATATTATGGCTGTCTCTTTCATTGTAAAAAACACAATTCAGAAATATATAATAAAAGGCCTCTTGATATCATGACATCAGAGCAGGCTCAATCCTCATATACCTTCTGATTTTCCAGTACCCTCAAATCAATAAATCCAAACCGAGCTACCATGACCGGAGACGGCAACTCAGGTTCTGATCTATCACTACAACTCGCAAATCTGTTATAGAATGGTCTTAATCAACAGCCTCAAAACCCAAAACTATCCGATAATCTCCAAATCAACCTCAAACTCAATAGTCAAAACTACGCACTACAGACCCGGATGATCCGAGTCGCCATAGGCGGAAAATCCAAATCCTTGTTATCACACCTGACCACAGATCCTCCAGATAAAAAAAGTGAAGATTATGAGCAATGGGAACAAGAAGATTTGATTGTTTTTTCATGGCTCATTCAAAATATTGAACACGTACTAGCAGGCAACCTAACCGAGTATCCCACAGCAAAAATGTTGTGGGACGCCCTGGTGGTTACTTACAGCAGCGGAAGAGACAAACACAAACCTTTAACCTTCATGTTAAAGTTAACGATATCAAACAAAACAACAGATCTCTTGAAGATTTCTGGATCTCATTACAAGGGACATGGGGAGAGGTTGATAGAATTGACCCAAATCCCATGAAGTGTCCAGAAGACATCAAGACATACTCCAAAATCAGGTCAGAACAAAAACTCTTTCAGTTTCTAAATGCCCTTGACTGGCGATATGAACCCATTAAACGGGAAATACTCCGGTTGGAACCTCTTCCCTCTGCGGAGGCAGCATACGCCACCGTTCGTAAAGAAGCCGCTCACCAAAACATTCTGGGAGCAACTATCAATGAAACACAGGGCATAGCAGCAGGTTTAGTAGCCACCAAAACAGAGGGATTAGGGCTTGTTTCGAAATTTAATCGTCGGTCTGACCACAACCAACTCGGGTCATCATCCTGGGTGGATAAAAATCCAAACTTAAATGTGAAGAATGTGGGATGAAAGGACATACCAAAGAAGGATGCTTTAGACTCGTCGGCTACCCCGACTGGTGGACCAATGGCCACAAGAAGGGCACCAAGAACTCTGGACCAGAAAAAGGCAAAGCCTATATTGCCATGAGCACCAAGGAGAACGCCGACACCACTGACCAGAAAAATCTCACCGGATTTGGGGGGATGGCAACGACGTCAGTTTACAGTGAAGAAGATGATGGTTCCTTTTCTATGAACACAGGTACAGGGGGTGAGAGACCTTATGTCTTAAAACCCCCATCTTATCTTCCTGATATACCAGATTCTGAAATGTTAAAAAACACATTTTTCATTTATTTTATAAAAGAAAGTTTCAAAAATTGCAAAAGGGGGTCCATTACTGGTGGTGTGGCAAATATAGCTCAAAATCCTTGTATGAAACGGGAATTGTCATGGATATTTGATTGTGGAGCAACAGATACCATGACTTATGATTTATCAGATTTTGCCACATCAACTAAGCCGACAAAGTCATATATAGACACGGCAAATGGAGAGAAGATGATTTTAAAAAAAGGGGAAACTATTGAAATTTCACCGACACTTAAACTTTCGAATTGTCTCTATGTTCCTGCCTTGTCACACAAACTCCTGTCAATAAGTCATGTAACAAAGGAGTTAAATTGTTCAGTTCTTATGCAACCCACTTTTTGTATCTTACAGGATATCAGGACGGGAGCGATCATTGGGCGTGGCACTAAAATAAAAGGGTTGTATTACGTGGATGAGGTGACTCAAAATGGTGTTGTAATGCTTTCTCATGGAACGGCAGAACGAGAAGCATGGCTATGGCAAAGAAGATTGGGACATCCATCCATTGGTTATTTGCATGTTTTATTTCCTAAGTTATTTCCTTCCAATTGTAAGACACATTGCGAAACTTGTGTGTTAGCCAAAAGTCATCGTAAGACATTCAAACATAATAATACAAGGGTTGATTCACCTTTCTCATTAATTCACTCAGATGTGTGGGGTCCTGCTCCAATTATTGGGGGACAAAACTTTTGTTTTTTTGTTCTTTCGTTCTATTCGTGGATGATTGCACACGAATGACCTGGGTGTACTTATTAAAAAGTAAATCTGAAGTTCTTGATAAGTTTATCATGTTCTACACCATGGTCCAAACCCAATTTCAAAAAAACATTCAGGTTTTTAGATCCGATAACGGAGGAGAATTTGTAAACTCCAAGATGAAACATTTTTTCCAAAACAAAGGGATAATCCATCAAACCACCTGTCCTTACACTCCAGAACAAAATGGTGTCGCAGAATGGAAAAATCGTATCCTATTAGAAATAACTCGAGCCCTTCTAATAGAATCACGAGTTCCAAAGGTTTTTTGGCCAGAAGCTCTTGTTACAGCTGTGTATCTCATTAACCGACTCCGCACTCAAATTCTGAAATCAAAAACCCCATTACAAGTCCTTACAGAATATACCAACCCTCCGTCTGTTCTTACTCTTGAACCACGAATTTTTTGGTGCATCGTTTTTGTTCACATACCAAAGTCACACATAACTAAAATGGATCCTTGTGCTGAAAAATGTGTCTTCGTTGGATATGGAATAACTCAAAAAGGATACCGATGTTATAACCCAAAAACCCGTCACATGTTTACAACTATGAACTGTGATTTTCTTGAAACCGAATACTATTATGCCTCCCAACACAGTAGTCAGGGGGAGAGTGAGTGTCTTGACATACTGAATTGGTTGAAATATGTTGCATGTAGAGACGGGAGCAGCCACAATACCTCAGATGAGTCTCATCTCTCCACACAACCCGAAGACCACGTCAATGTCACCCAAAATGCTCCCAACCTGATACCCGAGGTAAGTAATCCTTCTCCTATATCTAATCTCATTGAAACTAACGCATCATGGCAAGGGGGATGTACAGGAATAAGAGATGTTTTTTAATCAAGAAGATACTCCATCAGAGTAAAATGAACATGTGCAAGAGCAAGAAAACTCCTCCACATAAGAAAAAACATCAGAGAGATATGTACTGCCACCAAGAGCAAATCGTGGAGTCCCACCGAAAAGATATTCCCCAAAAAAGGTGTCTAGAGGAAGCAAATATCCAATGGCTAACATAGCTAAAGGAAACCTATCGAAGGAAGCCAAGGCTTTTGGGTGACATTGACGTGGTCTTCGGGTTGTGTGGAGAGATGTGACTCATCTGAGGTATTGTGGCAACTCCCGTCTCTACATGCAACATATTTCAACCAATTAAGTGTGTATATATGACTTTGTCGTGTCTATATATGACTTTGTCGGCTTAGTTGATGTGGCAAAATCTGATAAATCATAAGTCATGGTATTCGTTGCTCCACAATCAAATATCCATGACAATGCGTGGAGTCCCACCGAAAATATATTCCCCAGAAAAGGTGTCTAAAGGAAGCAGATATACAATGGCTAACATAGCTAAAGGATACCTATCGAAGGAAGCCAAGGCTTTTGTTTCGTCTATATACTCTGATGAGATCCCTGCTAATACAGAACAAGCCTTAAAGTCAAGAAAATGGAAACAAGCAATGGAAGAAGAAATGGAAGCTCTCACAAAAAACAACACATGGGAAAAATGTGTCTTGCCACCTGGAAAGAAAACTGTCGGGTGTCGGTGGGTTTTTACAATTAAATACAAACCTGATGATACAATTGAGAGATACAAAGCGAGATTGGTAGCTAAAGGCTATACACAAACATACGGAATCGATTACTCTGAAACTTTTTCTCCAGATGCAAAAATTAATACAATCAGAGTTCTTTGTTCCGTAGCGGCAAATAAAAGATGGCCCTTACACCAGTTTGATGTAAAAAATGCTTTCTTACATGGAGAACTAAAAGAGGAAGTCTATATGGAAGCTCCACATGGATTCACAAACAAGTTTGAAGAAAGGGAAGTATGTCTTCTAAAAAAATGCCTTTATGGATTGAAACAGTCCCCTAGAGCATGGTTTGGCCGGTTTACCTTAGCCATGAAAAACCATGGGTTTAAACAAAGTAACTCAGATCATACATTGTTTCTCAAACAGAGAGGCAACCTCATAACCTGCCTAATAATCTACGTCGATGACATGATTGTTACCGGAGATGACAAAGAAGAAATAACCAAGCTGAAGAAGTACTTGTTCACGGAATTCGAAATGAAAGACCTGGGGAGACTCAAATATTTCCTTGGGATTGAAGTTCTAAGATCAAAACAAGGGATCTTCATGTGCCAAAAAAGGTACATTCTCGACTTACTAGCAGAAACCGGTATGATTGATTGCAAACCAGCAAATACTCCTATGATTGTAAACCAGAAGCTTTATATGGAAGAAAAAGCAGAGGTAGCTGACAAAGGAAGATACCAACGGATGGTGGGAAAACTGATATATCTTTCACACACCCGACCCGATATAGCATATGTTGTGGGAGTAGTGTGTCGGTTTATGCATCAACCCAAGAAGAACCATATGAAAGCAGTCGTGACAATCTTAAGATATCTCAAGGGAACAACAGGGCATGGAGTATTGTTCAAACCAAATGGGCATCTAGTAACTCAATTGTACACCGACGCTGACTGGGCAGGAGATAAGGGCAACCGAAGATCCACATCAGGCTACTTTACCGTAGTTGGTGGAAATCTGGTTACATGGAGAAGCAAGAAACAAAAGGTGGTTTCCCTTTCAAGTGCTGAAGCCGAATTCCGAGGGATTGCAAGGGGGCTAACTGAAGTGCTATGGGTACGAAGACTTCTAACAGAGATAGGATATCCACCACAAGAAGCTAGCAAAATTATGAGTGATAATAAAGCAGCCATTCAAATTTCAGAAAATCCAGTGCAACATGATCGAACCAAACATGTAGAAGTAGATCGACACTTCATCAAAGAAAAATTGGAAGCCGAAATCATCACACTACCGTTTGTTCGATCAGAAGACCAACTTGCTGATATTTTAACAAAATATGTTAATGAAAGAGCTTTACACAAGTGTCTAGACAAGTTGAATTTTGAAGATCCCACTATTCAACTTGAGGAGGAGTGTTAAAACAGAAAAGATTGAAGGGATCAGCTAGATTGGTAGACAATTGCAGCATATCCCGTTAATTTAGAAGTGCAAATCTCTGGTTTCTTTTTCTCCAAGTTGACAGCAACCATTTATAGTTTTTCATATTTAGATCATTGTAATTCCCTATATATTATGGCTGTCTCTTTCATTGTAAAAAATACAATTCATAAATATATAATAAAAGGCCTCTTGATATCATTTGTAAGGTATATTTTAGTTGTGGTTGCGGTGACCTTATTAGCAAATTGTGGTTGAGTGTAGTCTTGAAGAGAGAAAGCTGATATGTTGCTGATATGGCGTAAAATGACCACAAAATTTACGTTTAATATTAGGGAAATGATTTGTACACTCCACATTTTGATTGGCACACTTCATTCTGTGCATTAAACAGTTGTACAGTTTATAAATTCTGCTTTAAAGAGTTGTACATTTAAATATGCAAATAAAATCTAAATATGTACAAATCATCTTCCTTTATACTCCGTATTAGCATTGTCCTGACATCAAATGAGTACCATACGTTTTTGTGAAGGAACAGTTTTGAACGTTGCTGGAGAAACACACACAAACACAAAAACAGTGAGAAAAATAGTACTTTTGGTTATGTGAGAGAGAAATTTAATGTATCAAGACAAAGATAGTGACAAGACAATAAAAGTTAGAGGGCCCCTTTTGGATTTCTTCAAATCTTTCGTTTTACTATTTTCTTTTCTTTTTGCAGCCTTTCTCCTTAAAATTAACTCTCTTTTTTCCTCCTGTTTATTATTACAACTTCCAATAATTGAATCCATTACATGTCTCATTCAAAATCTAATAATTCGTTATAATATGAGAATGTTTTCTAATTCAAGTTGAATCATATTTATAAATGATTTTATCCATCAAAACAATGTCATGTCTTGTAACCAATAACCAATGTTTTGAAAACCGGATTTTTAATTAACTCGATCGAGTCATCGGGGTTACCGATTCAATTGCCGAGTCGACCCGGTTTTCTATTAAAAAAACTATCTTTTTTCAACCGGTCAACCGACCCGGTTTTTTGCTAAAAAAAAATGAAAAAAACCAAACCAAATCGGGTTTCGAGAACCATGTTAACTCGGGTCACTTAAAACCTGACAAGTCTAACTGATTAACCAGATTTTTCGACCGGAACTAGTTCAACCGGTTAACCCGATCGGATCGACACGAGCTTCAAAACATTGCTTGTAACTATGCCATATTTATAAAACGCCAAAATGACTTTTACCACTTTAAATTTGGTCAACTGGACCCTCTACTACCTCAAAGTATTAATGGTACTTTATATTACCTCATATTTGGTTATTTGGTTCATATAGTATCGGAGTATCCTAGCCTTAACTTATTTAGTCACATGACTTTCATATGCCATATTACCGTTAGTTATTAACAGAAGAAATTAGAAGTAATGTTTTACAAGTGACTTTCTTTTTCTTATTTTTTTAGACACCTTTTAGTATTCAAAAGTTATTACCCACTTTTTCAATATTGAATCCCGTACATTTTTCGAGTAAAAAATTACTACGCATACTTCATCACCTAAACTCAAATGTAGCTCGTGTCACACCAGACAACCAATTAAGCAAGTTCGTCCATGAATCTAACTCCCCAAATTCACAAAAAAAATCTTTGCATCTTCAAAATATAACCCACATCACCTCTTCTTTTCCTTTTTTTCTTTTGGTGAAGGACTTCACCAAACCACCCCTTTGTGACCTTCGCGCGCCAATTAGTCACCCCCGTCATGGGGTTAACCCGCCAACCTTCATCTACGTGTGTGGTGGAGTTGCACCATAATGTTCCGCCTAAGTTCGATGAACAATCTTAGATCTTGGTTTATTTTTTTGGCGATGCGGCTTTGGAGATGAAATGCGATTCTGGAAACGTTGAGTTGTTTAATTACCGAACATTGAGCATTATGGTTTAATGAGATAATTCAGTTGTGATGGTCCTTTCCACTTTTTACTTGGTGATTGACCTTTAGTGGTTATGTGTTTCGTTGGGTTTGAATGACAGTGTTTTCTCCTTTGATTTTTGAGTTATCGCATTTGTGATTTTCTAGATGGATGTCGTAACTCTTGAGTCATTTAAGTACAATGTTATTTAGAATCTTTATAATTTCTAGCTTCTTGTTTGTTTTGTTAATATATAAAACAAAAGTTGTGTTTAAAAAAAATTTATAAAAAAAAGGCTTGAAATAGTTGAAAATTACTAGCATTCAATTAATAAAGACAATTTTTGATATGATCCAACCAATAAAAGTTGTAAATACATTGTTTCTATTTTTTAAATATTTTTGTGTCATATTTTAGAATGTTTCACACACACAAGGAATTAAAGATGTTTTAAATATTTTTGTGCCAAATTACAAGGACCACTTTTGCAATTTACTCCAATAATTAAGTTAACTTAATAATAAGCTTTATCAACTCACAAATTACAATACTAAGCATAAGAGTTTAAGAATATTTTGAGGAAGGGTACATTAAAACTCTTTTTTTAGGTAAGAATAGAAGAAGAAATAACGTCTATATTGAGAGGTTAACATACATGGTTTTAGCATACACTTTGATTTACTAGTTCAAGTAGTCATAGTAAGAAACTCAAAACTTGTAGTCTCGTGGTGGTGGCCTGAAAGTCTCTGGTGAAGGTCTTAGGTTCAAATCATACATGTAGTGACATTGGGCCACTCAATGCAAACGTTCTTGTAGGGCTAGGTAAAAGAAGACTTTTGCGAAATAAGTTCGGGTTTAATAACAACTAAATTATGTTCACTGTAACTAAACATTGTTTAAGGTACCGTGATAGGGAAGAGTCATGTTGAGTTCAAAATGGATATGAGTTAGCTAGGGTTGCGCATTAAATAATACTTAATCAGTAATCACAAATAGAAGGAAACATATTTTCAAGTATCCAAGTAATCAGGGGCGGACCTCTGGGGTTTTCGAGAGTGCATAGGAACCTAATGGATATTTGTCGCCTAATGTATTTCATTAAAAATCATGATTTTTCTGAAATGAACCTGTTCCTCCCGAAAATTTGTGTCACACAAATTAATGTCCTGTTTAGGTAATTTACTAATATATAAAAGAAATGCATGTCTTGTTAATTTGTTTTTAGTGAAATCGCACCTTTTAATTTATTTTTATTTCATTTATGCTCGTAACAAAATTTTGTGCATTCAGTGATTTAGAGTCTTGAGTCTGCCCCTGCAAGTAATCAACAATAAAAATACGATTAGCGGTCTTTCAACATATCACTCGCTATATGATGTTAATTTGATGACTCTGGCAACGTTTATTCATCGATATAGTATAAAAAGTTGAATGCCATTCTTTCCGGATTGAGCAAGTATAAGGTGGCCAACCAATAATGAAGTAGATGAAGTACTAGACCATATGCATATGATCATATAACTATATTTGATCTAGGCATGAATTGGAAAATCTTTTTCCATAGATAATATGTCTCTTGGCATGATAACCACTTTAAGAAAAGGCTTCCCAAGAAACAAGCGAATTGCCAAAAGCCAAAGGATTAGATCTTTGGATAGTTATCTTTTATACAATTTTGGCCTATTGTGACACTACAAAGGTTGTTGTGTTGAAGAAAGAATGTACCATTTTAACATACTATATACCGCCTTTTTTCACAATATATCTTGACTCCAGCGAGATTTGAACCCATAACCTCTAAATTGGTGGATAATTCACATACTACTACACAGATATTTAGTTTTAATCCGTCGTTCATTCATGTTATATTTAACTTTTATTGGAGCTTTATCTCAAACAGTCTTTGTACCCTAATAAGGAACCGATCCGGATTAGATATTGTTGTTGTTGTTGTTCATGTAACATTTGAAGGTATTGTCAATTGGTATACATAGGGCGTGTTATTGTCCTATAACGTGACCCCGCGACACCGGCCCATACCATACCCCAAGTTATAAGGCTCGACGCTAAATTCACCAGCAAGTTATAAAGCTTTTTACTTTTTTTTGTATGTGTGTTTTATTTTAAAAACTGTGGCCCGAAGGTGTTTTATAACTTGAGTGATGGAGAGAAGGGGTGTTCAATAAAAGAAAAAGTTGAGGTTGCTACACTTTTTGTTATAATACGGTCAGATAACGTGATTGTACCAAGTGTTCTAATAAGTTTCGATAAAGTGTAGTTACCTTGAGGCAAGGGAAGTAATGAAAAATCATTAAGTCATCCAAGAAATTGGTCATATGAATAAACTACTGTCATTAATGAACTAAAGAGTGATTGATTACGAAATGCATGCCATTATTAAATAGTTGACAATTTCATGACCAAATTGTATAGGGTTATATCATTGACTTGGACAAATGTCCAATATTAATTAATCATATATTTTCCGATGAAAATGAGAGTATCCTGAATTATAAATACAAATTTTTTTAGTCCGGATGCATATATAAAATGGGTTTTTAGATATATAGGTTACCCAAACTTTCCAACTTTATTCGCCTAAGTTATCAAATTTTGTTTTTGTGCAAATAGGGTATTGGAGTATACGGGTTCGACATTCAGGTTACTGAACACTAGAACCGTGTTCATTCAGGTTACTCCAAAAACTGGTAACCGGGATATTGAGTTTTTACCTTGTCCACCTCAACTTTTTGTGGGCCCCATTGTCCAACTCAGATAACCACTTATCATTATTAGACAAATATGTTACTCAACTTTGCGATTTTGATCGTGTAAGTTACTGAAGTTGTTGTTTTTTTTTTTTTTTTTTTTTTTTTTTTTTTCAATTGGGTTACTAATTATATTTATTTACATGAAAAAACTACAAAGGTTGTGTTAACAAGACTTAGAATTTCCATCACAAATCTTTAAGAAACTCAAACCCCCGAATACAAGAATACGATTATTTAAGATACAAAGGGGTTTGTGTTTTTGATTAGTTCTTCTTGCTTAAGAAAAGGGAACTTATAACATCACAAGACCTTAGAGTTATTTAATCGAATGAATACGGTTTATATTTTATGAATGAATACGGTTTATATTTTATGAACGTTTAGGTTCTAATTTCGTACGTTTACGTTTTTAATTTATGATGTGGCGTTGAGGTGTCTGGTGAGTGAGGATGTTTTTAGGTGACTGTTAAGGGTAGCCTAAATTAACAAAGTTGTGTAGTTTAGTAACCTAATTGAACAAATAAAACTTTAGTAGCTTAGGTGAACAAATTCGCAAAGTTCAGTAACTTATTTGTATAAAAACATTTATAAAAAGATTTTTTTTTTAAATTAATAAAAATAAAAGTCATTTGCCAGCGTGGCAGGCAACAGGGTATCAAAGGTTAAAAATAGTTCGGTCCCTAATTTGTTCGATAACGATAGTTTAATACCCTGTTTGCACAAAAACAAAGTTTGGTAACTTAGACGAATAAAGTTGGAAAGTTGGGTAACCTATCTATCTAAAAACCCTTTATAAAAATTCAAAATTTAATATTATGAAGTAAAATCTCATACTACCTCCGTCTCAAAATTATAGTCCCCTATTGACTTTTTCGGTCTTTCTTTTTCAATTTTGACCTTAAATATTTAAATTTGTGTTATACCATAGTTGATGAAAAATATATCAATGAGAATACATTCAAAAACTCAATCCATTCATATAATTTTCATCAAGTATTATATAACACAAACAAAAATATTTAAGGTCAAAGTTGTAAAAGAAAGACGGAAAAAGTCAATAGGGGACTATAATTTTGGGACGGAGGGAGTAGGTGTTTTGGAACCCCCTAGTTCCGCAAGTGTCGAGGATTTAGTATGAGTTAGTTGGACATGGTCGGTTTGGTTTCGATTTTATGCTTTTCCACCGATGATTGCTTTCAAGTGCCAACATGTTATTTTTGGTCAGGTTTTCTTGTCTCGCTATATAAGAGTGTGCTGCTATGTAGTTTCATTTTTCTCGCTGTTCAATATGTAATTATTTAGCTAATGTTATTGCACATAGACTATAGAGGCACCTAAAAATTGAACTTTAAATGCCAAAAGACTAGGTAGATTGTGAAAAAGTAACTATTAACATGTGTTACTCGAAGTATGTTTTATTCCTATATATAAAGTTGTATCTATATTAATTTGTAGTATTATGCCTTTTTAATCCATCAAAGTTAAGTAAAGTAACTTCCAATACCGTTTTTCACGGGTTATGGGTCTAAATATTATCTTCTACGGTGTATGGGGGAGGTTAAAAGTTAAAACGTAGACAGCCTTACCCCTACCTGAGGTAGAGAGGCTGCTTCCGGTTCTACCAAAGGTAGAAAATGACCTCCAACCTTGCAACGGGTGAGGATCGAACCCTTGACCTCTATCTCCAGAGACAAGAGTGTTAACAACTTGATCCAACAAAAATATAAAAATATTTGTTATGTCATGGTTTACTACTTTACATGTCGTAAATATTGGATTTAGCAACACCAAAACATGCCTACTACTGAAGTGGTATTGGGCCTAAGTTACATGCAATTTTTTGAAACCCAGGCCCAGAACTATAGATATTAAATAGTCCGGTTCATCATATTATTGATCTCAAGGCTTTTTAGTACAGTATAAACATAAGGTGTTTCATCGGTTCAGTTATTGGATTGTTCGGTTTTTCGGTTCGATTAGTTGGTTAATTTCATTTTTTTGGTAAAATCAAAAACTGAATTTGAATTCGATTCAGTTTCAAAGTTGACCCGAATAACCCGATTTACACAATTTATATTTATTTTTTCATTTAATTATATAAACTTTTAGCATAAAAAAGAATTTAAGCTCAAAAAATCTATTATTTATACTATAAAAGAGTTTTAATTATTTTTCTTATATAAGTATATACAAAATACACTTAAAAAAAGTCAAATTATATATGGTTATTTTTACACGCATTATGGAGACGTGTACATTTATTTATACATTTAGACACAATAATATGTGTTAAAAATAACACAATTACAAACGTATGAAGACAATTTTATCCATGGTTATAGGCGTGTGAAAAACTTACACACTTATCAATGTATAGTAACAAACAATCACACTTTAAAATGGATCACGCTTCTAAGCGTGTAAAAATCTTTAAAAAAAATAGGGGCAATTGCATATATACTAACTAAAATTTGCATATATACCTAAAATATGTTTAACTTGCATTGTACATCATGCATTGAAAACTTGTATTTTAAGAAAATATGCAAGTATTTGAGTTTTGGTGGGTATATATGCAATTCTCTCCAAAAACATAAGTGGGCCATATGATTTCTACACACTTGTAGTTGTGGAGAATGTTTTAGGTGATTTTTTTTGGCAATATGATTTCTACACGCTTGTGGGTGTGGATATATTTATATTATTCTTTCACACTTACAAATGTGTACTTTAGATTTTATTTCCACACTTATTCATGTGAACATTTAACTATTTTCTTCATATTTGCAAATGTTGAGATATAATTCACGCAATATTTGTCCATACACTAAGGAAGCGTGAACTTTGATATATTAAACATTTTAAAGCGTGTGTTTTCATGTTAAAAACATGTAAAATTTGACAATCTGTTGTAGTGATATTTATATTCATGTGAATTCGGTTTAAGATTCGGTTCGGCTTTTATTTTGCCAAAATCACATTCAAACAAAAAGCAAAAATTTAATTCGGTCCGGTTCGGTTTTGATAAATTTGGTTCATTTACAAATTTGGTTTGGTTTCGATTTTTGGTTCCGGTGAGTATTACCCGATGTGTGAATTGGGCCAACTTGAAAGAGGTCATGGTAATTTGGGAAATGCATGAAAAAGAAAGTTTATATGAAAAAACTCATTTTAAATGGGTGTTCCTATGGATGGACTCACATGTATGCCGGGTGTGGCACGGGCTACACCCGATTTTAAGTCACGAAGTGCAAAACGATTTCAAAACTGCTGTTTTTGCGATATGTGCAACCTCTAATTTTTTTTTGCTACTTTCGTTTCTTACGATGTAACTTTAGTTAGCCCAACGTTTCGTTTGTGCAACACCCATTTTATTTGGTCACTATTTCGATAATTTAATACTTTTAGTTCATAATAGAGACAAGATTGTTGGTCAATGATTTAAGATAGTAATTTAAGTGACCAAACTGTTGGTCACAAAATTGTGTAATGTAATCACTCTTTAAATCCCAATAATATTTTGATAAATTTTTATAACAAGTAAAAAAATGTTAAGTTTAAGATAAATACAAACATGTAAGAGTTTAACCAAACTTTAAAACATATTAAAATAAAAAAAATAAAAAAATGACTATCAAATGTATACAATTGATGGAAAACCTATAGGGCCTCAAAGTTATTTCCTTATCCGAACCCAATTCAATACCCCAACAAATAAATAAAACCGAAGTCTTTAGGAGAACAAAACTAAAATTTTGCCATCAAATTTATGATATTAGTTTTAGCGGACAAACGCCTTTACATTCAAATATTCATATAAACTTCACATTTTTAAAACAGCTCCTTGTGTCTAAAATCATAAGGCCCCTAAGAAAATGGAGGCCTTACGCGCTCTAGAGCACCTTTCACCCCCTCACTCTGGCCCGGCATATTTTGCATTTGAAAATTAAATTTTGTGGCGTGCATATCACCTTCCATCATATTAGTATCAGATCCTTTGGGGCGCGCAAAGAAAACTTTTGCGGGTCTAAACTCAAGGCCTTGTACAAGAAGACCTGTAAAATTCCAATTACTATAACTCTTCACGTGACAGTTCATCGATATAGATCCGTGGGTGGCACCAGTTTTAAAGTCCCATATTTGAATTTCCAACCAACCGTCTTTCCTCAGTTTTGGATGGCCTTTTATTTTGCGAGGCCTCAATGGGATGTCTTGAAACTCTTCAACTTGTCGTCTAATGACCGGGACATGAGTTGGAGAAAGTAAATCGACAAGTTGTAGCTTGTCAGAAGGCCGTTCATCACCCTCTGGTGTTTCATCATCTATATGTATCAGACCATCCACCATGGAGTGTTCTTTAGGTAGTTGGTACACAAGATAACATGCATAAGTTGTTTCGAGTGACAATAAGCGGGATTCAATTTCACATTGAATAGTGAAACTCTTTATCTTACAAAACTCAGCAACCAATTCAAACCTGCAAGATAACAAGAAAAACATGCTTTGTAGTTTGCAAAAGATATATGGTATGATAAAAATGAGATAACTATGTATACTATATATGTAGGTTATGTGTCACTAACAATAATAAAAATGTACATTTTAGTAACTGGATAGTGTCCGTCTGAACCGATAAGAAAGAAATATAACCTTGATTCTGGAAGAGATTTCCATATCCACTGTTTCATTCCGGACAAAAAACTCCATATTGATCCTTTTTGCAAAACTACATTTGCCGGTAGCATATGGCGTTTCTTCATATTTTTTGAAACAGAAAACCACTGTTCATAAAATGAAACGTATTGTTAGTTGAGATTATTAAACATCCAAACCAACACCTGGGTACGAGGGAAATTAACCCCACACGAGTTACCTCTCGTGACATTTCAAGGAAATACTTTATTTGGTCGTATATGAAAAGGGAATGTATGTAATAATTTAGTACGTACAACGGTACAAGTAAATGGCACATAAGTGATATAAGCTACGCGTAGTGATTATATTACAGACCAGCCATAGTTACAATAGCAAGTTATACCTTTTCAACATCTGTTTTGATGAGGAACCCTTCATGAAGAAGAGCGTAGAGATCCTTGTAAGTTGTCCACCGCAAATTATGTTTTGAACACTTGATTATTTCAGCATAATCACTTGGCAATATATGTTCCCAATCAGTGTCCAAATCCATTTTTGGTTGCATATCTACCTTCTTTTTATCTTTCTCCTATAGAACGAAAACCAAAATTGGAGTTCAGATGATTAATGTTGAAGTACTAATTGCAGTTTACCGGAATTTAAAACGATCACACATACCACAGGCAAGAATTGAATTCCTAGAAGAAACAAATCAGACTTTTCAGTATCACCATGATCACCCTTTGCAGTATAGCGAACATGAGAACGATCAGGATGTAACCGGCCAATGACTTCAAAGCTAAAATCATGTTCTTTTTGGTAGCTAGTAAATTGGTATAATTCAGTTACTAGCCAGTTATCTCTCTTCTGTGCTACACATGATGTCCAATATTGTGTCTCTTCTTGCAACTTGTATTTCAGGGGTACATGTTCCACTCCGTCAATATAAAGATATTTGTAAAGAAGATTGACGCTGTATGTGACATTTAGCGATAAAAAACGAGGGTTTGCTACTAAGTTGTTGGAGGAGCTCATCGACAAACTAGGGAATCCTTTAAAACTGCAAAAATGACAATCAAATGTAATTTCACTATCCAACATGCACTGCAGAAACATTAACAAGGAAAACAACTTACATGCTCACCGGCATCCACAACAAAAATCCCTTTGGCGAGAATCAACTTAAGTTCAGTTTTAGATCTGCCGGTGATAGGAGTAGATTTGCGAGTGATAGGATTTATGTTCTGTTTTGCAATGCCGATTAATTCTTCATGCTCAGCTCTCTCATTAACATCTTCAGAAATTAACTCCTGTAAATATATTTATATTGTAAACTTATCTACTATACAGTTCAGAAATAAGATAAAAAATATATTTAATACTTACTTGCTGTTCAATTGCTATCGAAAGTTTTTCGATGGTCTCCGCCATCGTTGGTCTTTCTTTACGTTCTCTACGCAAACATTGATATGCAATGCTTGCGAACGTTTTAACAGAATCTATATCCGTCTCCAATTCTTTTTTATGATTATTTGAGACAATATCATGTATTCTATTCTCTTCATAACATCTTTTCCAGTGACGCACATTAATCTTTAGCTCATTTTTACCCCATTCAGTGCATTGCCTCCCACACATTACTTCAAAGAGCACAACTCCGAAAGAGTAAACATCAGACTCCTTTGAAAGGGAACCCGTCTCCAAATACACCGGATCACAATACCCTGGTGTACCTGCAATATTTGAGATAAGATATGTATATGGTTGGTTGGCTGGGCCAATTTTTGATAACCCGAAATCAGAGATTTTAGCATTATAATCTTCATCAAGTAGGATGTTTGAGCTCTTAACATCTCGATGAAGAACTCTTTGGTGCATACCCATGGGATCATGGAGGTAGTTCAGTCCACAAGCAGCCCCATGACATATATTAAGAAGTTGGGCCCATGTTAGATTAGTTTTACCTAGATAGCGATCAAGGCTTCCATGACATGCATGCATACTCATAAACTAAAATTCTTTCGGGGTTCTCATTGCAATATCCTACTAGAGAGATAAGATTCTCATGTTTGTACTGAGAAAGCATCATTATCTCCTTCCAAAACTCGGCATCTCCTTGCCCAAGTTTTCGATCTAAGCGCTTGAAAGCCACAATAGCTTTTCTCCCCTCCGGTGGGAGTGAAAGTTCTCCCTTGTAAACCTTTCCAAACCCACCGCCTCCAATCGCCTCATCAGTAAAATCATTGGTGGCCAAAGTTATATCTTTCAGTTGAATTCTGAGGTGTTCAAAATCAGTGACGTGAGACATTTTCTATCATAAGATATCAAGGAAAGAAAAATAAAGGGTCTCTATCTAGATAGTGGAGAGAAAGAAAAATAAGTAGTATGGCTTTTTTGGATGATTTGTGAGAGAGAAATATTGATTTTTTGGCTGATTATGCAAATGAAAAGAAAGTCGTACACAAATATTGAAATGATGTCGATCAAGTGAAATGAGTGGACCATTGGTTTCATATTATGAAAGGGTTATGTTATTAAGACCTCCCTTATTATGTGACAATATGAGTGTTTTGGTCAAAAAATATATAAACCGCGATGCATACCGTACAAACCTGCAATGCAATAGGTTCCACGAAACCTTCCTTATGAGAGGGTCCAAATAACTTGTCCTATTATAAAATTATTTGAAGTGAAAGTATGTGTAATGATAGTTGGGGTTATTGTAATATACTCCACTAATCTTTAATGCAATAATAATATCATTGGGTTTTTAAAACAATTGAACCGGTTGAATCGATGAACTGATTATAAACAACGTATATGTTCATCTATTAAAAACGTTGTTACTCAACAAAAAAAGTTGTTTATCAATGAAAATGGTTGTTTGATTCATAATAAACGTTGTTCTCAATAAAAGCGAGTTGTTCTACCAATGAAAAATAATAATTATGACGTTGTTCATGAATAATAATAGTAGTTGTCTATCATAAACGTTGTTCATCAATAAAAAAATGTTGTATAATTTTTATATACAACTAGTTTTTTAGTTGTAATTTTCATATAAGTTGTTTATTATACGCGATATTTATCAATAAAAAATGTTATTCATTAATCAAATTTGTTGTTCATCAATAAAAAGAGCCTTTTTATCAATAAAAATAGTTGTTCATCAGTATTTTATGTTAAATAACATTATAATATACATCAGTTTTCTTCGATATTGTTCATCAGTTACTTCACAATGTTTATCAGTTAAATCATGTTGTTTATCTCACATTGTTTATCAGTTCATCAGTTTTCTATAAAAATATTGTTCATTAGTTCATCAATTTTCTACAAAAATCATGTTGTTCATTAGTTTATCGGTTTTTTTAAAAAGAAATCACATTGTTCATCAGTTCATCAGCTTTCTAAAAAAAATCACGTTGTTCATTAGTTCACCAATTTCTAAATAAATCATGTTGTTCATTAGTTCATCGGTTTTAAAAAAAAAAAATCATATTGTTCATCACTTTATCAACTTTCTAAAAAAAACAAAATGTTCATACGTTCATCAGTTAGTTTCATTTATCAGTTTGTCTTGTTCATCAGTTAAGTTATAATGTTCATCATTTCTGTTGGGTCAATTCAGTACCCGATGATCCTAATCTATGATTTGTATAGAAAATAACTTAAGTGTTGTATATTCGTAAATAGTATACATGTCACTCAGTAAGCTACCTTCAAGATGCTTTGAAGAAATGCATGCATCACCCTATACTTCATATGATCGTAGCCTTAATTAGCCCTACATTGTAATAAAATAAAACCAAAAACAATCACAGATACAAAGCATTGCCGCTACAAATGTCTTGTTTTTTTCCGCGTGAAAGAAATGTAACGTGGTTTTACCTCATTTGTCGCTCGCACAATACCCACCTCCCCCCCCCTCTCTCTCTCTCACACACATAATTAGGGGACTATGTGTTTTGCAACAAGCTTACAATGCAATTCATACCAAACATTTATTAAGACCAAATATATATTAGAGTAAATTACACAAATCGTCCTCATGGTTAGGCCAACATTGCACGTTTCGTCCTTAACTCTCAGGAAGCGCACATATCGTTCTTTTGTTTTCCATTTTGCATTGAGTCGTCCTCTGACCGGACGGGCGTTTGTTTGGTCCATTAAGTATGGTCGCGTGTCGCGCACGTGAGGGGTAAAATGGTCCATTTAAGCATCAAACCACATGGACGATCATTTTCCCCAAAAAACACAAACGTATACCCTTCCCCCCCCCCCCCCAAACACATGATTAAACTCAAATAACCCAACCCTACACACATCTAAATTAACGGCCTCTCAGGTATGAAGGACATGAGCATATTTGTGACATCTATTAAGGATATCCAGGAAGAAGAAGGCGCATTGTTGTTTAGAATTCACAGAAATAGGTTATTAACACATGGCCCACTCATGTATAAGGAAAGATCAGTTACTAATGTGTGTGCTTTTAGTTGTGATTTGGATATCTTTAGTTCAAGCCTTGATAATGTATTATCTGAGATCAAGGGACCATAATGGGTGTTGTTTTCTGTGATCCTAAACAATCCATAGAAAATGGTTTGAAATTGATTAATAGAGATAATGATGTTCATAAGTTGTATGAGTTGGCCGAAACATATGAGTCAGTTGATATCTTTGTTGCTTATAAGCCTCAAAAGTTAGTACAATTTTACTTAAAAAACATAGATTCAGAGGTTGAGGGTTAGGTAGAGCAAGATGATAATTTTTGAATGACATGTCCAACACCTTTTACAACTCGACGTAAATGGAAAGGGATTTATTGGAACAAAAAGCAGTACTATCGGGGTTGCTACCACAGCCTAGACACTAGTGTCGGTGGACGTTGTTGAAATCGTGTAACACGTGACATTTGTGAGGTTCAGTTGTTGCAAGCACTGTGGTTTCATTTAGTGCTTATATTTGTATATCTTGCTCACTATTGTCCTACGCTATATTATTCACAGCTTCGTGGTTTAACTCTTAAACCTACAAGCTCACCAACTTTATGTTGACGTTTTCAAGTATCCATTTTCAAGTGTTATCAATAAGGTAGCATAGGAGGTCGAGGATTGGGACTGGCTTAGCAAACTTAAGACACGACCCTCTCGGGTTATGTGCTCGTGGGGTTATGCATTTAGTGTTTTCTTCCTGACTTTGTTATCTTATGGACTTATGTACTGTGGCCTGTACTTATCTCGACTTGTGGGATTACTGTAACTTTGATTTTATTTTGTATGTAATGCATTTTGTATGTAATGCATTTAGTACTTCTCTATTATGTCATACATTGTGTTTTGTGTTATGAAGTCATACCTCGACTATATTTCCGCAATGATATTTTCGGGGAGTGACAAAGTACAAAGCCTTCCCCTTATATTTTCAACCATTGTTACTGATAGGGCTCGTTAGGGCTGGGTTATGTGTATGTTTGGAGGAAATTGGGACGTGCGCTATAACATCCCGCCTACTCAGACCACAATATTGTCCGCTTTGCCCGCAGGCTCACGGCTTTGTTTTTGTGGCCTCATTTGAAGACTTCCCGGCAGGTCACCCAAGCCAGTACTACTCTCACATGAGCACGCTTAACTGCCAGTTACTAAGAACTCCACCCGCAGTAGACCACAAAACGCGTTGTGTCATTGTAAGGCGAATGTTATCTTATGAGCCCAACATCTCTCCAGGCCACAGCCGATGTAGGATTTGCCTAGGTTGTTACATGCGCGGCACGAGACCATACTTAGCGGACCAAACAAACGTCCGTCCGGTCAAAGGACCGGCAGAATGGACAAACACAAGGACGATATGTGCGTTTCCTGAGAGTTAAGGACAAAACGTGCAATATTGGCCTAACCATAAGCACGACTTATGTAATTTATTTTATATATCACTAATCGTTTTTACTGCGTTTATAGATATCGCTTTCAAAATATGACCTAACTAACCAGAATCGAAATCGTAACCCGATGAGGACAAGATCGAGAAGTTAGTGGAGGAATACATGGAGCACTTGGAACTTGGCAAGAAAGCTCAACGGAAGAAAACGTAGGTCATTTTGTCTACGACGTAGGGCTAATGCCTTCTCTACAGCATAAAAGCTATTGTCTATTTTGATATTTTCTTGTTTTAGATACGCCTTATAAGGAACACCTCCTTTAGGCAGTATATGTTGATGTCTTTTTTTTCTTATTTTTGTGGCTTGTCTACATCGTATAAGTTAGACATCCTTTACGGCGTATACATGTCAATTCCAGTTTGCTCATTTTAGTTTAAGACGGTTATAGACGTGTTTTGTTTACCTTTTTTCTTCAAGTTTGGTTTTTCTATAAATATACTAATATAGGGCTTGATATACTTTTTTTTTAAGATTCGATAATCAATAATATTCTTGACTTTTAGTCTTTTAATCTTTTGTGATTTTGCCGTGTTAGAGTTTTATTCACGCTTTTGTTCTACTTCATAAACATCATTATTCCTTAACTAGAGGTGAGTTATTTTGCATACTCTTATTTCGGTGTTTACCAAGGGACAAATCCACACCATCCATCTAGTTTAATATAATGGTAGGGATTAACCTAAGTCCATGTTTTTTTCTTGTCTTTTTATCTTTCTTTTTATTCACATTTTCTTTTTTCTTTTTTTTAATTCATGCTTTGTTCTTTTTTTCCGTTTTCATACGTTTTTATCTGTTTTCATACGTTTTCGTTTGTTTTCTTACGTTTTCGTCCATTTTTCATACGTTTTCGTCTATTTTCATCCGTTTTCATAAGTTTTCATCTGTTTTCATACGTGTTTTTACGATTTCATACGTTTTCGTTCGTTTTCATACATATTCGTCTGTTTTCTTACGTTTTCGTCCGTTTTTATACATTGTTTTTAAATATTTTCGGCCGTGTCAGATATTTTCATACGTTTCTGAATATCACAAGTGATTTTTAACTAATGTTTTGTAACCTGAAAATCACAAGTGATATTCAGAATATCACAAGTATGAAAACGGACGAAAACAAACTAAAACATATGAAAACGGACGAAAACCTAAGAAAACGGACGAAAATGTATGAAAACGGACGAAAACATATAAAAATATTTTAAAACAGTCGAAAGCGTATGAAAACAGACGAAAACGTATGAAAGTGAGAAAAACAAAACGTGAATTTAAAAAAAAAGAAAAAAAAAAAAAAAAAAAAAAACGTGAATTAAAAAAAAAACGAACACTTAGGTTGACATATTAATTTGCCCTAGGAACCAAAAGAAACTTTCTCTCCTTAACTATCATAATCATGTTATTCTAATATTTAATCCATATCTTAGCGGCAAAGGTACAGATGAGTTTTAAATTACTTTTTCTTATATCCTCTGTTCCAGCGATGCCCACAATAACGTGATCGAAATATTTGCGTGACTTACAACTCTCCCGTAAGTATTCTTCCATAATTAGGAGGGGATGTTTGTTTGTTTAACCTTATACTCTATTTTGTAACCCGGTTCGACCCGGCCGGCTCAACCGGTCGAACCGTTTTCGTTATATTCGAAACCCAGTGCGAACCGCAGGTTTTTTTTAGCAGAATCAAAAGAAACATGGGTGTCTAGACATGTGTATGAACTATGAACTGTTAGGGTTTTTTTTTTTTTTTTTTTTTTTTTTTTTTTTTTTTTTCAGAAACCAACCTAGACCCGGTTTTGAAAACATTTTTATGTTTATTTTTGGGCTTACGAGTTTACGTGGTTTTGGCTTATGTTTCATAAGCTCATTTTTTTCTGGCTTTTTTTGAAACTTGTTAATATAAGATTATTATGTCATAATAAGGTTATACAAGCCGTTTAAGTTTCAAAATAAGCTGAAAAAAATTGAGCTTATAAAACATAAGCCGAAACAACGTAAGTCCATAAATAAGCTTAAACAAACACCAATATACTGTATATTTAGCTTCAAAACACTATGCCAAACACATGGTTACTTGCAAAACACTATGCCAAACACCACCTTAGTCGATAACATAGCAGTATTGACCTTTCGTTTGCTATTCGAGGTTTTTAGTGTTTCAAGTTTAGGTTACCCTTGTCATCATGAACACGACATTTTTTAACACTTCAAGTTCGGTTACATATCAAGGAAGTAATGGACATATTAGAAGATATGTAACTCTCATGACTTTACGAGCACGTACAACTAGTCTCTATTGGTTCATGTATGAACTACATTACAACGCTTCTCAATAGTTGGTGTATTGTGTGACTCATTGTCGAGATAGTATCCTAAAAGCGGTATGTAAGTGGACCAAATGGATCTTCTACATGTTTGTATGCGTTTTTAAATAAGTATTAGTTCTCTTCTGTAAGTGAAAATGGCTTTGATTATCTTATTACATGTATGGGAGACAGATGATTAGTTTATAAGTAGCTTAAACAAGGGCTTATCCCAAACGGCTTATCTGCTTATAGATAAGTGCTTATTTACTCTTAAATAAGCAGATAGGCAGTTTTCTACAACACTATCCCTTTGCAGTCCATTTTGTTATAGCTGATTATTTGATGATGGTCATTCCATTATCACACAACTACTTGCAAAATACAATGCCAAACACCCCCTTACTCGATATAATGTAGCAGTAAAGACATTTTTTGCTCATCATGTTATTTATGCTTCAAGTTTTGTTCTCCCGTAGCCCATATCACTGTTAAATGCTTTTTCAAACACAGTAAGTTCTGTCATATTTCAATGAAGTAAGAACATAATGCACTTGTTGCACTACGTAGAGCGATGGTTCTAACCGTAGGAAAAAAAGCATGTTATGCACACTAATCGGAAATTTATCAAAAGATATATATTATATAGATGCAGGATGCGTTGCTACCAGAATTCGAGATCTACGGGACATATACATTCATGACAATTAGTGCTTGTGTCTATTAGAATTAAAACTTTTAGTGAGTTCCTACTTTAGGCCGCTTTTGCACTAGACAGAAACCGTTCTTCACAGTTGGTGTTTTGGGTGACTCATTACTTTAATAGTATTTTGTCCCTTGATCCTCAAATGGGTCTTTTAGTTGTTTTGAAAGTTGCCCAGAGTGGTATGTAAGGTGTACCCAGTATAACGTGTTCCTCAAACGGGTTTGTTGTTGTCGTGAAACTTGCCCAGAAGTGGTATTTTAGGTGTACCCTTTTTGACTTTAAGTGAACCATATACATTGTGATAAGAAGAACCATATATTCTATTTTGAACCATATACTATAACACTTCTGTAATCACACAGATTAAATTTTGATAGGTGTCTTTATCACTGCAAGCTCTCTAGTCTCATTGTTCAATGGCGTAGGAATACCTGCTTTGGAAGATGGATTGATCTGTTGTTTTTTGAACATGAAACGTACATCATAGATTATATGCTAAGGAAACAGCATAAATTCAACGATTCTCACTATGATATGCCCTTCATTTTTTACATTGAAGGGCATGCTTTACATTTTGGTCGTCGTGAGTTTTGTCTAATGACCGGTCTGCGGTTTGGATCTGTAAGCTTTGGGTTGTACACATCTGGTTCTCTAAATTTTCGTAACAGGGTATTTCCTGACAAGCAAGGGTATATTCTAACCAACTTAGATGAAGATGTTGTACGTCTTTGTCTTTTGTTAGCCTTAGAGGTGATCTTTATGGGTCGTTTATTGACATGCGAGGTGGATGATACACTGATGAGGTTAGTTGATAATCTAGATGATTGGAATGCTTTTCCATAGGGTGAGCATATTTGGACTCATTTATACGACCAACTTCATAATGTATTTGATAAGCACGCGGATGACCCCCTTTTAAGATTGAAGAAAGATCCAAAGCATTGTCCAACATACACACTGTCTGGATTTGTGTTTGGGTTTCAGGTATCCATTTTCCAACTTAACATTTTTACTGATTTGTATATAAGTTTATGTTTTATTTTCATTTTTTATTTTTTTATTCTCATAGGTGTGGATCCTTGAGTCGTTTGAAAAATCTCATGCTTGGTGGATTAAACATCCAAATGTGATACCAAAAGCACTTGCCTGGTCTAGGAAGTCCATCTTTAAAAGAACTGATCGTTCGAACCTTTTTTCAAACGTAAGCCAGTTAAACTTTGTTGTTATTTATTTATTGTTTATAGGTAAAAAAAAGTAAACCTACCCACAAAATTAGATGTTCCATTTCCACCTATCTAAGCACACAATATCTTATCAGACTCAGATTCTTCATCAAATGCTTTTTATCTGTCAGCCTTTCTTTTCATTCTACCTTGAGGCTTGCCTTTGATGGCCAAATGAATTTCATAATCAGCAATATTCTCAATCTTTCTCAGCAGTGGATGAACAATTGGATTAGTTGATTTTGTACACTGCAAATTAAGGCTATATGCTCCTCTCTACTTTTAAACTTCAATGTTGGCTCTGCAATCCCTTTTACCCTTTCCAATATCAGGTTCAGTAACTACACATTTCTACACAGTTTCACCAATCTATAGACTCTTAGCAATAGGTTTGGGTGCAGGGATAGGGTCAGATTGCTTTATGTTGACCAATTGTATGGCAACCTCATTCTCAGGCTTATTTTGGTTTTGGTGCTGGTGTTATTGTGGTGCTTATAATTGTAGCAGATGTTTCCTCTGGGCTTGAAACGTCTAAATTTGCAGCGGCTATAATAATACCAGCAGTTGTTGCAGCAGTGGTTACTTCAATACTATCAGCGGATGCAGCAACACTAGCACTAATTTCCTGCACCACTTTCTTATCCTTTTCTTCAACTGCAGCCTTTAAAGAATCATCCAATACTGTTTCTTTACCTTCCATGCGTCGCCTGAATTTTTACTCTCACTCCTCCCCTGTTTGGATGCATCATCTAAACTTTTAATCATATTGCAGGTTGCCTTCTTTCTCAGTTTCTTCACTTTCCTGAATGCATGGAACCTTGGCCTTCTTAGTCTCTCCAAAACACTTACCGTGTGCTTTGAACCTCCTGATTGTTTCAGCGCGAGTTGTTGTCGAATTTTCAAGACCAGTGATCTTTGACTCCATACTTGTGAATATATCCGTCAATTTGAGATTGAGTTTCATATTATCCTCGCCCACCTTGACCTGTGTAACATGGTCCTAGAAGTGGATAATTGGAATTGTCATCATGTAGAAAGCCATTAGTCGTCAAATCATGTTGGTGTTCCAAACTACCCTCATCTATTCGAGATGTGTCTAACATTGCATCAGACCTAGCCTACATATCCATGTCCCCCAAATTACCCAGTTGTCTAGGGATTCCTCCACCTGTGTTGAATTGCAAAGAACTATTCACATTAGGAGTTGCCATTGGTTGGGTCGTTCTTACGTTTCCACTGCCCTGCCTCAGCAGTGATTTGGGGAATAAATATGTTATCACCAAAAAGTTACAAAACAACTCTTATAGTTTCCACAATCATCAGAAACTAACTAGCAGTGATTGGCCATAACTAGCAGTGTTTTCAAGCTAGCTAGCAGTGGAAATATTATTTGCAGTGATTGCCCAGAACTAGCAGTTTATGACTTTAATTACGAATCCTTTATAAAATGTTGTCGTATGTATCTCAAAGTAATTAACTAAACCATATATTTTTTTTAACCATTACTGAACTTTAGGATTCAACTACAATTACTGATCTGAGACCTACTATACATGAGTTCCAATGTGCATGGTGGATAGATAGCCAAGATTTTTTCAATGACTACGTTCCCAAACCGCCGGTCAGGACCCAACACAGCCTTGTTGATACCTACTTTTCGAGGCTGGAAAAGTCACGACAACGTGCGAAAACTGGTTTGAAAGTAAATTCAAAACAATGCAAGAGTGGAAGTAGTTCCAGAACAAAAAGCCTTAAGGATCATGTAATTTCCGGTCTGAATCGCCAAGTATTTAAACTTGAGTGTATTATTCAGGTTCTCTTTATATTCATTATAATATAAGAATAGTAGGTTCACTTTTTTTTAACATCACCTGCCGGAATTTCCTAACACTTAGACCTTCACAGGTTCTTGCACATGACAGAACTGGTGGTCTTCGGGTATTCCTTTCAACTAATCTATAGTTATTTCTCGCTGCCATTGTTTATTTTTAGAAATTTCATGCATATTTTTTACAGGACAAACTTGATTTTGAGTCACATTTTCCAAACACAAGGACTGCCTTTTCCGATTCACTTAACAACATTTATCTCAAACTGATCGACTTGTCGGAATCTGACGTGGACGTTGCTCAGGTTAATATTTCTTCTTTGCATTTAGTTGTATGGTTGTTATATACAAATGTCATCAGCACTAGTCTGTTCCAGGAGTATCTCCTTTTAGAGGAATTGAAATTCGCGTTGGCAGAGGAAGAAATGTTACAGTTGGAAGAAGAGAAGCTGAATGCTGAGGCCAACATCTTAAGGCTGGAAGAGGCTAATAGGTTGCGGTTGGAAGAAGCTGACATGTTGAAGTTGGAGGGGGAGAAGAAGAAAAAACGACGCGCATTTATGAATTCGTCACATTTTCAAAAGGCTTTAACTCGGTTATCACCCGACAAGAGGATTCTCATGGAACCTGTTTCGCCACAAAACAATCAGGAGGTTAAACGACGTAAAATAAAAAAACACGGTCCTAACATGAACGACCCAACTATTGCTGAGGAGCTTAATAGAGTGAAACATTGGGTAGAGGTATTGTGATAGTGTTTACGAACTTGTCAATATACTTGCTTATCAATAATGCTCTGTCAAACTAATACATTGAAACTGTTTTTTAGGATCTAAGTAGATGGTTTCATTCTGTCGAAACTCTTTGTCTATCTGATGAGATTGAAGAATTCCTCTGTGATCCTGATAGACACCGGTGTAAATTTTCATGGTCAGATGATTATACTGTAGACCGCAATTTCTGGCTTCACTTAGTTTGCTTAGACCCTGCTAGAAAAGGTTGGCTAACTGAGGAGGTTAGTTTATATACGCATTCTTATTCAGATTTTATTTTTTACCCTGTATTTGATTTTCACCATTTCTTAAATTGGTATTTTATTTGCTGCAAATGCGTAGCATATAGACCTATGGGTTGACTACATGGGCACGTACGACCTCAGAATGCTAACTGGGCGATGGTTAGTAGTTACTTTGTTCAGATTCTTCTTCAAAATGGCATGACCGTGTGTTATGTAGACGGGACGAGGTATCCCATGCCCTAGAATGATGTTGAACAGGTAATACATTTACTTTTCATTTCATCCTATTTTTATCATTTACGGTCACTCAATAATCAGGTAGTTCATGATAACAACTTAAAACGACATCTTTTAAAGTATGAACAAACTTGATATTTGTCCCTCATCTTTTAAAGTATGAATAATCAGGTAGTTCATGAACAAACTTGATAACAAATCATAAACTTTCCTTTACGTATTAACAAACTCGATACTCACAAACTTTATCCATAGCTTTTGATCAATCAGCAGTTCTTCCATTGCCACTAGCCGTGGTTTCTTTTAAAAGATGCTACTTGATGCATACTTTGAATAATTCGTCCAACATAACCAAACAATCCTCCCCTAAATTTGATATTTACAATCCAAATCATCAAGTTTCTTCTTAGGCACAAGATACCTTCTTTTTGGACGGTGCTTCCAAAGTGCTATAATCTGTATGCTCTATCTCAGAATCTGAATACCTTCTTTTTGTATGCCAGTGATCTTAGACTCCATTGTAGTACGTTTATCCATCAATTCCTTTATAAGTTTCATGGTATCGTCATGATAAACTAACTAGCAGTGTTTTCGTAACACTAGCAGTTTTTCCATGCAAGCTAGCAGTTGGAACAGTTTTGCACTCCAATCTTCCAACCAAGTTATTATAATTTTTTTACACAATGTTATTATTATTATTATTATTATTATTTGTTATTTATTTATTTATTTAATGTTTCAATTCATTGTTTTTTTGTTCGTTTTTCTTTTTATTTTTTATTTTTTATTTTATTTTATTTTATTATTTTTTTTATTAAATTTTTTTTGACACTAAAAGGTCCAGCAGCAAAGGCCAAATAAATCCTATCGCTCATAAACATAGCAGTTATAACTTATAAGTGTAACCCAACCACAAAAACATGATATCCACTAGCATGACTTAACAAAAAGAACAAGCAGTTGAATCATACTCACTAGCCGTAGTAAGATTTCCAATAGCAGTACTACCTTTGTTACAAAGTTTTGAAAAAAACATCTTGAGATTTGAGACCAAGTATGCATGAAATTTACAATTCAAAACTAGTTGATTTAAAGCCTTGAATGAATAGTCGAGCCTTCAACGTAGTTCTAGAACGTGCAACTGCTTCATACTCACCTTCAGTGGTGGAATTCGCCATAATTGTTTGCGTCTTACACTGCCATGAGATAAGTCTGCTTTCCAAAAACTGATCCCCTCCATTTGTAATCGTTCGATCCCAACCGTATATTGATTACCCTTTCAGCAGTTATGGTAACACAAGCCGTAGTTAACAGTTAGAGCAACATATTAGGAAGTACACAAGCAGATGAATTCCCCAAAAGGAGTAGTTTCTATACAACCCAAGACCGTGCATGAAAACGTTATCCATTATCTAAAACGTCCATTAGTAAGTAACATATTGCTTACCAGCCGTAAGCCATGTCAACAGCACATACAAACACGACAATTGTATTCTTATATTTACCTTTGACCAGATAAATGAAAAGTCACTTTTATTAATTTCAGACGTTGACCAACTATATCCTAATACACAGCCAACTTTCTTTTAGGTTTTTATTCCTCTCAACGAGACTGTTAAACACTGGTGTCTTGCCCAATTTAACATACCTACAGGAGTGGTAACATTCTATGATAGCGGCGACACGCGTGACTATGAGTCACGTGCATGGTATGTTCGTATTAGGGAGTGCTTACAGGTATCTTCTTATTATAACCCACTCATATTATTACTTGTTTGTTATACTTTGTGACCAGACACCATGCTTCTTATAACCAACATATATAATACAATTACGGACAACACATACATAAATAAACTTATACAGTAATTTGTTATACTTTATGACCAGACACGAATAAACCATGCTTGTGAGTAGTTGCCCATTATTTGTGTCTAGTTGCCCAAGAACAAATTTATTGTTGGCCAAAGTTTCTTGGATGTTGTGTTGTAGCAGTTTGACTTTGAATTTTGTGCACACTAGTTCCCTTCTAGTACATGCAACTATGTACCACCATCATTTCCTTACATCTATTCACCATTAATAAACCGTCTTTCTTATTTGAAATCCCAATTTTTATTTACTACAACCAACAACATAGTTTCTCATAAACAGTTGTTATACTTACTTGTCTATAATCTATAGTAGTAACATCAAACGAATACCACAACCAACAACATATTATCTAAAATATGTGTACATTAACTAGAACCAACCAAAAATAAAGTACATAAATCTGCTTGCTTCCGTATTTTAACAATTTATTTTCCTGATTTTAATTTACATTGTGTCCCGCACATATAATATGATATAGGAAATATATACTTAGCTAGCAAGCTTGATTACTTTAAATTTACAACTGCACATAAGGTTCATGATTTAATAGGGACACATATGATTTAGTTGCCCATCGTATGTATGTGGTTGCCCAAAAACAATTAACTTGTTGGACACAAGTTTCTTTGTGCCTTTTTTGTGCATAGTTAAAGTTGTAAAATTAATGGACTAGTTCCCTTCAAGTACATGCCACTAGCTACCACCATCATTTCATTACGTCCTTTCCTCATTAATAAAGTTTGTCCTACTTATGTGCATCCCCGATTTGGGTTTTTTACAAAATATCCATTCAATATTGAAATAGCACAGCCAAGTGCACACTTAGTCAGACTTTATGATATAAAAGTCTGAGTTATATTATGGTAGTGTATTATTACATAAAATATAAACGATATGTACATATAATAATAGCATATGTGTGTTAGTTCATGTAACCAAAAAGTAATCAATATAAACCTGTTTAATGGCGTTTATTTACAAAACATACTAAATTAATAATTTTTCTAACCCAAAGGACGTAAAATTTTGTTGCATTTGGAACTAAACAAAATTCAAACTGGTTTAGTTGCCCCCAAACTGAAACTAGTTGCCCAAAATGGTTATCTTGTGCCCAGGAATCGGTTGAGTACAAGAGAAGCTTCATTAATTAAACTTGGCCTAATGTGCAACAGTAATTACTTGACATGACTCAACTATTCACCACTTGACTATCCACATTAATTCAGATAGACTTCAATTCAAAATAAACTCCATGTCACCCCACCCCCGCTCTTTCCCCCCACCCCATTTGGGTTATATAAACGGACAACATATATGCCAATATCATACAACTTTTGTCAGGGGACACACACTAGCCACAACACAATTTACTACAAAAGAAATGGATAACGTACTTAAAGACATGGTTAACAACGTGTTTGTGCGTAACAATGAACGTGACTTCAAGTTCTTAAGTGACATGCATGCAAAGGTGATCGACCTAACTTGTCGTTGCACTGTGAGGGCTGAGCAAATCAAGCAGTTGGACTGCGTGGTTGGGTCCAGGCTTGCCAGTGCTGTTTTGGAAATCCTGTGTGTAATTCAGGACGAGGAGCTTGAGAAAAACAGGACGCTGATGAGGCTAATGAGTGAGACTCAGCTCCAAGTTCTCAAAAAAATCTCCTTTCTGGCAAAGCTGTGCAAAAATTATTAATCCTCTACTCCTACCTTGTTATGTGGTCTCTCTCACATTCTGTGATTGTCATATTTTGTGTTTTGGTATCTTCATGAATGTCGTTGCTACGTTGATGTATTTTGTTATCCTTTAATGTATTGAAATGTAATCTATTATGAATAAAAATATTTCAAAGCACATGTCAAATGTTCGAACGTTGTTTATGAATCACCAATTAAAAACATATAACACTTTTGAACACATAATTTATAACATGAAACTAGATATCATATTTAATCCTTGCTGTTCAAAAAAAAAAAAAAAAAGATATCATATTTAATCCGGCTTGAACAAACACCTATATTTCATCAGTAATTTGGTGACAAACGAGGTTATTTCGATTATATAATACTTACATTTTTCTGACAAGCCGCTAACAAGATCACTCGTCTATTTATTTTAACAGTTTCTGTTATTCTACAGGTCAAACTACCAGTTTTTCTAGAGCAAGCAAATGTTTTTGATAAGACTGGAATACATCCGAATGACTATAAGATTTCATTTAGGTTAGCCGAAAACGTTCCTAAGCAAGGTGGGATTTTTGGTGATTGTGGTGTGTGGGTTTATCGATTGGCACATGGTCTATCGTTGCACGTTGATAATCCAGCTGACGTCGCGCTAGCATATCGCGAGAAGATGATTTAGTTTTTTTATAAACATAGATTTTATGATTTGTACTAACAGTTTTAAACTTATCTCCAACAACACTTTCATTGTTTTATCATGCACCATCTATTGATATATTCATTCACACATAAGCCATTAATGACTAGACAATGGATTCATAACAACTATTTACTACACTAAACATACTTATAACATGCATACATAAACCAATAATCATACTATACTTTGCATGCAGCAACCTTGGGTACGTGTAACATTCATTCAAAAAACAATGGGAGACACGACGTAAAAGTATGTACACATTTACATCTAAATTTGTTGTACAATACAAATAATCTTTCTTTTTAAAACTCCACAACTCTAGTTCATTTATTCTTCATTTGGACGTCCATTTATTCATGACATTTGGCCGTCCATTCCAAGAAAAAATAAAAAAGGGTCACACATAGGTTTGTCAATTGATTTATTCCCATATCATTACACAGACACACTACACATAAAAACTTATAACAAATTAACCAAAAATTTCCCTATTACTATTTCCATATTAAAATAAACGGGTCATACTTTTCATATTATTAATAAGTACATTATTAATAGTAAAATAATAATACAACCTTTCCTAATATATATCAAATCTTCATATATATCACATTTGTACACAAGTGATAATGCCAATCTCCCAGCCCTCTATTTCATAAAAAAATTCTGCTAAGCCTCCAGTTGCCTTATTTGATTTCAAGCCAAGGTATGCCTGCCATTACCTTTCGTGATTGTCACTTGCCCTTACCAGGTTTTTGTCCATACATGCTAATCTCATTTGTATACATTTATTTACCTTTATTACAGGAGTACTACACGCTATGCATCTGAGAATCTTGTAGTTGAGATTCACTACGATGGTGAGTTCATTCGGTTGCCCAAATTAACTTACGCGTATGGGCGCACCCTTGTGCAAATGTTCAGTAAGTCCACAAGGATGAACTTTAATCAAATGCTTGACTTTTTGGCCAACAAATTAGAGTGTGAGATACGGGCTTTATCTTTCTCAGACTAACAGTTTCCGGTTTCTCAAAATCATATACAATAGTATCCTCTGCACCACTTAACCGATCAAATCGGTTAAATGGTCTGAGAAAGATAAAGATAAAGATAAAGAGAAAGATAAACGACGCCGAAAGGTTTGCTGATGAGCGTAAGTTGTGTAAGCTGGTTGATGTCGGGAAGATCAAGCTGTGGTGGAGTGAAGTTTACACGTTTCTGATATGATTCAACGGCAAGCTGAAGATCTTCAACACGTTCTTTGATGACAATGCGTCTGATGAAGATGAGCAGTGACTTGATGAATTCACGTTGTACTTCAGTTGGAAATTGTCTCATGCGACCTTGAACTTTAGCAAGGTACATGTCTTCAATATCGTTGATGTTCAAATTCTCAAAGTCAGCTTCAGAGAATGCATAGTCCCTTTCGTCTTGTCTTTTGACCACAATCTTCTTGAGAAAAGTGTAGTCCCATTTAGACGATAGACCAACATGTTGGATGGCCACGATACTTTTAGTACTGAACACTTCATGTTGAGACTTCTGGACCAAGCAGCTTCTGTAGTAGATTCTTCGGCGTTCCGGCCAATGGTGAATCCTATACATTGCATCTTGGTCATACGCTACCACTTTGTCAGAAAACATGTGGGTAGCACGTTCCTCGATGGCTATACAATCAGAGTATATGGCAGCAGGGAATGGAAGTGTCAGAGATATAGCGTATTTCCTTGAACCATCGCCACCGTGTTGAAGAAAATCTAAGTCTTTGTTGAAGAAATGTCTGAAAGGAATCCTAGGCTGATCAGGTTGGCCAATGGTATGTAGAGGTCGAGACCAGTCGGTGTAATATGGAGGATCGTCCCGTTTGGTGAAGTCGATGTTTGCTTTTGGGTTGAGCCAATCCATGTTATTAGACATGGCTCGAGCAATGTTTTCAAGGTGATAATCAACCTCGATTGCACTTTCCGAGCTGTCTTTCAAAAGTAGGAATGCTTCATTCTTGATGCGCTTCAATTCAGATTTCGTCATCTTCTTCACCCGAAACCTTTCTTGCAAAATCTTTGCATGCTCCAAGGTACTACCGTCTACCAATTCTTGACCTTCTTTAGGGTAGGGGGTGTTGTTAACAAGTGTAGCGAACCATTCAAATTCTTCAGTTTTATCATCATCTAGCCATGATATGACGTCAGTATGAAGCGTCTTCTTCTTCTTTTTCGAAGGCTTAGATGATGATGTTGGTTTCTGTCCTTGTTTGGGAGAGGTGGGTTGTTGTTGGGGCTCAAGGACCTCTTCATCGTCACCACCCGTATACTCAAAGTAATCACCTGTTTTTTGAGTCAGGGGTGGTAACTCGGAATCGTTCCGAGGTTTATCAGTAGAAGACCGAGGTGGAGGAGACTTCTGTTGAGAAGAAGTCCGTTGTAGAGGAGGTGGCATCGAAGAAGATTCACCAGCTTGCTTCTGACGTTTAGATGCAGAGTCCTTGTCCTTATCATCATCATCTCTTGGCCGTTTGGGTTGATCGGCTGACTCCTTGCATGATGATCTGAGTTGAAAAGCAAGTAGACCTTCGAAAAATTTAGCTTCATCCGAAGTAAACGTTGCAGATCGCTTTGACATTTGCATCACTAGTTTAGCGATTAACTCAGATTCAGAGAGATCAGCTTCTTTGGCCATTGTATGTTTAACTAATGCAACGATGTTAGGGGTGAGTTGTCTGGAAAATACTTCTCTAGTCACACCGGGGACAGTGTCGAGAAGAAACTTGTGGGTATGATCTCTTGCTGTCTTCTCCAGTTCCTTTTGGACTTTAGGAACGATATCTTGAAGGTACTTGTTAGTGTAACCTTCGATCATTTCGTTCAGTTCCTCTTTACGATGATTCTTCATGAACTTCTGAACAAACTCCCTTTCTTTCTGCATCTTGTCTTTCTCATCATTTAAGTACTGTATTTGGTCAGCAAACCAATTCAGTTTTCTGTAAAGCATGTCCTTCTTTCTGACTTGTTGGACAACTTTCACAATTCTTTCATGAGTCTGAGAGATCCAAGAGCGAGGTGGTTTCTTCACAGATTTGGATGATGATCTGGTTGACTTCTTTGATGGTGGTGGTGATGAATGAGATGAAGAGTCTGATGATGAGGAGACATGAGGAGGTTCGGGGTCCTTAGGCAGTTCAGAAGTTTCCTTCTGTGAATGTGTGGGACTTTCCAGAAGCAACTTGTCATAATCATCATCTTTATCTTTCTCAGACTTCTCAGTTTCCGGTTTCTCAAAATCATATACAATAGTATCCTCTGCAGGCTTTTGTTGTTGCACAAGAGTGGTGTCACCAGCTCCCTTATCAGGTTGATTAACCGCATCAGGAGTTGGTGAAGATTGAGCTGCACCACTTGACCTACCGGGGCCACCCATTTGGTCTTTAGCAAATTCTTTAGCCTTTTGAAGATGTCTGATGATTTTAAACTTCTTCCTGTATGATTTATCCAATTGCACTTCTTCTTCTTCAGAGCTCTCATCATAGGGTACAATTGCTGGAGTCTTCCCTTTTCCTTGGACAGCTGGAGGACTTGGAGGTTTTGCTACTGAGGCAGGTGCTTCGGTTGCAGTTGCAGAGTAATGAACCTCTTCATCTGTATCAGTATCTTCAGAGCTCTTGTCCACAAGCTTTCTTTGTGGTTCAAGTGTGGGAATAGGTTCGGCTTCCTTTACTGGAACAATCCTTTTAGAAGGAGGATTCCTTTTAGGAAGCTTTCTTTGACTCACAGTACTTGTTGCGCTTCCTGTACTTCCTCTTCTGGTTCTCCTTACAGCTGTTCCAGAAGATTTTTCATCGAGATGACCAACTTTGCCTTGTCTAACTGCTTCCAGATACCTTTTGTACGTTTCGAGCTTTCTGACATCTTCAGTTAGAAGGAAATCTGGCAACACAGCACCTTGTTTCTTTGTAGACGATTCCTTGATTCTGACAGATAGAATAGGTTCCGTCAACATATCGTGATTGTCGGGGTCATTGAGCCTCTTGGGAATATCAGGATGAAGTCCAAGTGCTTTTTGGATCAACAGTTTAGTATATCTGATGTAGGGAATCTTTGAGCCAAGCTTGTTGAGAAATGACATCATGTCATCCCAAATCAGAGCTTCGATAGCGATGTGTTTCATGTTGACCAATGCCCAAAATATTTGCAGTTCCATGAGCTTAGGATGCTCATAGCCACTGTCACGACCAGAAACAGACTTGGTGATGATCATGTAGAGAGTTCTCCATGGTTGAGGAATACTCTTAAGCTCTACGTGAGAATGCTTGGTGATTACTCCTGTAGCCTCGTCATAACCGATATCGATTAAGAATTGGAGAGTGAGCTCTTCAACAGGTGTGGTATATAGTTTGGTTGGATCGACTTCAGGAATTAGGAGAACAGCCCTTAAGTCTGCAGGTGTAATGGTGACTTGTTTGTGATTCAGAGTCACCGTCACAGCAGTTCGTCCTTTGACCCTTTCCATAGTGTTCCAGAACTGTTGGATATAGATCTCAGGAACAGTTGCAGAGTGAGTGAGCATATTCTAATACGGATGAGTCCTCAGAATATCAATAGCAATTAAACACGAAGATTCTGAGCAAGTGAGGGTGTCAAAGTCAACACGGAGATTATTCTTTCCTATCTTCATTGGATAGCCATAAGGATAGATATCAGCAATGGAGAGAACTTCAGATGCATCCACATTCATTTGTTCAGCCATGTCGTGATCTGAAATAGCATTAGCCAAAAGAACCAACATATCGAAAGACATAATGTTTGTCAACAGAAGGTCTTATTGTCTAGTTATTGAATGTACAGTGTCAATGATTGTTACGAGTCCTAAGTCACTTGTAGGTCCAATAGTCTAATAACGTCGTGAAATGTTTCGTGAGTTAGTTAACTTTAAGTTTTAAAGTTTATGTTATCACTTATTGTTCACAACATATCAAACGATTAAGTTTATTAGTGACATTATTAGATTCGTGATGATATGATAAGTTTATTAACAAGTTTGTACACGTAACAATTCATAATGAAGGTCCATCCAGGCTTATGCGTAGCAATGACAAAGTTATGCGTAAGCAAGTGTTTTATACGCGTAGTTATAAGCTTACGCGTAGGATCCTATCTTACGCGTAGAAAAAATTACGCGTAGGAAAAGGGGACCTTACGCGTAGAACTTACGCGTAGGCGTATAAAAACCTTACGCGTAAGGTTTACTCGTAAGAGTAGACCTTATGCGTAGAGGCACTGTTTACGCATATCCTTCACAGGATACGCGTAGTCCCACTGTAGAACCTTACGCGTAGGCATAACTGACTACGCGTAGGGTAATCCTTATGCGTAGAAATGCAAATGACCTTTGTTCTGAATTTTAAGCGTAACAAATCCTGAAATAAGTTCATCAAATCATTAACATTATCACAGAATATCATTTTAACAACAATTTATGGCAAGAACACATGTCAAACAGTTATGTGTAGAAATCCTTACGCGTAATTTAAAACCCTAAATCTACGCGTATGAATTTTAGCCATAGAATTTGCACAAAAGTTTTTCAGGTATGTCATAGATGTTGTGAGAGTATATTGACCAAGTTTTAACACTTAGTTTGCAGTGAATCAAAAATACCCAAACTCAAGAACCTTAAACCCTAATTTCTAATTCTGAAACAATTAGTGTTTCTGGGTGGTTATAGAGCATGGAAATCATCAATTTATCATCATATAAACATTACACAACAACCTTTTTGACCAAAACACTTCTCATTTGAAAACACCCAAATTCGACTCATAAACCCTAACCATTACAACGTGTTTCTGAGTGTGTTTTGAGCTTAGAAACGATATCATAGATGTTATTAAAACATTTTGACACATTCTTTTTTAACCACAAACACCCATTCTTGATTGGGTGTTCATACGTTTACGCGTAGACCACTAAATCAAGATTACACGATGTTTTAACCGTTGGATTCGTGTAAAATTTAAAACCATTGTTTAAAATCTTGTTAGGAACATGAAATCACTTACAAATTGACGATCTTAAACACGGTTTTGATGAACGATTCTTAGGCGTCTAAAATTTGTTACCAAAATTTAAAATGTGCTTAGGTTGCCAATTTTGTAGCACATTAGAACTAAATCACCAGATGCGCATTTGCATACTTGTGGGTTAGTTCTTACCCACAAACACCAATTTTTTCTTACACAGTTTTACAAAATTATTGTAGATACTATAGCAAAGATTCGAGTTTTGTGTGAGTCTTTGTGCAACATTACCAATCCCAAATACTCAGCTTAAACCCACAAAAGTTTACTCTTCACAAAACCAGTTTTTCCAACAACACATTACAAATATACTACTATTTAACTACTAAAGGTACGAGATATTGGTGGGTCTTTGTGATTAACAAAGTCTTAATCTTTAATCCCAAATTCCAAGAACTCAAACCCATAAAAACTAAGTGACGTTTGATTCACAATTTTGAACCAGTTATATGAGAGTGTTGTAGATACTGTATGGACTTTTTGAAAACACGTTTAAGATACCGATTTTAAGTATGCGCATCTAAATCCCAAAATTTAATGCGCATTCCTAAAGATGTGTATTGACAAACTGTACACAAGAACGGTATTTAACAACAATTTTACTATAAGACACTATTACAATTACTAAACTAC
>BPTQ01000008.1:360749871-360764858 GCA_019973895.1 Chrysanthemum seticuspe | reverse complement strand
TGAGTGTTGTTGAATATCATCGTCAAGAGGAATTAGATGCAGAAGACGAGAGTCGATCAAAATTAAAAAACGTTGTTTACAACAAACCTTTTAATTATAAAAACGCGGTCACTTTCGTCACACCAACGGATTCTTCTAACACACCAAGGGTTATCATCAAAACACCTGAGTCTTCTATTGTTAATCCCCAACCAGATTATGCACAAACTTATGGTCCTTTACCTTCCATTAGTGAAGTAAACTCAAAACCTGAAAATCGAAAAATTCTTCGATATTTTGACATTTTCATGGCTGACCTCAAAATTTTACAACATGAGATAGAATATCGCTCTGAAATCAAAGTTGAACACTTTCAATCGCCTCTGGCGCGAGAACAAAGAGACATTTTTCAGAAAAATCTTTTACCTAATGTTAAAAAATTGAAAAGTTGTGCAATTGCCTGGGAAAAGGATTTTCATAAGGAACTTGGGGTAATGAAAAACGTTTTCGAGAAAACAGAAACATCTATTTCTAACACTAAACGCAAAAAGAAAATGTTGAGAAAAGATGTTGATCGACTCTTGGAAGATGTTATCTGTGCTGATATCCATAATGTTGTGTTACTTCATGCTTTGCCATTTGCATCTGATTACATCTCTGCTGATATTGTTGAAAATGTTGTAACTGTTGAGAACACCGATAATGTGCTTCAGATCGAGTCTTTAAAAGCTGAAAATAAACGATTACTCAATGAAATTTACAATGCAAAACGTCGTCTTCATTGGTGTGAAAAAGATATTCACAATCATCAACTTAGTTTTCAAAAGAAAATCGCTCAGTTGAGTGCAAAATCTTCTGATCCTAAAATTGAGCAACTGGATGATCAAAACGTGTCTTTGAAAAGTTAAATCTCAAAATATGAACAAGAACTTTTAAAAGTTAAACAGGAATATGGTGTCATATTTGATTTGCTCAATAAGACTCGTCATGAAGCATCAAACGAACTTGATCACTATCTTGCTCACACTAAAGAAGTCATGAATTTTGCTGGTAATATTCGTTCTGAAAATCAAGATTTGATTCACACTATCTCTAAGTTAAGAGAAATGTTAGGAAAGTATGAACAACTTCCGCCTACAGTGATTAAGAGATTAGCACCAGTCACACTTAGTAATCGTGAACCTAGAATCCCTACTGCCAAATCACAAGTTGCTAATGTGTTTCCCTCTACTGAAACAGGAATAGTTGCGTCTTTTCCAAACGTCCGCACTTCCCAGCCTAGGAGCACTCAATCGAAGAATAGGAAGTTGCGACCTAAGAAAAGATCAATAAGGAATGCTAAAGTAGAAGAACACCCTAGGACTCTGAATAAGACTCACGTTGCTTCCACTATAGATGTTGCGTCTGGCAAATGTAATAGAAATAGTGATGTAACGAATGCTAAACCGTTAAGTACTTTTGATATTCAGTCTGATGCACCTTGTGTTATTTGTCGAAAGAGTATGAATTCTGATTGTCATGACAAATGTGTTGCTAAAGCTATAATCTCTCGTCTACGGAATCCTAAGAATCGGAATACCTCTAGGCCCACTAATCATTCTAAGTCTGTGCTTGGTAGACCGCCTTCTTTAGATTCTAAGGCAAATGTTGCTGTCACTGTAGCTCCAGTTTCACCTCCTAAGAATGTAGTACCACCTAGTGCTTTCACTAAGACTAAAGCAAAAATTAGTTATAGATGGCAGAAATGGATATATAACACACTAGGATTTAAATGGATGCCTAAAATTATTAATGTATGTATATCTAATATACCTGCTTCGGAACCCTCTAACATTTCGGGTTCCACATCTACTTCTATTCCATCTGTGTCGTCTGTGTGTAATGCATGTGATACAGATCATTCTCTGGATTGTTGATAGCGGATGTTCCCGACACATGACAGGCAACCTTAAACTGTTATCAAACTTTATTGCAAAGTTCATTGGCACTGTCAGGTTTGGGAACGATCACTTCGCAGCTATCATGGGCTACGTAGATTATGTCAATGGGAACATCGAAATTAGCAGGGTTTACTATGTGGAAGGCCTCGGTCACAATCTGTTTTCAGTAGGTCAATTTTGTGATGGAGATTTGGAGGTTGCTTTCAGGGAGAAAACTTGTTTCATTCATGATCTACAAGGAAATGACCTTATGTCTGGCTCACGTAATTCTAGTCTCTACACTATCTCTATGCAAGACATGGTTGCTTCCTCTCCCATCTGCTTGCTTTCCAAGGCAACATCAACAAAATCCTGGCTATGGCATCGTCGTCTCTCACATCTAAACTTTCAAACCATCACCAACCTTGCTCGACACAAACTAGTTGAAGGACTCCCACGATTCCGGTATTCAAAAGATCACCTTTGCTCAGCCTGTGAACAAGGGAAAAGCACTCGTGCTCATTTTCCTTCAAAGGTGGAACACAGCTCTCAGCATGTGCTTCATCTTCTTCACATGGATTTGTGTGGCCCGATGCGCGTGCAAACGATCAATGGCAAACGCTACATCTTAGTAATTGTTGATGACTACTCACGATGGACTTGGGTCTACTTTCTTCGAAGTAAAGACCAAGCTCCACAAATGATCATCACCTTTCTCACAAAAATACAGGTTCAGCTCCGCAACACCGTCAGGATAATCAGAACAGATAAAGGAACTGAATTTGTTAACAAAACCCTTCGTGAATTCTATGAGAAAGTGGGAATTCAGCATCAAACATCTATTGCACGTACACCTGAACAAAACGGAGTTGTTGAAAGACGAAACCGAACGTTAGTGGAAGCTGCAAGAACAATGTTAATCAATGCTAAACTTCCAGATTACTTATGGGCAGAAGCTGTATCTACTGCATGCTATACTCAAAACCGTTCTATGATCACAAAACGCCACAACAAAACACCTTTCGAGCTTGTCCACAACTATAAACCGAACCTCAAACACTTTCATGTATTTGGATCCCTTTGCTATCCAAATAATGATCGTGATGATTTTGGAAAGCTCAAAGCCAAAGCTGATATTGGAGTCTTTATTGGATACTGTGACAATTCTAAAGGTTTCCGAATCTGGAATCGTCGAACTAAGGAGGTAATGGAAACGATTCATGCTCACTTTGATGAACTCACGGAAATGGCTTCTGAGTACAACAGCTTAGAACCCGGTCACAACCGCTTAAACTTCCCTCAACCCCCATCATCAGCTGAACAAAGCCCCCAACTAACTCGTCAACAAATGGAAAGGTTATTTGCTCCTCTGTTCTGTGACGACATTGATGAACGTGCTCCAGGTGTATCCGCTGTTTCCGCTGCACAACCTGATCATATTCCTATACCTGATACACCTGCTACAACAACTTCTGTTGAAGATGCACCTACACCAGTTGACTCCAACACAACAATTGAACACACCGCTTCCAACAATGATGAACCAGCTGATGATATTCTGAATGAAGTACCCCCACCTGCAGATTTTGATCCAAATGCGTTCTTCAACCCGTTTGCTAATGAGACTGCTGCACCAGATGTTGCAAAATCTTCAACAAACCATTTGAATCCTCAGAATCTGCACAATGTATACCAACATCAACCCTCTACACACCGATGGACTAAAGACCATCCTCTGGCTAACATTATTGGCAACCCGAATCAACCAGTCGTTACGAGACAACGTCTTCACACAGACGGTGAACATTGCATTTATGCACTCACTGTCTGCCAATCTGAGCCTAAAAACATTAAAGACGCAATGACAAAAGACAACTGGATTGAATCCATGCAGGAAGAACTCAACCAATTCAAACGTCTTGAAGTATGGGAACTGGTTGAAAGACCAACAGGGGTCTACGTCATTGGTCTAAAATGGATTTGGAAAAACAAATTGGATGCTGAAGGGAACGTCATCCGAAACAAGTCACGTCTCGTTGCTAAGGGTTATCGTCAGGAAGAGGGAATAGACTTTGAAGAATCTTTTGCTCCGGTTGCTCGTCTTGAGGCTGTTCGGATATTTCTCGCGTTCGCGGCTCATATGAATATGACGGTCTATCAAATGGATGTCAAAACGGCGTTTCTCAATGGACAACTTAAAGAAACGGTTTATGTCATCCAACCTGATGGATTCATTGATCCAGAGTGCCCGAACCATGTCTACAAACTGAACAAAGCACTTTATGGTCTCAAACAAGCCCCTCGGGCATGGTACGATAAGCTATCATCTTTCCTCATTGCCAATAATTTCACCAAAGGCTCGGTTGACCCAACTTTTTTATACAATATCACGGGGCACATATCTTAATTGTTCAAATTTACGTGGATGACATCATTTTTGGGTCTACAAATAAAAAGTTTTCAACCGCTTTTGCAAAACTAATGAAGAAAAATTTTGAAATGTCCATGATGAGTGAACTCACGTTCTTTCTAGGACTGCAAGTTCATCAATCACCCCGTGGTATTTTCTTGAGTCAGTCCAAATATGCCCTTGAATTGTTAAACAAGTTTGGAATGAAAACCTGTGATACTTATGCCACACCAATGACTCATACCAAGAAGCTAGACGCTGATTTACATGGGAAATTAGTTGACCCTACCAAATACCGAAGTATTATTGGGTCCCTCATGTATCTAACAGCTAGCAGACCTGATATTGTCTTTGCCGTTTATCTATGCTCCCGTTATCAGTCACGACCAACTGAAACCCACCTCTCTGAGGCTAAAAGAATCCTCCGATACATCAAGGGAACCATTAACTTGGGGATCTGGTATCCGAAGGATTCTGGTTTTGAACTAATCGCTTTTTCAGACGCTGACCACGCAGGATGCTTAGACTCAAGGAAAAGTACCTCAGGAGCTCTACAATTTCTCGGTGATAAACTGGTGTCTTGGCAATCAAAGAAGCAGGATTGTACATCGCTGTCATCAACCGAAGCAGAATATGTAGCCATGTTCGCGTGTTGTGCTCAAGTCATCTGGATGCGAACACAACTCAAAGACTATGGTTACATATTTGACAGAATTCCGATGTACTGCGACAATCAGAGTGCCATTGCGATCTCGTGCAACTCAGTTCAGCACTCGAAATCAAAGCACATCGATCTTCGCTATCATTTCATCAAGGACCACGTGGAACAGGGTACCGTTGAATTATACTTTGTGGGTACTGAATACCAATTGGCAGATCTTCTCACCAAAGCATTGCCTACCGCTAGGTTTAATGAGCTGATCCACCGAATTGGTATGAGGTGTTTGACTCAAGAGGAATTGGATGACCTCTTAAAACAGTCTTAAAAACCTGTCAAACACCAAAACATCTTTTGTAATTAATTTTTCAAAAACAAAATACAAAAATATAAAATCTTATAAAACAACAAAAATATTCTTCTAATCTATAATCTTTCAACATGGCAAGTACATTTCTTCCTTCAACACTGTAATCCTTCAAAATTCAGTATTTTTTTACGACCACGTGTTGAGGGGGAGAAAATTTTTACTTAACTGTTTCAAAACATCAGTGTACTTGCATGTTTTCATATCTCGGTTGTTTCATTTTACAATGGTGGTGCAATTTCTGGGTAAATGACACTCCTCGGACTAAATTTATAACCTTTCATTATTTCTTAAGTCGAGGGGGAGTGTCGTCATGTTTCTTTCCTAAAAATCTTTGTTTGGTAACATAAATGGAAGTTAAATGGCTTTGTTTGATAAAGGAAAAGGTGGAGGGACCAAAACTGTCAAAACCTTAAAGATATTTTGAATAAAAATATCCTCCACCTAACATTTCACTTCTCATTTATTACTCAAAACCTAAAACATCCAACGCCTAAGAATCGTTCATCAAAACCGTGTTTAAGATCGTCAATTTGTAAGTGATTTCATGTTCCTAACAAGATTTTAAACAATGGTTTTAAATTTTACACGAATCCAACGGTTAAAACATCGTGTAATCTTGATTTAGTGGTCTACGCGTAAACGTATGAACACCCAATCAAGAATGGGTGTTTGTGGTTAAAAAAGAATGTGTCAAAATGTTTTAACAACATCTATGATATCGTTTCTAAGCTCAAAACACACTCAGAAACACGTTGTAATGGTTAGGGTTTATGAGTCGAATTTGGGTGTTTTCAAATGAGAAGTGTTTTGGTCAAAAAGGTTGTTGTGTAATGTTTATATGATGATAAACTGATGATTTCCATGCTCTATAACCACCCAGAAACACTAATTGTTTCAGAATTAGAAATTAGGGTTTAAGGTTCTTGAGTTTGGGTATTTTTGATTCACTGCAAACTAAGTGTTAAAACTTGGTCAATATACTCTCACAACATCTATGACATACCTGAAAAACTTTGGTGCAAATTCTATGGCTAAAATTCGTACGCGTAGATTTAGGGTTTTAAATTACGCGTAAGGATTTCTACGCATAACTGTTTGACATGTGTTCTTGCCATAAATTGTTGTTAAAATGATATTCTGTGATAATTTTAATGATTTGATGAACTTATTTCAGGATTTGTTACGCTTAAAATTCAGAACAAAGGTCATTTGCATTTCTACGCATAAGGATTACCCTACGCGTAGTCAGTTATGCCTACGCGTAAGGTTCTACAGTGGGACTACGCGTATCCTGTGAAGGATATGCGTAAACAGTGCCTCTACGCATAAGGTCTACTCTTACGAGTAAACCTTATGCGTAAGGTTTTTATACGCCTACGCGTAAGTTCTACGCGTAAGGTCCCATTTTCCTACGCGTAATTTTTTCTACGCGTAAGATAGGATCCTACGCGTAAGCTTATAACTACGCGTATAAAACACTTGCTTACGCATAACTTTGTCATTGCTACGCATAAGCCTGGATGGACCTTCATTATGAATTGTTACGTGTACAAACTTGTTAATAAACTTATCATATCATCACGAATCCAATAATGTCACTAATAAACTTAATCGTTTGATATGTTGTGAACAATAAGTGATAACATAAACTTTAAAACTTAAATTTAACTAACTCACGAAACATTTCACGACGTTATTAGACTATTGGACCTACAAGTGACTTAGGACTCGTAACAATCATTGACACTGTACATTCAATAACTAGACAATAAGACCTTCTGTTGACTAACATTATGTCTTTCGATATGTTGGTTCTTTTGGCTAATGCTATTTTAGATCACGACATGGCTGAACAAATGAATGTGGATGCATCTGAAGTTCTCTCCATTGCTGATATCTATCCTTATGGCTATCCAATGAAGATAGGAAAGAATAATCTCCGTGTTGACTTTGACACCCTCACTTGCTCAGAATCTTCGTGTTTAATTGCTATTGATATTCTGAGGACTCATCCGTATCAGAATATGCTCACTCACTCTGCAACTGTTCCTGAGATCTATATCCAACAGTTCTGGAACACTATGGAAAGGGTCAAAGGACGAACTGCTGTGACGGTGACTCTGAATCACAAACAAGTCACCATTACACCTGCAGACTTAAGGGCTGTTCTCCTAATTCCTGAAGTCGATCCAACCAAACTATATGCCACACATGTTGAAGAGCTCACTCTCCAATTCTTATTCGATATCGGTTATGACGAGGCTACAGGAGTAATCACCAAGCATTCTCACGTAGAGCTTAAGAGTATTCCTCAACCATGGAGAAGTCTTTACATGATCATCACCAAGTCTGTTTCTGGTCGTGACAGTGGCTATGAGCATCCTAAGCTCATGGAACTGCAAATATTTTGGGCATTGGTCAACATGAAACATATCGCTATCGAAGCTCTGATTTGGGATGACATGATGTCATTTCTCAACAAGCTTGGCTCAAAGATTCCCTACATCAGATATACTAAACTGTTGATCCAAAGAGCACTTGGACTTCATCCTGATATTCCCAAGAGGCTCAATGACCCCGACAATCACGATATGTTGACGGAACCTATTCTATCTGTCAGAATCAAGGAATCGTCTACAAAGAAACAAGGTGCTGTGTTGCCAGATTTCCTTCTAACTGAAGATGTCAGAAAGCTCGAAACGTACAAAAGGTATCTGGAAGCAGTTAGACAAGGCAAAGTTGGTCATCTCGACGAAAAATCTTCTGGAACAGCTGTAAGGAGAACCAGAAGAGGAAGTACAGGAAGCGCAACAAGTACTGTGAGTCAAAGAAAGCTTCCTAAAAGGAATCCTCCTTCTAAAAGGATTGTTCCCGTAAAGGAAGCCGAACCTATTCCCACACTTGAACCACAAAGAAAGCTTGTGGACGAGAGCTCTGAAGATACTGATACAGATGAAGAGGTTCATTACTCTGCAACTGCAACCGAAGCACCTGCCTCAGTAGCAAAACCTCCAAGTCCTCCAGCTGTCCAAGGAAAAGGGAAGACTCCAGCAATTGTACCCTATGATGAGAGCTCTGAAGAAGAAGAAGTGCAACTGGATAAATCATACAGGAAGAAGTTTAAAATCGTCAGACATCTTCAAAAGGCTAAAGAATTTGCTAAAGACCAAATGGGTGGCCCCGGTGGGTCAAGTGGTGCAGCTCAATCTTCACCAACTCCTGATGCGGTTAATCAACCCGATAAAGGAGCTGGTGACACCACTCTTGTGCAACAACAAAAGCCTGCAGAGGATACTATTGTATATGATTTTGAGAAACCAGAAACTGAGAAGTCTGAGAAAGATAAAGATGATGATTATGACAAGTTGCTTTTGGGAAGTCCCACACATTCACAGAAGGAAACTTCTGAACTACCTAAGGACCCCGAACCTCCTCATGTCTCCTCATCATCAGACTCTTCATCTCATTCATCACCACCACCATCAAAGAAGTCAACCAGATCATCAACCAAATCTGTGAAGAAACCACCTCGCTCTTGGATCTCTCAGACTCATGAAAGAATTGTGAAAGCTGTCCAACAAGTCAGAAAGAAGGACATGCTTTACAGAAAACTGAATTGGTTTGCTGACCAAATACAGTACTTAAATGATGAGAAAGACAAGATGCAGAAAGAAAGGGAGTTTGTTCAAAAGTTCATGAAGAATCATCGTAAAGAGGAACTGAACGAAATGATCGAAGGTTACACTAACAAGTACCTTCAGGATATCGTTCCTAAAGTCCAAAAGGAACTGGAGAAGACAGCAAGAGATCATACCCACAAGTTTCTTCTCGACACTGTCCCCTGTGTGACTAGAGAAGTATTTTCCAGACAACTCACCCCTAACATCGTCGCATTAGTTAAACATACAATGGCCAAAGAAGCTGATCTCTCTGAATCTGAGTTAATCGTTAAACTAGTGATGCAAATGTCATAGCGATCTGGAACGTTTACTTCGGATGAAGATAAATTTTTCGAAGGTCTACTTGATTTTCAACTCAGATCATCATGCAAGGAGTCAGCCGATCAACCCAAACGGCCAAGAGATGATGATGATAAGGACAAGGACTCTGCATCTAAACGTCAGAAGCAAGCTGGTGAATCTTCTTCGATGCCACCTCCTCTACAACGGACTTCTTCTCAACAGAAGTCTCCTCCACCTCGGTCTTCTACTGATAAACCTCGGGACGATTCCGAGTTACCACCCCTGACTCAAAAAACAGGTGATTACTTTGAGTATACGGGTGGTGACGATGAAGAGGTCCTTGAGCCCCAACAACAACCCACCTCTCCCAAACAAGGACAGAAACCAACATCATCATCTAAGCCTTCGAAAAAGAAGAAGAAGACGCTTCATACTGACGTCATATCATGGCTAGATGACGATAAAACTGAAGAATTTGAATGGTTTGCTACACTTGTTAACAACACCCCATACCCTGAAGAAGGTCAAGAATTGGTAGACGGTAGTACCTTGGAGCATGCAAAGATTTTGCAAGAAAGGTTTCGGGTGAAGAAGATGATGAAATCTGAATTGAAGCGCATCAAGAATGAAGCATTCCTACTTTTGAAAGACAGCTCAGAAAGTGCAATCGAGGTTGAATATCACCTTGAAAACATTGCTCGAGCCATGTCTAATAACATGGATTGGCTCAACCCAGAAGCAAACATCGACTTCACCAAACGGGAAAATCCTCCATATTACACCGACTGGTCTCGACCTCTACCTACCATTGGCCAACCTGATCAGCCTAGGATTCCTTTCAGACATTTCTTCAACAAAGACTTAGATTTTCTTCAACACGGTGGCGATGGTTCAAGGAAATACGCTACATCTCTGACACTTCCATTCCCTGCTGCCATATACTCTGATTGTATAGCCATCGAGGAACGTGCTACCCACATGTTTTCTGACAAAGTGGTAGCGTATGACCAAGATGCAATGTATGGGATTCACCATTGGCCGGAACGCCGAAGAATCTACTACAGAAGCTGCTTGGTCCAGAAGTCTCAACATGAAGTGTTCAATACTAAAAGTATCATGGCCATCCAACATGTTGGTCTATCGTCTAAATGGGACTACGCTTTTCTCAAGAAGATTGTGGTCAAAAGACAAGACGAAAGGGACTATGCATTCTCTGAAGCTGACTTTGAGAATTTGAACATCAACGATATTGAAGACATGTACCTTGCCAAAGTTCAAGGTCGCATGAGACAATTTCCAACTGAAGTACAACGTGAATTCATCAAGTCACTGCTCATCTTCATCAGACGCATTGTCATCAAAGAACGTATTGAAGATCTTCAGCTTGCCGTTGAATCATATCAGAAACGTGTAAACTTCACTCCACCACAGCTTGATCTTCCCGACATCAACCAGCTTACACAACTTACGCTCATCAGCAAACCTTTCGGCGTCGTTTACCGCAGTGAACTTCAACGAAACTGCTTAATGGCGTGTGACGATCTTCACAAATTTGGGGATCACACCTTGAAGCTGGTCAGGGATGGATTGGCTTATCGGTTGAAGGATATACATGAAAAGATTGGGAACCCAAAGCGATGGAACTCTAAGGACAGAAGGGATGTGAGAAGGATCATCAGAATGATTGATGAAAGGTTGTTCGGAAGGGATCAGTTCAGACGATTGGAGAGCTTTGTTGGTGGTCGACCCAGGATGAACATTACCGGCTTTCAACGCCCTGTTTGCACTCCTGGAAACATCACTGGACTCCCTGGTACTCCTTGAATTGTTTCTTTTCTCTATATATTTGGATTCATGATTTAATATGTCTGTGGCTTGTGCACAAATAACAGTGTACAACCCGTAATTGTCAAGAAAGGACCCTGTGGTACGCCTCAGTGCCACAATCCTTATAAAAGGAGCGAAAGCTTCTTATTTTTGAGTAAAACCTATCAAACCTTTCATTTTTCAAGGTTTTGCTCAAACACACAAGTACTTCCCCATATGATTTTTCAAAACCTCAACCATTTATATTACTAGTTGAGGGGGAGTATTTGAATTAAAACTTTGTTCACAAAATGGTTCATAGTGGTCATCTTCCCGCAACACTCGAAATGGTCATATTTATTGTCAACCGTTCAAAAATAACATTTTTATGCCATTTTTGAGGGGGAGAAAATTGTGTGATAAGAAATATGTTGTACAAAATGCAAATGAATCTGTGTACCTCAGACTTAACCAACGAATTGACGGTACTAAAATGTTAGTAACTCGAAAAGACTTTTCCTGGACGAGTAATAATTTCAAGCTAGTTCGCTAGTAATGTAAACGTGTCTCGCAAAGGACTTGTCCAAGTAGAAAGTACCATTCGAGAAACTCTTGGTAGACATGAACTCTGACGGGTATGACAACCTTTCGAGGTTTGTCTACACCTTCAAGGTAGTTATTAGAGCTAGTTGTCACCTAAAAGTTGACAATGTAACTCTTTAACTATGCAACGTAACCGTGTCTCGCGGGGGATTGTCTATCTTCAGTGGATCAATTCAAAAAGTGCGCGCTCTTTCCTCACTGTGCATTTAAACCATTAATACTCTTAAGCACATGTGGAGGGGGAGTATTTATGCAAAACCTTATCTCTCACAGTGGTCCAAACATGTTTTTCATTCACAAACCATTTGAGAGATTTTTCACAAACTGTGGTTTTAATGGCAACATAGGTTAGTCATGGAGTTATAAGGTGACTAAGGTTAGGAATAACCGTCCTATGATCCGCCAGAGCCGGAGGGATCTACCCAAGGAAACTACCATTAGTAAGTGTTAGAAGTCTTTAGGAATGATTGTAAAAAGGAGAAAATGAGAATCGGAGAAAGAAGGAGTTGAAGAATCAAAAAGAAATGTAAAGTAAAGGGTGAAAAGAAACAGCCCTCCAGATTATTCAACTTAGGGCAGACACCGGGTTCAATTCATATGCTACTGATTGTCACTTTGTGACACCGGTATTGAAGATTAAAAGTCGTCATGGACCCAGTGACGCATGCACTAAACCTTCTTAGCCACTCAAGTTTCTCTCAACAGAAGCTTGTTTCATTCTCACAGGGAACCCTACGTAAACTATTGGCTTTCTCTTAGAGATCGCTGGTATTGAAGAAGGAGACCCTCTCCCTAGTCTCCGCTCAGGAAAACCAAAACGCACTATTGAGTCTAGAGCCACGAGATTCATCAAAAGATCTCTTAGGAACACTTGACATTTCTTCACTTGTTGATCAACAAATAAGATCTTCAGTGATTCAGTGGTTCATATCGAGTCCTTCACAGATCTTAGCAATCTGTCGAGAACATTTATGAGAGGTTCACTTCTGTGATTCTCAGTGATTGAATGGAAACTCCTGCCAGGGTCAACATCAAACAGCCCTGACAGCAGGTCACTTCGGTAACTCCCCGTGGATTACGCAGAGTGTGTCTCAAACGGTCTACAATCGTGAGGTGATGCTTCGGTGTACCTCAGCGACTCATCTGAACTGTAGATGTACTTCGGTACATCGCGTTATCTCACTTGTGGGACTCCAGTTCAGGAACGGCCTTTGTAAGAATTAGAGTGGTGTTTTCACACTATGCTGTTAACACTCTCGAAGTTCAAACTTGTAAGTGCCGGAAACCGCTTATTACTAACCGTTTGAAATGTTTTCTTCTTATGGAAGCTCTGGAGCGGAATGATCGTGCTGATTCTTCTCATGCTCACGCCAACATCATCACTAATGGAAGTTCTATTCGAATGCAACACAACAGTCAGAATGATTCTTCATCAAATCAAAGAATCTACAAAGTCAAAGACTTAAAGAACTTCATCAGTATTGATTTCCAACATCAAAGAGCGTGTGAGCATGTTGAAGAATGACGTAGAGACACTGGAGCAGCGAAGCAGACCTGAGGCAGACTTGATGCAGACAACAACATACTATCACTTCCACCACAAAGAACAATGATCAAAGAACAAAGTTTAAGATGACGTCAAAGCATAACTGTTCAAAGATAACTATCTCTCTACACTGGGGAGATTGTTCGAATCAAGGCAATTCCTCTCACAAGAAAGAAGAATGTCAGAATACGTCAGAGCTACTATTACATCAACGCCTTCACCGTTTACATTCATATATACTTGAGGGGGAGATTGTTGGAATCACTCCTAAACTGTATTTCAAGTATTTATATTTCATATGTAATAGGTAGCTTATTATGGCCTTTATGTTTGTTTAAGGTCAAGCTTATGTAGAAGGCCCATAAGCTTAGGCCCAAGCCCACATAAGAAAGGATGAGAACTAGGAGTGTTGCCCTAGCTTCCCTCCTATAAATACTCTTGTAAACCCTCATTTGAGGGTTGGTTGTTCAAGTTTTATTTCTTTCACATATACCTACGCATAACCGGTCTTAATATTGTTTGTGTGTGTGTTAGATCTTGTTCAATCGCCTTATCTCTTTCTATATTACTTGTGTTTGTAAAACTAGTGACCTAACAATATTTATTTAGGCCACTATTTTCTCTTTCAACTGGTTTGACAATTGTTGAATGCGATAATGACATTAAAAGGATGTTTCAACTTGACGAGGAACGTGGGTTGATCGGCTTGTACATTGCACATGCACCTGATAACTTAGCATGGTTCTATTATGATAACCTAATTGTGGATCTTCTTGATGAGCTAACGCGTGCCAGGATAACAATACATGATAAACTTATGGAGCTTGCTACTTCTAATTCTGCCTATGATATTGCTGCATGGGAGGAGGAAGAAAGGCGGTCACCTCCCCTAATAAGCCCTCCGTTCCAAACTAGAAGTCAAGGAATTGAATGTCAAGGAAAGAATCTATTCATGGATTTTTTGGCTAGCGAAATTGTTGATGCTGACATTGGGTTCAGTGATGATGAATGGTACTATAGGGTATTTCTTGGGTCTGTATCTATGGATGTTGGGCCTTCTTCTTCTTCCGTTAAGGACAGTTCTGGTCATAAGGTCTCTAGAAAACCTTATGCAAGGAGGCATTTCAAACACCAAGATCAGGCTTACGGAAGTTCAAGATGTCGAGGCATTTAAAGGCTCTAACAAGAGACCGTCATCGAGGAGGTGCGTGATTAAAAGCAACTTGGTTTTTAAGGAACGGAAGGTTGGAGTGTAGGTATTTTTATGCAGCATGCTCATGCTGCCGATAAAGTTTAGAAACTGGGGTGTTAACATAACTTAAAACTGAAAATAGTTTGTCTAGTTTAGCCTTTTTTGTAAGGCGACGTTATGTAATTGTTAAATATTTTTTTGTTTGTGCTTCTTATGATTACCAAAAAAAAATGTTCAACAATTACATAAAATTAACATGCGATGTTTTTGTGTAACCATCTGCTTTGGGGTTATCGTAGTATGCACCTGTTTTTTGATCTACGTTCAGTGTCCGTTTACATAATACTGTGTATGAATGCTTTATAGTATGATGTATATCATGGCAACCTAGATGGGGCATCTCTGTTTTAGGATAGCAACCCTACAGGGTAACTTCATTTTTTTTAGATAACTAAACAAAGTAGAAACTTATCATATAGGGCAACTTCATTTTATTGGGGGACTGTAGATTTTTTTTTTTTTTTTTTTTTTTTTTTTTTTTT